>CM076572.1:1454151362-1454525576 GCA_034641835.2 Pinus albicaulis | reverse complement strand
GAGATGTCTTTACTTGGTGAGCTGACATACTTCTTAGGGCTTCAAATATCTCAGCAAGAGAAAGGAATATTTATATGTCAAGCCAAGTACATCAAGGAAATGCTCAAGAAATTTAAAATGGAATATTGCAAACCCATCCTTACTCCAATGGTAACAGGTTGCAAATTGAGCATAGACGACTCATCTAAGGATGTGAATCAAAGGTTGTACAGATCTATGATTCGTAGTCTTCTATATGTAACAGACTCTCAGCTAGATGTTATGCAAGCAGTTGGACAAGTAGCAATATTCCAAGCAGCACCAAAAGAATCACATATTATTGTTGTCAAAATAATTTTTTGATATCTAAAGGGCACAGAAGAATATGGCTTGTGGTATCCCAAGGGTAACAATCTCATTATTCAAGCCTTTACAAATGCAAATTGGGCAGGAAGCGTTGATGATCATAAGAGTACTAGTGGAGTAGCATTCTATGTAGGTGGTTGTCTCGTATCATGGTTGAGCAAAAAGCAAACCTCAATCTCGTTATCTACAGCGGAAGCAGAATACATTGCAGCAGCATCATGTTGTACTCAAGTCGTTTGGATGAAACAAACTTTGCAAGATCTTCAAGTATAATTTAGTGAGCCTATTCCCATATTCTGTGACAACACTAGTGCCATCAACATCTCCAAGAATCTTTTCATGCATTCAAAAACAAAACACATTCCGATCAAATATCATTTTGTTAGAGAACAAGTCGCTGAAAAGAATATCAAACTTGAGTATGTTTGTACAAAAGAACAAATTTTTGATATCTTCACTAAACCTTTACCTCGTGAAGCATTTGAATATCTTCGTCAAAAGCTTGGGATTCTCTGAAGTTCTCATTAGATTACAGGTCTGCAGGATGGTTGTGTGTCAGGGGGACTAGAACTGCGTACAGGTCCGCATGATGGTTGTGTTTCACGGGGAGTTACCCTTTTCCATTAATGGCAAAGGGGAAGAGAATGTTGTAGGAAGATGTGTCATGATCGCAGGGGGAGTACTTGTGTTGCCATCAATGTCAAAGGGGGAGATTTTTGATCAGCGGTTGTCATTGATGTCAACCCAAGCAGCACCATGGGCTAGCCCAATATTGCATGGGAATTTTGACCTACCAAATTACTATATTATAATTCAAGAATTCTTTTGATGGTTTCTACTTTTCAAGATGTTTCTGTTGATATATGGCACGCCACGTAATTCTTCACGGTTTGAGAGATATTCATGTTTGAAGTTTATACCCCCAGTTAGTGGGCTAAAACCCCATAGGGTTGTGGCATGGGTCATTGAAAAGTCACAATTAATATTTTTTAAGCTCCTAAAATCCTTCCCACGTTCACTTGTTGAAGCCCCTCTCAACCTAAGCATTTATATAAATTGTGATCCTCATTTCCTCCTTATGCAAGGGATTTCACCATCTTAAACAAGTCATCGTGGAAGTTTCACTCTAACATTTTTTCTACGAAGGTTCAGAAGCTGAAATTTTTATGAGGCGAAGCCGAAATCCTAAGGAAGCTACTGTGAAAATTTCAGATCAAGGTACGAATATTTTCGAAGATATGATTTGTGGAAGTCAGTGTTTTTGTAGGCTCCTGAAATTCATCTCAAAGAAGTGACCTTGGGAAAATCTTCATAACTCTCTCTCTGAGTATCGTATTGGAATTCCATCATAAGTGGCATATAGTGCACAGTCTGTAGTTTTATCTCTATCAATTTTAGATCCAAATGAAGAAACAATGACACGTGGCACGTCGTACAAGTTCGCTTTGCTAAAACAGTCCATAATTAGGGCATTGTGAGAGATTGAGTATAACTCTCTCTTGAAGAATCAAAATTGGGTCAGACCTGTGGCATTGGAAAGACGACTCAGAGGAATACTATAGTACCGAAAATTAGATATTGGGGATCTGAAATAACAGAGATACACCAGATTCAATATCAATCTCCTAGAAGGCAAAGAAAAAGCTAGATCATATGTTATCAAGGGCTGCAAAGGACCAGACTTTCTAGGGAAGAAAAGCAAAGCAAGGTGCAGCAAAGGGTAGCATGACAAGAGCAGCAACCAAGTTACATAACAACAACAAGAAGTTCATCACATGAAGTCTTCAAGTGGGTAGCACTGCATACAATCATTGTAAAGATATCATTGTACTAAGTCATTGTAAATACATTATTGTACAAATTGTACTAGTGTCTATCTGCCAAGAGTTGAAGAGGCAGTGTCGGGTGCTCTAGGATCATCTTTAGGTGGTTGTGTCATAGTTGGGGTTATGGTCTAATGTATCTTCTTCTTCTACATCATTCTATATCATTGTAAAGTGGACCATTTTCCCTGGTATAGGAGTCCATTCTTCTTTTATTCTTCTATAGGGTGGTAGAGTGGTGCTAGGGTGAGTTGTAGCTCATTGGGTGTTGGGGCATCCATTCAGTTGACTACTGAAGAATCTCGAGTGTTGGAGCGTCCATCCAATGGGAGCTGGAGAAGAATTCTTTTCTAGATTCTAGGAAGTTGGAGCTTTATTTTCAATTAGAGTTGAATATTAAAGAATTATTAGAAAAGCATTAAGTGGTTTTTGTCCAGGAGTGGGTTTTCACCTTAAAAACTGTGTGCATTTGTGTTCCTCTTGTTTGCTGCTATCATTGTACAAACATTGATAATAATTGAAGATTTACTAATGCTCTAATTGAAAGAAATATTGATTCACCCCCCCTCTCAGTATTTCCAACAGTTTACTGGGTAAACAAACACAAGTATTTATTATCAATTCGGGCTTGTAGGACTTAGAAGCATCTCCAAGATATATGGGTTTCAGCTATGATCAAGTTAGAAGATGAATTATTAATAATAAGTGAAATTCATATTACAAATATAAATTTAAACTAAATAATTTCTAAATTCAATTATGTAATTAGCAACAGAAGAAGCTCCTAACTTAGGAGAACTTGTTTTTCCTTCTCTTACAAAATTACTTCATGAATTAGAAACCAAAAACATTAATGAGCAATAGATCAAGATGCATGAAACAATAACTGAAGAGGCTCTTAAATAAAGAGATTCTAGTTGTCCTTCATTACAGATTCATTCATCATTAATACTATTGTTAGAAAACAAGAACTTCATAAAATCATTAAAAAGCAGGAAAAGATGAATTCTAGCTCTAGCTCTTAATCAGATAGAAATAATGTTTAACTTAAACATTGGATTTTCCTTTCATATGCAGAATAGGAATTAGAATTATATTAATAATCACTCATAAAACATCATCATATATCTAATTAAAAAATTAAGCATAAAACAAACTAGTTCAGAAACTGGAACTTAAAATAACTAGAAAGTTCACTTATCTCGGTGTGGGGTTCCTCCACCCTTGCCTAGCACACTATAATTGATTTCAAATACTAAAACTTCAGTCAAGAATTCACCATATAACAACAGCAAATGAAATAGAACATGTCTTTCAATTAACTCTCCAAAGTTTCAGAAATATCAAAGTTAAGTTACACAATTTCTACATATGAATGCCTTCAATGTCTTAGGCTTAAATAGATAAAATATGAAACAAAATCAACTAAAATGTCTCCTATAGCCATGGCTATCCTTATCCTATCTAATCAGGTCGATCTCACCATATAATCCCTCAAAATATGGAAAATCCCATAAAATAAGAAATTTGACTTATTTCCTAGGGATCTCCATAAAAACAGGTCTTGTTTGATCGCCTTTGACCAAGCAAGTTTAAGCTCGGTTTGACTGAACCAACATGTGTACATTTAATCTTAGTTCCCAATATTTCCACAAATGTATCCAGCTCAAGCCCAAGTGTCCTACAAATATGACAACCATGAAGCTATTACAGGAATTTCTGATCTGGTTCAAAAATACACTTAAAACTCATTTTTTATAAAAACTTCTAGAATTGAAACACTTAATTTAAATACCTAGATATGCATTAATAGGACAAAATAGAGTGAATATGATGGTGTATGGATGGATGGCATGGGAATAAAGTGTATTTTCTTAAACAAATAGAGATAAAAAAGGAGGGCCAACAAAGCTCCAGTACCTATTTTATATGCAAAGGTGCAAAGGTTAAAGAGGTGAAGACATGATATTTTAAAACATTGGCTTCACCCACTATTGTACACCAAATAATTCCAATTATCTATTGCTTTTTAGTATGATCTAGTTTTAGCATCCAATTCCCTTTCGAATACCGAAAATGCAACATTATTTGCTTACAAATTGAACACCAATTTGATTGCATGTATCATACATAAGTTTTTTTTTTTTTTGCCGGATAAAAGAGCCTTGAAATATCATTGTATTTCAAATATGTTTTCCAAGTAGTCATTTTTACAAAATTTAGAACATGTTAAGCTCTGTCCTCTATAACAATTCTCATTATGTCTGAAAAAAAATGCTCATTCATGAGCAGAAGCTGTCCAATAAAATATATCAATATTGGACATTTCAGTTCAACCATAGTTTTGAACTAAATGAGTGGTTGAAGAATCAAATCCTAAAATTAATATTAAATTTGATATTTATAAATTAGCATTAAGAAGGTTTGAGACACGGTTCATTAGTTGAATATTTACTACATAGCAAGCTTAAATTATAGGAAATCGAAAAGGTAAAAGCGGTATTCCTTGTACTCGTCAAAAAGTTGGGAGAAAGAACCATGTAAGTCATAATGTGATCTAGAAATTCTACCAAGAAAAAGAAAACTCGATCAAAACCTTGGCGCATATTCTATGCAAAAAATGGCCAAGGAAAATGACAAAACAAACCGGGCGATCTAGGTCAATAAAAAAATTTACTGCTGAGGGAACTACCTGGCATTAGAAAAAAATAATCCAGTTTTCCCTACAAGAAAATGAGATCATCCAGCTCCTCCATGATGTTGTGGGGAGCCAATAGATGTATTCTTATTTGAAGCTCGAGCTACTTGCAAGAAAGGGTGTTGTTTAGAAATCATCACAATAGAAGGTAATGTACTTCTCATCCCATATCTTACACTTGATAAATGGTCATGGTTGAGAATATTTGAAGTAGGGATAGTATTATTCCTACCTATTAGAAGCTCCCTAGATTCAAGTGCTCATCTTCTCATCTGACCCTCCTTCTAGTGGTATTGGATTACCATCTTACATTAATATTGCTCCTAGACCAAAGCCTAAAGCATCACACTCAATTAAAAAAGGTTTTGAGAATTCTGGAGTTGCCAATACAGGAGCATTGGACATAACTTCCTTCCTTGAAGTAGGGATAATGTTATTCCTGCCTATCACAAGCTCCCTATATTCAAGTGTATCCCTGATTTTCATGCACATCGTAGCTTCAAGTGTATATCCCTGCTTGTCATAAACTCCCTAGCTTCAAGTGTATCAGAGCTAAAATATGTAGAAACATCGTCTTTCATCAAAGACACTTCTCTTTCTCTTCCAATTTAGGTAGATACCCTCCTCATTCCAAGGAAGAAGATGGTAACCCATTTCCATTGAGCTCCATCACTGGAGGTTGGGGATACAAATGGACAAGAGAGACTTGAGCTCAACAGAAGGGAAATAGATGGATTGTTTGAGGGGTGTTGTATTCCCATGTGACATGGAGAAGATGTGATTGAAAAATATTCATATGTCATGTCAATATTGTCAGTAATTATTACAGCGATTGGGCATTTGAAGCCTCCCATAATAGTTCCTCCACCGAAGTTACTTGTATGTTTCAATGAGGTTTTCATAACAGTAGTTTTCTGCATAGGAGGCATACTATGATTCCTTGATGTCTAGGGCATTCCCTGTGCTCTGTAAGTAGTGTCATTAGGCTCAATAATACATCCTGCTTCATTAGCAAGAGCCCTCAAAACATCATTTATATCATCCCCAGGAGGTAGATTGTACCCTCCATATTTCCTCAAAACATTGAAAATATTGGTAATGATGGACCTCATGTGCCTCTCTCTCTATTTGGTCCTCTCCTTCTCGCTTGCACTAGATTTGGGATTTAGTTGCTTTTGTTTCCCTTCACGGGAATGGGTATTGTGAGAGCTGGATTCCTTCATTTTTGCCTCCTCTCACTTAAACCCCACTAACTCTCCAACATTATTAGACCCTAATGCAACACTTGAATCTCAGAGCCATAACAACACCATAAATACAACCCATTAGGCCTTAAGACTTGAATTTAATACTGAGTTGAACAATAGCTTGGTTTATTTCAGTTTCATAGTCAAAGCAAGCAAGCAAGGTATGTAGCATACATAAGTACTCACAAAGTTATTGCTAATATCTCGATCAAGTGAATCCATGCATGGGACTAGATATGTGTATTGATTTGGATCTGGTTCTTCCAAGAACTTAATGTTGGGATCTATTATGTAGGTATGAGTGCAATGTAGGAAAATGTCATCTACACTAAAACGTTTTACTTTGTCTTCAACATTAATGATTTAAATAAATATTAACTTTTAGAATTTAGTTTTTGCATAAGTAGATTTCAATAAGAAAGTTATTAATCAATTAAAACATGCACACATTTATGAATTGGGTGTTGTATTTGAATTGAAATGGATTCATGTGTGACTGTAATTTTATATTTTAGAAAAATGATTGACTTGATACTTGGATCAATACCAAAACTGTGTACAGTTACTATTTTATCTGAATGCAAATGTGTGAGATGTTACATTTCATTATGGCACAACAATGGACCTAATAGGTGCATCACCTATTAAATTTTTAGAATGAGATGATAGTTCTTAAGTCTGATGATCTGTTCAAATATTCCTTTATTTTAGAATCATAATTTGAAAAAGAATGAGAATAGGGGTTGCTTACGCCTGGCCAATCTCCTAACTTGTCCAATGACAAGGTCATTTGTGGTTTTACGTGTCATTTTTGGGATGAACTATAGCTCAACTGAAACATGTCATGGATAAATAATTCCAGACATTTCTAGCCTACATCTTCTTAAGATTCCTCAAGGATTCTTGTGAGTCTCTAAACAGGAAAATCTATCATCCACAAATTTTCATAATCTATATATGGTCGTTAAACACTAAATACACCCCAAGAAATGTAAATGGAATGGATGAATAGTTAATCCCTAGGCACCTATTTTTTTTCTTCCTCCTTGTTAATAAATTTTGTGTCTGCCACTAGGTATTCACACAAGTTATTTGATGGGTTTTCTAAAACCCATCTCCCTGCGTGGCTACATCTTGGATTAATGAAACCTTCATATTCATGGTTTTTAATTTATAAGCTATGCTAGCTTTTAATCTATTTTTTCTATCCCATTCATCTTGATCAATTGATACCAAACTTTTATTTTATATTCCATGATATATGAAATTCAAAAAACATGATAAAATTAGAGTTTTCTCTAAAATTGAATCCATTGGGAAAGGGGAATTTATTTCCATAATCAAAGGGTCTTGAAACCGAAGTTATAAAGGGAAAATGTCAATGTTTGTTAATGGTCATTTGTATACATAACTTTGAATCTTGCAAACAACATGTTTTTATTTCCAATTCAGTTAGTTGCATCACCATTCTATCTAACATGTTCTAAAATAAGCATGTAAGAACAATACCCTGAAAATAATCAAACTAATGGCAAGTTGGAAACCAAAGTTGTACAAGATTTTCATACTAAAAAAGTCACTAAGAAACCAAAAAGTTCCATTCTAATCAACTTTTTTTTTCTATCTGTCAAGGTGCTCTTGCTAAGGCACCTATTGCACAACCAAGTCTACTACACATGGCTTCTATTCAATATGCTGGAATAAGTCGCACTACTGATCTACTTGTAACATCCTTGTAAGAGACATACATGAGACTAAGATAGTTACTGTAACGCCGAAGGCAGAGACTAGCTGCCATGCAACTTTCTTTGTTTCTAAATTAACCCTTTTCGCATTGCATTTTCATGTCAAATGGTCCCATTGCTTCCTTTTCCTTTAGCTATTTAGTGATTATGGGCCTAATCTTTGTCCCCTATATTGAGTTGCGACTTATCTTTTCGGTTGCACATAATCAATGACAGGAAATGTAATGGTAGAAGGTTTGAGACCTGTTATTTTACACTATGAAAATGTGATTGTGCTTTTGTCCCATTACCACCATTCATCTCTCTATCCTTCAATCTCCTCCTGTCACTAAGTTCCTTGAATGTGACTTGTGTTATTGTTGCACCTGGGCAATATAACTTTGGAGTCTTAAGTCATATGCTTCAATGCTTTGCATGCTCATCATAGAATAGATGGTTTTCAGATTGGGCTCGATTTTTTATTTTGATTGTATTGTATCAATAGCCAAGATGTAAAGGACCATTCTTAAAATGATTTTTGTCAATACAACTTATGAATTCAATATTGATACGCCAACTTTTTCCATGTCGTAGTCACAGAATTGTGTTTCAGTAGTGTAGAGCTTTACTCCTATCCTTACATCATGCGATAGATATTTTGGCATTTCATAGTGCGTGTTTTCACTATAATAGCATGCATACATCATCATTACAAGAAGGGCTCTCCATACTATTAATCTTGGCTAATAAAAAGTTTTTCATATAATGTTTTGTATTGATGTGGAGTGGAGACATTGTCATTGCACACATGGTGAGTACTCCAAATCTAGAATGTATCATTACTTCCACCTACATAGTTTATGTAGAATTAATATAGTCATTGTATCAATCCTCTTATCATAGTCTTATACTCTTTTAGCACAATTATTTATTGCATTGTATCACCATAGTCCTTCATTGCATGAATTTCTCATAGTTTTATCACATTACTTTAACATTTATCATCTTCCATTCAACTCTTGGTGTATCCTTTCATCATATTGTTATATGGTATCATTGCAACACTTCATTATTATTCTATCACATTATTCCCTTGTAATTTGTACATACACCCTTATAATCTTAATCATTTCACATTATTACATTCATATAGTCTTTCATTTAGTGCATGGCTCGGTATTTATTGCAACATTTAACATAACCCTACTTTACAACGCAAAGTCACATTCTTCCATGGAATTATCGTATATTTTCATTGTGTTTCATTTTTATGGATTTATCACACTATTGTCATGATTTTTTTCATAGTGTTCTCTCAATGGACCCAGTATCTTATTAGTCCTTTCCACCTGCGGCCTAGGACTATAGTAATCGAAAATCTATAGTAATCGAAAATCGATGTAGTTTAAAAACTCGCATGTAAATCAATATAGTTTTAAACTTATGAACTATGATTTGTTAGTTATTATGTCCCCACTGTTAGGTTCCTATAATAATAGGGTTCATAAAATTTTAAATTGACTTTGATAGTCTTGTAAATATATACATACCTTGCTTTCAGCAATTTGTTTTCCCATGTTTTGAAAAAATGAAAAATAATAAAAAATCAAAAAGAGAATAAAAAATTCCTAAAAGAAATATCAAAGGACTTAGAAAAACATATACCCCAAAAGAAAAAAGAGATGAAAATAAGACCTGAAAGTGAGCAAGATCAAATGCCACTACTTTTACTTTTACTGCAAAGAATAATGATTATGTGCAGAGTGTCAATAAATGCCATAATCCATGATCATTTAAACAATTTAATCTTAACTTTTCATGTTTTCAATTTCATGTTTTAGATAGAGAATAAAAAAATTTCAAACGATTTAAACTTAACAAATTAGTAGAAAGGTAGAGAATAATGAGGAGCTCAACAGTTTAATCTGAGCCCTTGGATGAAATAAGGTAGACTTAGATAGTTTTATGTTTTGAAAGAAAAATGTTTAAGGTTGCAAGTCTAAATGCACCTACAAAATGAAGAAAAAATGTTAGAAATAAATTTGGGTAGGTAGAAAGCAGTGGTGCAATCATGTAAATAAGACATCCTCGGGAAAAATCACTAATTTCCCCTCCCTTATGAGTATTCAGTATTCTAAGCTATCAGTCAAACAGGCCTAGAGCATTTCTCTGACTTTTTTTGGGACCGGACCCAAGGCTCGATGACCAGTTAGTTAAAAATATTGAGTTATTATGTTAAACCCACAGTTATCATCATTTACCCTTCATTCATTCATTAAAAACCCCTTTTTCCTAAGTAAAGACACATTCTTACTTAGTAAAATTGTGATCCCAAATAATTAACTCCATCCCTTCAAAAGCATTCATAAAACCCTCAAAATTGCATTTATCCTAAGTATTAGTGAAGGAAATATAAAGATAAGCAATTCTTGATTTTATACTATACTTAGAGATAATATGTGTTTTGTTTTTATTACACTACCCTTTCATATTAACCTTTAACATGTTTTTATGAAATCCTTAAGAAGTGCCCACCCGTAGTTATTAATTCCCTTATATTTAAAATACCCCAAAAATCCCACTATTATAACATTTAGACCAAAGTCTGTTATCTCATGTGCACAAATAAAAACCCCAAATTATAAACCCTTTGGTCTAAAAACTATCATTATTCGAACACCCCGCCCCTATAGTTTTAAAACCATTCAAAGGGTTAAAACTATATAATATAATAAATCACACCCGCACCCATATGTATTGATTAAAACCCTTTATATATGTTTTAAACCATATAACCCCCGCCACATCTTAACCCTTCCACCTAGGCAAAGGCCCAGTCCCACCTTCCCATTTCGATGCAACTCCTGAAACAATCTTGGCCGTTTGCGTTCAACCTCTAGATCTGATGGACAAAACTTGATATCGCGTGAAAAAGATGCCCGACCCGTTAAACTCCATATCCGCACGAAATGGATGGTTTTCACCCATTCCTCTCTCCTCTATGTGGCCCCTCCTCATTGGATTGCGTTCATTGAGGTTAAAACTACTTACCACTAGAATCCTGCGTGATAAACCGTCGGTTTTAAAAATCCTTTGCATTCCAAAACCACTCCCCCGTCAGACATGCCCTGCATTCAATGCAATTGATATGATTTTATAAAACCTTTGGTAAAGCTTTATTCATTTATCTTTCACGTTTAACCACTACATTTCTTCTCCCGACTGTATAAACTCTGTTAAAGCCCCCGGTTGCCATTTTTATGCCCGAAACCTCCAAAATTTACCAAAGTACACTCGTGAAGACTGTTGAGGAGTTGTGCCTTGCTCCAGATAAATTGTTGAAGCCATTGATTCGACCAGAAACTATTAAAACCCTTTCAAAGTCGACACCTACATTAAAACGGATATTTTTCTGAGATTTAAACCTGCAACCAAGTTGAAAACCTTATTTAAAGAAAGCAAATATATTTAAATTAAGAAATCAATTAAGAATACTACCTAAAAAGTCCCAAAAACAAGCCAAACTCTGGAAAATTTTTCCCAAAACCCCTGTTTGTCTATTGCGCGCTTTCTCAAGGAAATTTATCAATTTTTCACAGTTTAATAGTCCATTTCAAGCTCTGAAATAAGCCAGAAATCCTCTACAAGTGTCCTAAATCTTCTGTGATCTTTTCAAAAATAATTTTAGCCCCATTTTTCAATCAAAAAACTCAGAAAACCCCTGTTTTTTGTTTTAGACTAGTTTTAAAGCCTCAGAACTTCTTTGATAAACCTAATTGGGCAGAAAACCCAAAAAAAGACTCTATAAGTGCTAAATTTGCCCAATTAAACCTCTGTTATAGTAAAATTGACTCTACAAACTGTTTAAACTTGCAGAAGCAAATCAAGATGCCTAAAAAATAGAGTGTAAGCAAGCCTGAAGCTTCTAAAGCTCCTAAACTTACTCCTGCCATGACTCCAAATACTGCAATTGTGGTCAATCCATTGCAACCCCCAATTGTTGATATTGAACACATTCCCCTAGCTGATATTGACTACAAAATAGTTGATCCCATAGTTGAATTCAATCTGTTAGATATCCATAACTAGTGTTTTGAGAATTCTTTAGATGATCATGAAGAAGTTCATATTTGGAAATCCAATCTGCCCAAATATGTAGTCCCTCTGACTCACCCTTGTCAAGAAATTATCAGATTATGTCACCAGCACTATATTCCTGAAAAAATAGCTATTGTGAATGCCAGTAAAGAAGGCCTATTTACCATCATTGCAGAGTCAATAAACCAAATGTTGCAGCTTCAACCAAACCCCCAAGTAGTCCCTATGTCTATTAAGGCCCTAACTAAGCTATACATTGGCTTAGACTTTCCTAAAAGGTTTATGATTTTTCAGACTTTTATGCCCCTACATGTTGAAATTTCCAAGTTAAATCCTCCATATTCAACTGCCAAATTCCTAGAAGGTTCAAGGTGTGTAATCTCCATGCTTTCCTTCATCCTTGGGTATTTCACTGATGAGCACACTGATGAGTCTATCTTGGGATTCTTGTCCACCTTTTCTCCAGGTCAACCACCTTCAGTTATCTTTGACTATGTTGGTTTCATTGCTGATAGTATTCACTATCAATTGACTAATTTACAGCTTGGAGGAGTATTCAGATATACCTCCTATATTTTCCACATGTTTCTTTTCTTCCAATCAGATAGCTTTCCAATTTCACTTCAAAAGTTGGACATAGAAGGAAAACCTCTATCTGTCATCTTTTGGACATCAATACTCAGAAAATAAGGTACAAAGTTCAGTTATTCAGAGTTTTCAGAGTTGTTTTTACATCCAATGATCACCATGTTGACCAAAACAGAGCAACCTAGAATAAATGAGGAAATGAAGAAAATATTTCAATTATCATAGCAGAGCAAAGTTGGTGACTGGTATTTGTATGAAAAATTCACTGAAATCAGAGTTTTTGGGTCAAACTTGTTGCCTTACAAGTTACCCAAACATCCATCAATGAGGATCTTTGCCTTGGAGTACATTAGGCAGATCCTAAATTTTGATTCTATTAACTTCATGGTAGCCAAGAAGAAGACCCAATTCAAACTTAAAAATCAAATTGGGCCATTCATATGTAATCACAGAGATGCAGAAAAGGAAGCAGCAAATCAACTACTGGAATATAAATTGGAAGAAAGTTTCCCTTGGAACTATGATCCACAAGGGCTTTTAAGTAAACTAAGGGTAAAATGTAAATTGACACCCTTTATCCATGAATCAAAACCAGAAATAGAGAAGTTTGCTAATCAAATTGAGTGGGTTGAAAACACTTTAACAGAGGCAGTAAACCAAAGGAATACTAGTCACACTTTGGAAATTGTCAAACACCAGAGACCTCCACTAAAAGAATCAGAGAAGAGGGAGCTTATACTGCAGAGACTACAATAGAAACAAAGTTCAAGATCATTTACAACAAAAATCCAAAATTAGATACAGCGGTTAAAGGTAAAGTACCAATAGATGTTGAAGAAACAGAGCCCTTGAATACCAACATTGATTTGCCAGAGACAAATGTAGCTACTGTAGTTATCAGTGAGCCAAATCAGAGTGAAGAACAACTGAATAATGAAGATACACAGGTGATGGAAAGGCGGCAAAGTATGGAGGCTTCTTCCTCACATTCAGCTGAGGAAAAGGATTTGGATATTAAGGAGAAATACAAGCAAATCAAATTGAAGAATGAGGAAATCAAAGCTGAAATTTACTCTCAGTTCGTAAAGCAAAAACCAGGTAATCAAAATAGATTCTTATCAGCATTTGATTATTCAAGTAAAAAATTGATTATGTCAGTATTACAGCCCACAGTATTAGTTCCAAAGACAGTTGCTGACTATTAGAAAGTTGATATGGAAGTAGCTACAGACAAAATCCATGAATTAGATCAAATAGAGTTTCAGAGATGTGCCTTCAACTTTAGGAGAAAAGTTGGCACCCAAAGAACCACTGGCCACTGCAATGCCAGTGACTTCTTCAACAACTTCAGCTACTGAATCCTCTACAACAACATTGCAACCTACAGATGAAAGCAGTCAACTAGTGAAATCAATGGAAGAGATGTCTTTGAAGACAAATGAAATTAACAGGTTGACAAAGATGATTGAAAATATTGAGAAAACAAATAAATCAACTCAAGTAAATGCTAAAATACATGAACAAAATGCCAACAGATTGAGTGAAGAGATAAATAAGTTACAAAAAGAATTAACTCTCAAGGATCAGATATCAAACATAAAAATTTACCTATGGAATAATGTAATTGAAGCCATCCATGATGTATGGCCTTCAATTCAGGTAATTTTTGAGCAAAGAGAGTTATTATTGGAAGCCCAAGCAAAAATCCAAAAGACACACACTGATTTGGCTAATAAACCATAACAGATTGTAAGATTAATCAATTTCCTCAACAGCAAGAATAGACAGGAATTGGAAGAACTAAAAACCAATGACAGGACAACAACTATCCTAGAAATTAGGAAAGTTACCACCAAAAGAAATTTGATGAGGCAGCTTGAAGAAAAATGTGAAAGTATGAATACTGCTATAACCAGATTCATGGGTAAGTTCACCAATTTAAGGCAAAAAGGACTTCCTGATATCATGGTTATTAATGATAAATTAATGCCTCAAAATGATTATGACAAGAAGATAAGAGAATATGCCAAGGAATAGGTGAATAAGCCAACAGGTCAAGGCATCCCCACAGGAAAGGTGTTACTGAAAAGTTTTGAAGACTTGTTTATTTACAATATGAGATCAAACACCTATTTTTCATCAAGCCAACCTTTGCTAGGTATACTGAAGCTAATGAGAATTTTAGGAAACTAAAAAATATTCAAATTCCTAAACATGAGGATTGGCAAGCACTTACTAATTTATTATGAAGAATGAAAGACAAACAAATGAAAAAGAAAAAATTGGTTTGCTGATTTCACTGTCAAAACAGATTTTACAACAGTAAAGAAGTTTGACTAAAGGTTAAAGAGTATCCGAAATGAAAGAGTAGCAGTAAGAAAGAGTATCAGTGAAGGCAGGTTAGATTCCAAAAAAATATCTAAGATCCAGCAAGGAGGACACATAGGCAGCCAACTACTTCTTATCCTAAAACAGTTTCCATTTCTTTTGAATAAAATAGGACATCTTGATGATTTGTTAAGCAGCTGTCACTATTATTATTGTAAGAAATTTTATTTTCCTAAGTTAATTCCTAGAAGTCATCTAGGATATTTTGTAAAACATTATCTATAAATACTTCACTCTTTTGAAGTATTTGGTGTGGAATAAAATTGTTGGAGATTACTATAGATGTTTTGTTGACTTTAAGGCTTTGGGTTCCAATTTTGAGTAGCAGACTAGATTATTTGGCATCATACTTCAGAATCCCTGTGATACGCTATTTGGAGTGAAGTACTCTCTAAAACTTTTCATTGTTATCTTTATTTGTTACATGCATACATCTGTGTTTTAATTCTAAATCTGAATGTATAACTAAGAGTATTACTACAAGACATGTTAATAGCACCATGTTTTTCATTTCTTTGTTTTCTTCTGATTTTTGGTGTAGGAAACCCTTAATTGCTCCCTCTCCCATTTGACCTCTATCTACTACTTATCTTTTCCGTATCAAAGGATCCTTAAGTGCCCTTTATCCTAATCATACCACCTCACAAAACCAAATTTTCCTAGATCTCCAAGGGTTATCTATCTTGCCCTGAAGACATTTGACCTTTTAGGCCTTGATCTGAGTTCTGTTAGCTTGACTTAGACTCCATAGCCCAATGTACAAATAGATTTCCCTCTATCTATCCCTCCAACTGAAATTTTCCCACCAAATCCAACAAAACCAAACCAAAATTGCACTTTCATAGCTAGCCTAATATTCACAAATTAAAACAAAGTTAAACTTTACAGAGAGAGCCCTCTCTAAACCTTAGGAAGGCTAGATCCTAGAGTTTGAAGTCGGTTTGTGGTTACCTCTAGTATTCTTTGACTAAAAACCAAAATCCCACAACTTAAGAATTTACTAGAGTGATAACACTCACCACACTTGTTGGACCAATGAAGTATACATACTTTTTTCTATTAACCAATAAGTGCAATTTTCATAGTTTTGGCCTCAAACCGAGGCAAGTATGAGGCCGAACTTATGATAAGTATGGGCAAACCACCAAATTTTCAGATTGACAAGAACTAATGCTAACATTAATTATGAACATTAAATGCTAAATTTTTTATGTTTGAAAACTATGGTTCTCAAAGCCATTGTTAAGCACTTCTAACAGGTGACATTCATGGTAACAATTGACATATCTACAGGTGCCATTCATGGTAATAGTTGTCATATCTACGCCTATAATAGGTGACATACATGGTAATAGTTGGTGACATACATGGTAACAGTTGTCATATATGTCTTCCACCACTTTTCTGTTTACATATTGGTGAGTAGAAAGCCATGTTGAGCACAAGGATCTCGCCTCTTTTTTTCTTTCCTTTGATTGGTAAATTTTCAATTCACTCTACCATCTGCAACAGGATGGTAAATTTTTAATTCAATATGAAATCTACAAAAATATCGATTATTTGTTGGTGCTAGAATTGCAAACTCTAAATTAGAAATTCAATTTGAAATCTGCAACAGGATTGATTAGTTTTTAATGCTAGAACTGCAAACTCTCACCAGCAAACTCTATTTGTATAGTGCTCCTTGTTGGCTTGACGGGTGTTGGCTTGACGGGTCCTAACCCAGGTTCAGATTTTATGGATAAACCAACAAACCCTCCAACTACTGGCCCTTTCGGTAGTGACCTGCTTGTGTAGATCAAAGTCTCACCCAAAGCAGTATGGGGGGATGGTGGAACCAGGTTTCCACACCCTGAGCGAGAAAATAATGAAGTGGTCCTATGCAAAACTGAATGCAACCTTTATCAATTGTAAACATATGCGCGCAATAATATACAACAGAATCATAGAGAATGTGCAGTCTTTAATAGAATAACACAGAGTCGTTGTTCGCCTTAGCATAGATAAACAGAACAGAACCAGATCCAGACATTAAACAAGGAAAATGCTTAAACATATCTATCAACCATCAATAAGCATTCATAATCATAACATATATATTTTGTGCCATGATCAATGAGAAATACAGATAATGCAATCTTAACAGAATATAAACAGTAAACCACTCAGATTCATAACACAGTAAGCTTACCAAAATCTGTCCTTTCTATTAGCTTCAGATCTGTTCAATACATCAGACTTTCAATACATAAACTTTCCCTTACAAAACCCCTCCATGCACATAGCCAGCGGAGCCTGCACACAACCAGGGCTAGGTCTCTGCGCACACCACAAAAATGAGCCTTTAAAACCAACCTAGAAAAACCCTTACAACGTATTACAGATGCATAAACATCACTAATAGTCTTAAGCTTAGAACTAAACTAAATTTTCTTAGACTCGATATATCTATTTATATTCTCCTAGTGCGCAGATACTATGGTCTCAAACCATTTTTTTAGGCCCATACTTTACCCTTAAGCCCATTTACATCAAAATTAGGGACTTTGACCCACCCCAAAGCCCCTTGACTTGATTGTGCAACATGAGCATACAAAATTACATCAAAAGTTGTGCCTCAAGGGACCCCACTGCAACAGGCCCCCAACACAAACATGTGACTCATCCTGAGTCACTGAGGCACCTTCTCCTTGATCTTAGCTTGAAGCATGCTGACAAAAGTTTTGAGAGGGATCACGAGTTCCAAACTTTGCGCTGCGGCGCCCTACGCTTGTTGAACCAACTGTCCTGTCGTAGGCCCTTCAGTGGCCATCTCGATGTTGTGCTGATTTTTCTAGATGGTCCTGGCAACGGAACCATTTGTTGGCTTGAGGGGTCCTGACCCAGGTTCAGATTTTATGGATAAACCAACAAACCCTCCAACTATTGGCTCTTTCGGCAGTGACCTGCTTGTGCAGATCAAAGTCTCACCTGAAGCAGTATGGGGGGGTGCTGGAACCAGGTTTCTGCACCCTGAGGGAGAAAATAATGAAGTATTACTCAGAAAAATTGAATGCAACTTATATCAATTGTAAACATATGCGCACAACAATATACATCAGAATCGTAGATAATGCGCAGTCTTTAATAGAATAACACATAGTTGTTGTTCGCCTTAGCACAGATAAACATAATATAACCAGATCCAGATCTTAAACAAGGAAAATACTTAAGCAGGTCTATCAACCATCAATAAGCATTCATAATCATAACAGATATCTTTTGCGCGATGATCAATGAGAAATACAGATAATGTGATCTTTACAGAACATAAACAGTAAACAACTCAGATTCATAACATAGTAATCTTGCCAAAATCCGTCCTTTCTATTAGCTTCATATGTGTTCAATACATCAGACTTTCAATACATCAACTTTCTCTTACAAAACCCTTCCACGCACATAGCTAGCAGGAGCCTTTCAACCCAACCCAGACAAACCTTTACAATGTATTACAAACGCATAAACATCAATAATAGTCTTAATCTTAGAACTAAACTAAATTTTCTTAGACTCAATCTATCTATTTATATTTGCCTAGCACACAGATACTATGGTCTCAAACCATGGTTTGAGGCCCATAGTTTACCCTTAAGCCCATTTACCTCAAAATTAGGGTCTTTGACCCACCCCAAAACCCCTTGACTCGATTGTGCAGTGCGCACATACAAAATTACATCAAAAGTTGTGCCTCAGGGGACCCCACTCCAAAAAGGGATCCTGACCCAAGTTCAGAGTTTATCACACAACCAACAAACCCTCCAAGTACTGGCCCTTTCAGCAATGACCTGCTTCAGCAGATCAAAGTCTCACCTGAAGCAGTATGGGGGGGGTGCTGGAACTAGGTTTCCACACCTTGAGGAAGAAAATAATGTGGTGGCCCTAAATAGATTGATGTAAAAACTTATATAAATCGGAAATAGATGTGCGCAAATATAGAATAATACTTATCAGATCACAGAACATAATCGCAGATCACTTCGTCGCAAATATATCATAATAGAACCAGATCTAGATCTATATAATGCGTTGTAACTTAGGCATATTTATCCATGTATTCAACCATCAATATAGATTCATGCATAAATAACAGATGTACTCGCACATATATACTTAAACATAACAGAAGTAAAGTGATCTCAAAATAGAACCAATAAACACATAACACAATGCATAAAACAGTTTCTTTGCCAAACAATACTTGTATTATATTCAAGCACATCAGCACACTAGAATTTCCCTTACACTTTACCCGTACACTTTACCCTTCCGTGCACACAGACTGGACTATGTCTCCACACACAGCCATCAAGAGACTTTCTACACAAACCAAGACTAAAACCCTTACAAAAGTATTACCAACGCATAAACACTTAGATCCAAGACATGAATAATAATTTACTACTTCCTTAAACTCGATCTATCTATTTATATCCACTCTAGCGCACAAATGTTATGGTCTCAAACCATGGTTTGAGGCCCACAGTTTACCCTTAAAACCCTTATACATAAAATAGGGACTTTGACCCGCCCCAAAGCCCCTTTACCTATCCGCGCAGTGCGCATATACAAAAATTATACAAAAATATATCCAAAAATGTACCCTAGGGGACCCCTCTCCACAAGTCCCCAACACAAACATGTGACTCGTCCCAAGTCACTGTGGTGTCTGCTCCTTCATCTTGTCTTGGAGCACAGTTATAGAATATTTGAGAGGGAGCACCATTTCTAGACTCTACACAGCAGCTCCCTGCACTTGAAGGACAAATTTCTGAGTGGTGGGCCCTTCAGTGGCTAGCTCGATACTTCTATGTGTCTGCTTAATGGCCTTCAACGTGTTATCCAATGTTTGTGATAGCTGGAGAGCCTCATCGGCCCATGGTCTCATTCTTGCCTCTAGCATCTTCTCTTTCTGACACAGGTCCTCAATTTCAGTTTGGATTATCCAGCCCTCCTACAGGCGGGCAAGGTGCTATGTAAGAACAAGAGTAGGCGTCGTCGTCCTGATTTTAGCAAACTGCTACTCCTTTATGTGCAGCTCATTTT
This sequence comes from Pinus albicaulis, assembly GCA_034641835.2. Taxonomy (NCBI): domain Eukaryota; kingdom Viridiplantae; phylum Streptophyta; class Pinopsida; order Pinales; family Pinaceae; genus Pinus; species Pinus albicaulis. Next base: position 1,454,505,580 of record CM076572.1, on the reverse strand, counting down.
GCAACTACTGTACCATAGGATCATTCTGAACTGAAGTCCAGACACCCATGGCCTCATCCAAAATCTTGTCACACTACGTGACTGCGACAATAATACTATCGGTGGTCTGCTTCAATCAAGAAACTCGCTTTGCTCTGACTTCAGGAGGAGTTTCTAGCTGCAATTTCATTTGTAGATCAGCAATTTGGTTCTCAAACTCAGTGCAGACCGTTTGGACTTTGGCATGTGAAGACTTCAATGCGGCAGCCAATTCTTCTAACTTCTCTTGTGGGGCGGTTGTGGCAAGGACTGCTGGTACTTCACTACAAACTTGGTGGATCTTGTTGGCGGGTGATCAGGTCTCGCGGGCAAGACCCAGGTTCGGGAGTTGTGGCCAACAAAGGAATCCGCTGTAGTCTAGGGTTACGCCGGCATTATCACCCTACTCCGGAGAGTAGAGAGTCTCACCCAAGGCATGCCGCGACTACATGCAGAAGGGGAATAGACCAATGGTGAGGGAAGGATCCGCAACTCATTCTTATCAGCATTTAGATCACATAAATAGAATCATACACGCAACATCATCCATAAAGCATACAGGTAGTAAGCAATTAAAATTTTGAAACATCACAATCAATACACATGCATGTGAATCACCCCAATAGACAGCAACCTTCAATTGTATTAAGCTCTTGGCCAAATTCACAGTTTACATAGCTTTGCACTGGCTTACAAGTCTGATGCATATGCTTCACGGAACAGAGATGGACATCGATAGACCCTAAGAACTACAGAGACCTCATCCAGAATCTGGGCTCCTATTGTAGCCTGCGCTTTCTCTCCGTCAGTCGCTCTCTCCTTTCTTCTGTTGCGCAATCATCATCACCCTTTCTTCCATCCGGGTGACTACTATTTATTCACCCGCGGTCGCAACTGTTAGTCCTCTGTATGTCCTTCTGTAGCTGCTTCTAGTTTTTCTCTGCTTATCTATGTGTTCCGCTTGCATTCTTCTGGTGTATCTTCTTCTTATCTGTACCTGTGCATCTAGTCTCTTCCGCTATGTGCCTGTTCCTTCGCAACTTTGGTAGCTTCGCCGTTTGGTGTGGTTGCGACTTGGTTGCGGCTGCCATGTGTCCATTTTCCGCAACCCCAAAATCTGGCCGTTCAAAACAAGGTTTTCCAAAAACAAGGGCCCCAACAGGCCCCGACCACAATTCCTTGACTTGTCTCCAAGTCAATCACAAATCACAGTTTCCACCTCCATTGCCCCACTTACCTTCGTGTCCTGTTCACCCTACGTGCCCTCATCTTGCGCTCGTTCCTCCTGTGCACCTTCAGCCTGCTCCCGTCCTTGCTGTGCATCTTCTGGCGAATGTTCAAACAAGGGCCCCAACTCCGGAACCCTGCAAAACGTTGTAGCGCAAAGCTCATTAAAATCTGACACAGCTTGATGCCAGCCCTGGATGAGCAAGTCTGTTTCCGCGGCGAGCTTGGTGGTAGCATCCTCCTTGACGGGCACTGGGACGACGCCAAACATGGTGCTGATCTGGGTCTCGGCTGCCGCTGCAAGCTGTTGAATAGACCGGGCGCTAGATTGAAGAGGCGGCCGGAGCTCCCGAATGATGCGTTTGTCCTCCGTCGAACTAGATTATGTATGTTGGATCTGTGCTTCAAGCTCGTCAGCCTGGTCGTACAATTGATCCAGCCTTGCAGGGTCCGTAGCCTCCTGAATCTCCCTTGAAACCTGCTGGAGTTGGGCTGACATCGGCTGGGTCCTGACGGTGAGTGCCAGGGAGCATTCCTCAAGGCCCTTCAAGAGGTCCTGAGCCACACGTGCCATGGACTGAAGTGCGGCTTGCATCTGAATTGCCTGGCCCTGCTTGGCGGCCACCTGGGCTGAATAGTCAACTACAGGCTCAGGCTGCACCGGACGAGTTGCTAATGCCGCATGAAGCTCGTGATTCTCCCGATATAACTCCTGAACGGCAATGCGGAGGTGGATTTCTAGCTCAGAGAGACTGGCCGCAACAATTTCGGGAGGCAGCAGGGGGTAGTGAGGCTGTAGGGAAGGCCAGAATTCAGAGAACATCCGAGTGACGTTGGTGATCATTACCTCCATCTGCTCCCTTGTTGTTTGGAGTTGATCGCGCTGTTCAGTAAGCGCGGAAATTTGGCATTGCTGCTCGGCACAGTGTTGTTGGAGGCCCAAATGTAGTCTGTCAGCCTGCTGGGCCGCCCGTTGAATCAGTAGGTACAGCTGAGCTGGATTGCCAGGCTCGAAGGTGGCGGTCCCAGATGTGCTCGGCGCCGGCATTTGCTCTGGCAATGGTTGCCCACCGGCAACTGATCCATTGCCATGCTCAGGAGGAGATAAGGGCGCGGCCTCTGGATGGCCAGAATCAATCATATTGAAATCCGGCAGTGCATGCTGATCAATGTGGGCCGATGGTGGAGGGAGGGTGGCCGCTGGTTCAGCCTCAGTAGAAATAGACACAATGGGTGTCTACTGCGTGCATGTATCAGTAAGAGGGGGGTGGGGTTCTTCCACTAGGTCAACCGTGGCAGTACGAGAGTCGACCTCAGCCCCGCGGTCCCCACCCCGAAGTTCCCGGACAAGGGGGTAGGATACAGTAGCCGATGAAGTGGAGGGGCCAGATGGAGTAGTAGGCGGGAAGACGGTAATCGGGACAGTGACTGGGGAGGTGGAGGAATGTGGAAGTCGGATGTTGATGAACTCAGACGGGTCGATAAGGGGCTCGTTGGTGATCAAGACCCCGGTGCTTGGGGGCGGTGGTGGATCGTCAACAGTGAGGTCCACCACTGGGTTTGCCTCAGTTGTGCGGGCCCTCTTAGGTGGAGGGGCCTCAGGCGGATCTCTGGGCCCGCTCGTCTCGCCCATCAGGGTCGTGAGTGGATCAGCCGAAGTGAACAAGGTGGTGGGAATGGGGGAGGTGAGTGGAGTGGTACGGGGGTGTGAAGGGGAGCGAGTGAGCTGAAACTCAGAAAATAAAGGAAATGGAGCAGTGCCACTAGAAATAACCTGAGTCACCACATTGAGATTCCGTACTTGGGCGTTGAAGTGGCGAACGATGGGGATGAGCGGTTCGGGAAGCTCTTGTGAGGGCGCTGCCTCTGCCGTTTCAGCTGGCTATTGCATCGGTGCCATCCTGTCAAAATTGTACCGGGGGAGCCCGTCCCGCATGTGCTTTGTGACTCCCGGCTATGAGCAGACTTCACGATGGAAAGTGGCATTGTCCAACTGAAATTTCAGTGGCGTCATGTGGAAGGTTTCCGCTGGAACGCAAGTGGGTCGGAGGTAAGTGTGCTTATGGCTTACTCCGAACCACACCTGCACGCTATATTCATCCAATAGGTTCCGGGGCACTCGTTGTTGGCCGGCTACAACATCCATCATTAGTCGGTACCACGACCGAAACGCATCTGCATTCACCAGCTTGGTACTGGGGTCATTAGAGACCTGCCAGGGAGTGAATTTCATCGCGAGGGGCTGGCCCTTGGGGATCTCTTCTGGGAATCGGATGTGTGGAGTGTGCCATTTCCACATGGCAAAAGAAATAATCAAGTAGCCATAAATGAAGGTAGTTGCGCGCTTATAATTCTCCTCGCACGCAGCGAACAACTCTTTCAACACTAAGGAACACCAATTGAGTTTGGCGCCTTGGACACAATGCTCAGCAATAGAGATGGTATCAAGAGTGCACTCGCCTTTCGTGTAATGCCTCATTGTCTTGCTAGCAATGAGGTAACAGGCGAAGCGAATCTCGGGCTTGTTAATGAGCTCAATCTTGGCTTCTTTCCCCCCCTGCGAGTGCCATATTTGGAATACAGGTCTGCATCGCCCGACTTTCGTGCGCGCTTGGAGGAGGTCTGGTAAGCCATTGAGACGTCTGCACCTGTCTGCGACAGCCCTGTGAGGCGATGAATATCTTCAGCGTGAATAGGAATTTCCTGGGTCAGCCACAGAGACCCATTCTGGATTCAGCTGAGGAGGAAACGGGTACACTGCAGAACCAGTCTTGTGGTGCCAAAGACCGGTAGCTTCCTCAAATTCATCAAGGAAGAGGTCTAAAGGGCGCTGAATTCTGGTCGCAGGCAGCTGGCGGGATTGCCGGTTGCAGTAGAATATTGCTCCATGTATGCCTGTCGCTGGAGGGATGGAAACTCGGCAGAATTTGAGAGGTTGGCATCAATCAGGGCTGCACTATCGTACTTGCCCACAAGGGACTCGGTTTTTTGAATGCGAGGATCAAGCTCTGGTTAAATAACTGCTGGGATGGCCTTCGGCATTTTGGCCCTGCGTTGGTAGACCTGTAGAATCTGTCGTGAGTGTCTTTCCTGGTGCAATGCATTCTGAGAACTCAGTGGCTCTGGTGCAGCGGAAATTGCTAATTCGAACGGGTCTGGCATTCTCGTGCTTTTGGTGTGCATGCAAGTTATGTCAGCACTTGGCACGAGTGGAGTTGATGAGACCCCCTAACGAGTTAATTCCCGCTGGCATTCGTTCTGTGATAATCGTGCGATCAATCGCATGCCAATGAGTGCTGTGATAGTTGCTAACGGTGGCATGGGGAAGTGGGCGGACGCGACGGCTGAGGTTACTGCGGGTGATGGCCAAATGATGACGGCACGGTTACTGCCAATTATGGTAATTAATGACACAGATCTAGGCGATCCTACGGACTGACACAAGTACGTGGGTGGACTGAGCTGGACTGACAAGGAGGCGGGTACGGATCCTACAGGGATGACACGCTAGACAGGCGCCGCCCCGACCACAGTTGGTTGCGGTGCTTACCCCGCAACTGAGCGGTTATTGACACACTACCTACGAACAGAAAGACCTCCTATGCTCATCCTGGTTGCGGGAGAGTTATTCAACTATGCTATTCTACAGGTGCTCTCGGGTACGAGAGTTATTGATGAGAAATGAAAGGTACTTACTCCTGGTAGGGTTTCAGGCGTGCGCCATTCACCCAGCCAGGGAGAACCGTACCGTCTAGCTGTGCCAACCGTAGCCCAACTTCTCCTCGTCCCAGTAATCGCCCACTGTAGCCAACTTAGGCGTCTCTGCCGTACCAATGTTGAGCTTCTTTGTCTTCAGCGACCATAAGTGGACCCCTTCCATGGCCGGTTCTTCGTCAATATTCCACTTGCCTTCCTTCTCTTCGAAATACAGGTGCCTCAGGTCCTCCAGCCCATCATTCTCGGGATCATCGTCAATCCTTTGGCACACCAACTCTCGCACGTCCTTAGGCAGGACGGGCAACATGCATCTGTCGATCTGCGGATCGCGGAAAAACAGTACCGCCCTGATAGCGTGCAATGCCTGAGATTCCAGCTCGGTGTCTCCCGTGAAAGAGAAGCACTGCGCAAATTTGGGCGCGACCTCCATCCAAGAGCTAGTCCCACGTTTCCGTTCTTCTTCCAAATAACATGCATGGGGGATGGTATCTAAAGTGTGGACAAATCGATGAACCCACAACTCTTCTGGGTATCCTATACTCCGCCACTGCTCCTCACAGGTCCGCAAATGGTCCTGTGGACTGGAAAGTCCCGAATACTGCCGCTTGCTTCAAGGGCCTTCATCTTCTTTAAACCGTGCCCGCAATGCGTCCGCCACACTACTCCACCGCGCCAAGGTGTCGCGGTGATTTTTCCACCACTGGGCTGCTCTCGACTATAGTGCGACGTCCAGAAGGGGTATTATGCTCCCTTCCAGCACCCTGTCCTCAACCCTAGTAATAAAGGTATTGACAGCTTGCATGTTCGATAGGGTCGGGTAGTCTCTGAACTCCGCACCAATCCAATTGACGCGGCCAATATGAGCACATCTTCGCATGCTAGTCTCGTATCCCCCCTACTACCAGTCTTCCCATGCGAGTTCGGATCCCAGCTCCGAGCTCTGGACACTCCGCCAACTGACAGAACCAGTCACGGTCGGGTTAATGTAGTCTTCCAGTTTCCCTGCAGTCATCTGATAGAGGTGGTCCATCATCTGAGCATCCTCCCGGTTATCCACTGTCTCGATATACCTCGGCCCTTGATAGGGGTCGAGAGGCTGAGTGACCCGGACCTGCCCATCTTCAAAGATCATCAGCTCCTTTTTGAGGTCAATGATAGCATAATTCTCGAAAGCCCAAGGGATCCCCAACAAGGCGGGGTATGGATCCTTGTCTCCCATAATATCAATAACCTCAAAATCAGTGTACGTCTTAACCCTTGCAATGTCGACCTCAACTCCTTCGAGTTGGCCAATTGGCAGAATGCAGTACTGGTTCGCCATCCTGAGTTGGATGGGCGAGTAGGCCAGCCGTGGCTTTCCGAGAGCCTCCCATGTCTTGCGCGGCAGGATGTTAACGTCAGATCCAAAATCAAGCATGGTGTCGCTGATTTGGAATCCCCCAACCTGCGTATTGATCCGGAACTCTTTACCCATCCGTCGCTTATTCCGCTTGATGCACTGCACCGACTGGAGGGCCATATCCACCGGTTCCCCCAATCCTGTCCTCCCCTGCAGTGCTCCTTCCAGAGCATCTTTGAGCTGCTGCCGCAAAGCTGTATTGTCAACAATCCTGAGGAATAGCTGGAGCCATTCGGCAATCTGGGTTCCTTGGGCGTGCTGTGGTCCAGGGTCTGTCGGCAGAGATGCTTCCAGGCCTCCCGAGTCGCACAACTGAGCAAATGCCTCAACCGCCTCCTGAAAATACTTCCTCTGTGCCTCGGGTCTGATTACCCACTGCGGGGACGCTGGCCTGACAACCTGTGTCGACTCCTTTCCGCGAGCATCCTCCCCCGTTTTCTTACCTCCCCTTGTCACGATAGCGACGTTCTGCATGGCCGGAGTCGCAGCTACGCGCGGCTCGGTGTTTACCAAGTTCGTGCCCCTCTGCCGTGCACGTTCTTCCCATTTTTTGATGAGCTCCGGACAGTCCTTTGTTGCATGGGTGTTTACGCGGCACTACGAACACCACGGATGGCGAGGGAGGGGACATTCGCGAGCCACATGGCCCTCCTGGTCACAGTTATAGCATTTCACCGGCCCGCGGTCCCCAGCACGGCCTCCCCGCGCCCCGCCCCCTCTTCCTCTAGCGGCTTCATTCACCCTGTAGGAGGGTCGGTCCAGCCGGTCCGCAAGTGCGTCAAGAGCTCGGCATTGCTCAGTGTTGTGAGTCGTGGAAGCGTAGAAATCACAATATACGTTGTTTGGTATGTTGGAATACTTTTGTAGAATCGGGCACATCCGAGGTGGATGTCCCACAGTACGGCAAATTTCACAGTACTCCGTGGCAGCTGGGTTGAGTTGGGAGGGGAACCCCGCGTAGGGATGTTGCAGCTGGTATACCCCCTGCGGACTCAGCACCGCACCACCCCCCGCGGGTGGCCCTCCTTGAATTACCGCGACTAAGGGTCCCACCCCCGCACCACGCAACCAAGGACACTCAGTTGCGACGTGGCCTTCGACCAAGCAGTGAGTGCACCAAACGTTTGGCTTGGCTGGTCTGCCTGGCTCTATCTCCTTGAGCTTTTCAGTCAAACTGGCTATCTGATGTTGCAATCCCACCAAGGAGGGATCCTGCGGGGCCGTCCCTCCCCCATATTCCTGAGGGTAGCCCGCCATGGCCTCGATCTTCATGGCCTGCTCCAAAGCATCCTGCAGATTGTCAAACTTTTGCTGGGTGAGGGGGGTTCGCGTCAAGGGAAGCAAAGCCTTGATGAACCAATCCCTCTGATGGTTCGGATCGATCGGGTAACTGAGTTTCCCGATCGCGTCCTTGAATCGCTGCATTAGCTCCCATGCGGTTTCTCCTTCCTTCTGTTTAATTTCCCAAAGTTCGGACAGGCCCTGTTGGTCCGTCTGGGGAAGCTTAAATTCCCGGAAAAAATCTCGCTTTACGTCTGCAATGACAAGATGTGGGTGGGCCTCAGACCACTTGATAAACCATCGCAGAGCCCTCTCTCTGAGCGTGGTTTTGAACTCTATTATTTTACCTGCGTCCGGCATCTGTCGAGCCCTCCAAATGGCTTCGCACAGATACCAGTGTTGCTCTACATCATCATTACCTCGGCCCGAGAACTCAGGATACCGGGTGAAAGACCCAGCCATGGTTGCTTGCGGTGGGTTGACCAGGGTAAATCCTCCAGGTCTTGGTTGCGCGACTGTTCCCCTCGGGAATGCAATACTGCTAGTGCTGCTGCTACTAACGGGTGTCGCTGACGACACTGAACTACTGTGAAATCGACTCAATGCTTGAAATTTAACAAAAATATTACTCAAAGGTTGATAAAGTACCAAGGGAAGGCAGGGATCCTGGCCATGCAGATTGGGGGGAGTATGGCAGCCTGGAAGACTGAGCGTCGTCCGTTCTTGAAACAGCGGCTGCATTACCACGTACCATTCAGCATCGGAACTTTCCTTGGGCTGCATACCTTCACCATCTTCATCAATCACCGGTTCCCTTGCTCGCTCGGCGGGGCTCCCATGCACCCATCGTACTTCCGCAGCGGTCCCTTCTCGTCCCTGGGTACCCGCGTCCATAATCCTTATCCTCTGAGGCGCCTCCTTTTGATTTTTCCTCTCGATCTCCGGTCTCTTCAAATCTCGCATCACCCTTCTTCGCCACCTATCGGCGATTTGTGCCCGCCAATGCGCACGTCGCTCCCTCAACGTCCTTGCGACCTCAGCATCCATCCCCACTCCCCGCGTCACCTTCTACATGGCATCGGTCCCCTCAACCCTTCCCCCAGCACGAGTAGTTTACGCTTCCATACTCGTTTTGCGGAATTCGATCAACCCTTCATCCACCATCAGAGCTTTAATCCACAGCGGAATCTCCTTAAGCAGGTTCCCTCTTAGCCCTGAGTGGAAGACAGCCTCGGCCTTAGAGAAAGATTGATAGCACTCAGCAGCAAACTCCACAGTGTATCCTTCCAACGTGGTCTTTACCCAAAAATCCACCGCGCGGGTTAGTTCGATGTTCAACCGATGCAGCGCCACCAGATCTTCGTGCGCCCACCTGCGGTTTATCTTCCGCAAGCCCTCTCGAGGCACCGTCACTCGTAATCTCTGCAACCAATTGTAAAGGTCGGTAGGGAACCTTCCCCAGAAAATTTCGTACGTATCCCTGGCTGAATCTGAGAAAAGGATGAGTTCCCTAATCGCTGCCTCTCCTTTCTTAGTCACGCCCGCTTGCTGAGCGATAAAGTGGTCCACGTGATTATCCCACCATCGTCGTATCTCCCCTTCGAAGATCCACGATACCATGGTCTAAGTCCCCTCATATCATGCGGGTCCCGGCAACGAAACAATTGTTGGTGGGTGATCAAGTCTCGCGGGCAAGACCCAGGTTCGAGAGTTGTGGCCAACAAAGGAATCCGTTGTAGTCTAGGATTACGCCGGCATTATCACCCTACTCCAGAGAGTAGAGAGTCTCACCCAAGGCGTGCCGCGACTACATGCAGAAGGGGAATAGACCAATGGCAAGGGAAGGATCCGCAACTCATTCTTATCAGCATTTAGATCACATAAATAGAATCATACACGCAACATCATCCATAAAGCATACAGGTAGTAAGCAATTAAAATTTTGAAACATCACAATCAATACACATGCATGTGAATCACCCCAATAGACAGCAACCTTCAATTGTATTAAGCTCTTGGCCAAATTCACAGTTTACATAGCTTTGCACTGGCTTACAAGTCTGATGCATATGCTTCACGGAACAGAGATGGACATCAATAGACCCTAAGAACTACAGAGACCTCATCTAGAATCTGGGCTCCTGTTGCAGCCTGCGCTTTCTCTCCGTCAGTCGCTCTCTCCTTTCTTCTGCTGCGCAATCATCATCACCCTTTCTTCCATCCGGGTGACTGCTATTTATTCACCCGCGGTCGCAACTGCTAGTCCTCTGTATGTCCTTCTGCAGCTGCTTCTAGCTTTTCTCTGCTTATCTGTGTGTTCCGCTTGCGTTCTTCTAGTGTATCTTCTTCTTATCTGTACCTGTGCATCTAGTCTCTTCCGCTATGTGCATGTTCCTTTGCAACTTTGGTAGCTCCGTTGTTTGGTGTGGTTGCGACTTGGTTGCGGCTGCCATGTGTCCATTTTCCACAACCCCAAAATATGGCCGTTCAAAACAGGGTTTTCCAAAAACAAGGGCCCCAACAGATCTTCGCTTTGAGTACATCGTGCTGAGCTTCGGCTGCACGGTAGGCTTCCTCTGCTACTTTTTGTTTTTTTTGTGCTTTTGTGGCCTGCTTCTTTGATTCTATGGTAGTTGTGTGAGCATGAGCCTCACGGAACTGAAGCTCATCCATGATCATATTATGTGTCAGATGTAACTTCCCTGTAGGTAAAATAGAAAAATTTATGTTAATATCACCACAAACTTTGAACTGGGTGCGCTGGCTGGGGTCTACATGAATGACTGGAGTAGCGATTTGAACAACAAAAACATCCTCGGTTGCTGGTAAGGCTATGTTGAGAGGCTACACGCTAATTACATGCGCGCATGTCTGCATCTGGCTCGCTTAAACAACACTCACCTGAATTAGGCTTGCTTGTACTTTTAATTCCTAGATGTGGAGTTGCACCCCCTCGAGCGCAGTCTTGTACTACACTTCCATATATGTCCATACGTCCTCTGTAGCAGACGTGGCAATTTTTGCAATCTTATTTAATTCATCTTCAGTCAGCATCAGGACCTCCTCTCCAGCATCTTTAGACCCTTTTCTTTTCTTCCGTGATCCTCCAGCAGCCTGAGAATCGCACTTTGTGCCTTTGGAAGTCTCCACTTCCACATGCTCCTCTGTGTCTTTCGGCACAGTACCATTTTTCTCAGGTTCAGTTTCTTTCTCCAGATCAATTGTTTCGTCGCTAGTTGTCGGCGTGGCTTCTCCCTCTGTTATTTTCACAGTTGTCTTCTACGTTGTCTTCTCTGTTGTCCTCTTTGGTTGGGTACTAGTGTGCGGCTTCGTAGGTGCTTTAGGAATAGATGTTGATGCTTTGGGTTCCAACCATGCCGGCAGCCACTCTGCAGTGACACCTATAAGATCTTCCTCCGTGACAAGATATGGTAATTCATACCAAACTCCCTCGACTGCGCCCTTCGCACAGATATGCATATTTTGGAAATTTTCCTTGAAATATTCTATCATCTTATACTGATCATACAACGTCGGAGATATCATTGGCTTAGATTGTACTGTATGATAGAGCAAAGTGTCTAATAATACCCAAAATATCTTATTCTCGAAAATGTTTGCGGGGTCTGATGAATTCCATAGTGTAGTGTACCACGCAGCCTCACACATTTGTGGCTCTATCTCAGAAAACTATGTTTCCTCGAGGGTCTTCCACCAAATTAAGGCGATCAGCAATAGCAGCCAAGCATAATAAAAATTATTTCCCTCTTCCTATGCTTCACACACATTCTCCAAAAAATCCTTGCATAAATAGTGGGACCAATTGTAGCTCACTACTTTTTCGCATTGTCTCGCAAGAGAAATTACATGCGCAAGCACCTCCTTAGGTTGACATTTGTGCATCATCTTGTAGGCCAAGATGAGCATTCCAAACTGAACAACGGGATTGTTAATCTCGCTCACTACAAATCCTTTGATTTTACGCAAGACTTGTTACTTTGCTTTAATATTTTCTGCCACCACATTTTCTTGCGCCTTTCCTCCAAAGTCGTCCATTGCATCCGTGCCTTGATCAGGTACGCCAATGATCTTATGGATCAACGCAGCATCAATGGGAATGCACTCTCCAAACCACAGTGCATCATCATGCATGAGACTGGTAGAGCGGTTTTACCGGAGAGATCCGGAAGAGCACTTTGTTGAGCTGAACAAGCTCAAGCAGACCGGGAACCTAGAAACCTACATTTCCGAGTTATTGAGGCTTTCGGTGATGGTTCCCAACTTGTCATCAGCTAGGATGATCTACATGTTTAATGATGGGTTGGAAGATGTCTACATGGATTAGTTAGGTCCACGAGGCCTGCTACACTTCATGATGCAGTTGGGATGACCAGAGATTTGCAGGATGCTCTACCTAGGACCAGAGTTACTTTCCCCTAGAGACTGGAATTTCAGCCGAAGGGGAAGGACATGAGGGTTCCACCTCCGAGGGGGAACCAAGGCTGGGGGCCTTTGGATGATGATACCCAGAGAAATTTGAGACGGGGGAAGTTATGCTTCACATGCCAGGAGCCATGGGCATCAAGACATCGTTGTGCCGCAGGGAAGGCACACTACATAGAGGTCTTCTCCGATAGTGATGGGGAAGAAGACGCATACGAGAATATAGAGGCAGGAGGAAGCGTTGTAGTTCAGAGAGGGGATCATCCACCACCTCCACCCCTAAGAGCGGGAGGGACAGTGTTTGCACCTACTAGGGGAGCCCTTGCTTCTTTACGAGGGTTTCCCAAGTATTTGACACTACGTGTCTGGGGAACCGTGCAGGGACAGTGTGTTTCAATGCTAGTTGACAGTGGGGCCACCCACAACTTTATTGATGCACAATTGGTAAAGCGAAGGAGCATACCAAAAGAGAGCTTTGATGGATTTTTAGTACTGGTACCAGGTGCCAGAACTATGCAGTGTGCTAGATATGTACCAGCATTGGTAGTGACCATGGGGACTTACACTCTGACGGATCATTTCTTTGTGATGGACATTCCAGACACCAACGTGATACTGGGAGTGCAGTGGTTGACCACAATGGGGAAGGTCACTATGGACCGGGAGACTTTGGAGATGGAGTGGACAGAAAAGAAGACCAGTAAGCATGAGATGATCCGAGGCATGCACACTTATCCCTCACAGACTGTTTCAGCACACCGGATGGAGGAAAACTTCTAGAATGGAGACATAGAGTGGGAAATGGAGTTGCGTGTTTCAGAGGTAGGATCTATAGGACAGGTATTTCACCCAGATGTGCAGTCAATTTTGGACAGATATGCTACAGTTTTTGGGGATATACCACCAGGGCAGCCACCGGATCGGGGGTTTTAGCTTGAGCAAGGCATTCAGGTCGTGATTACTACACCCTATAGGCACCCCAAAGCCTACAGGGATGATACTTAGAGAGTTATTGTTAAATTTGGACAACTAGGTCCAAACTCCATGTTATGATGCTCAGATTAAGAGGCTAATATTTTTGTTGGATTCCTCTTTCGGAGAGGTGTAAAATCCATATATAATATGTCTTAATCCGATGAGCAGAACATTTATTTTGAATTTATTATTCATAATAAATTATATGTGCAGGTTGGCCTTAAGGTTTCACACCCCCAGCAGATGTGTCACACACCCCAATGATGGATATAAATACAGGCAAAGTTGGAGAGCATTTCATCACAACACAACTCATATCTTCTTCTCTCATCTGAGATAGTACGAGCTCCTTGGAGGACGAGTTCAGCCCACACGTGTGAAGGAGAAGAAGGACGAATTTCTGTACGGCTGAGCTGAAGGACGAGTTGCTTGAGCTAGGGTTTTGCAGAAGGTTTGACCAGCGTTGACTTTGGTCAACGCATGGTCCAATTGAGCTGAAATTTGGTGTGAAGTTCGATTTTGGAAGGCCGTGCTGTTTGGCACAGAAATCGAGGTCAAAGGGTTGACCAATTTGCTGCTGCGTTGACTTTTAGCTTGCTGCCCTGCGTTGACTTTTTCAGGACAACGTTGACTTGTTGGAGTTGACTTAGGTTGACTCGTTTGCTGATTGGAGGACTGTTGTGACACATTCTGGGTTGGCTGACCAAGGAGACTTTGCTGGTTGAAGCATCCTGTTGACCGCCGTAACGCACCACCACATTTTTCCTGTTTCTGATTTGTCTTCTATAAGATCCACTTATATGTTCTATCTGCATTTTACTTAACTATTTGTATGATTGCTGTGAGAAAAGTAAAGTTGCTCCAAGCATAGAACATCTACTAAAATTTACATGGTATCAGAGCTGAGGTGAAGACAAACTGTATCGTTAGCAATCACCACCGGAAGAAATGGGTTCCACTAGTCTTGAATTCAAGGAGAATGACAAGCTGACTGGAAGGGATGACTTCCATGCCTGGAAGATGATATTAGATCTCAAATTGGAAGATCATGATCTCTTGGATCATGTGACGGGTAAACAATGTGAACCAAGTGCTATTCCTCAAGAACAAGTTGAAGAATATGAAGAAGGGCCGGGATGAATCTATTCAAACCTTCTTTCTGAAATTGACCGAAACAAGGAACCATCTGCTAGCTATTGGGGAGACAATAGCTCATCGTGAGATGGTTCTCACCGCACTTGGAGGACTCCCATATGAATGACAAGTATTCACAACTACCATTCTCAACAATAATACCATTCCTAACTTTGATGAGCTTCTGTCTAGATGTATGCAAGAAGAAACAAGGATGAAGGAATTCGATAATGACAGAAATGCTACCTATGGTGCTCATTCCCGAAAGAAGAACTCTGGTGGTTCTAAGGACAAAGGAAGAACGAGGACTCAAGAGAAGAAGGGTACATGTTTCACCTGCCATAGGCCTGGTCACTATGCTAGAGAATGCCCCTTCAAGAAGGATTCTCCCGATAGTGATGATAACAACAAAAACTGAAGGAATGGGAATCGAAGAAATGACAAATCCAAAGGAAAGAGGAAGGCTCACTTTGGTGGAAACAATCAACCTTCTAAAAGGTCCAGAAATACCAGGTATGAGGAGTCTAATGTTGTTGATAAAAGAAACGAGTATATTCTTGTATCTGCTCTCTCAGCTGCATCTCCGCCCGACACTATGGATGTCTGGCTAATCGATAGTGGTGCCTCAAGACACATCACCGGATTCAAGGACGCACTTTCTGATATGGTTGAAAGGGATACTAATCTAGAAATTATCCTTGGGGATAATGCCACATATCCCGTGAAAGGGACAGGGACTGTGACCCTCCACTTGTCTCAAGGACAACTCCTACGTTTGCAAGATGTACTCTATGTACCTAAATTGAAGAAGAACCTTGTGTCTGTATCTGCCATGGAAGACAAAGGATTCAATGTAACTTTCTCTGATGGAAAGGTGCTCATGTGGAAGGAGAGCTTCAAGGAAGCTATCTCAATTGGTTTTAGAGTTGGTACACTCTACTAGGTTGGAGGGAGTCCGTTGGGAGCTATGACTTGTGATACTATCCGTCAAACCGAACTATGGCACCAAAGATTTGGACACCTTCATTACAAGGCCCTTCCCGAAGCTAGGAAGGTGGTGACAGGGATGCCTGACTTTGGAAGTAATCATGAAGGTGTATGTAAGGGCTGTGCTGAAGGAAAACATACGAGGGGACCTTTCCCCTCAAGTGTCACAAAGACATCTGATATATTGCAACTGGTCCATTCTGATCTATCTGGTATGTTGCCCGTAACATCCCTGGGGGGATGCTCTTACTACATGACATTTATTGATGACTTCTCTCGCAAAACCTGGATATACTTCTTGAAGAAGAAGGATGAGGCTTTCATGTGGTTCCGTACCTTCAAAGCCTTGGTGGAAAATATGACCGGAAAGAAGATCAAGATTTTGAGGATCGACAATGGCACTGAATATGAGTCAAATGAGTTCAAAGACTTTTGCAGAGAAGCTGGCATTAAGAGGGAGACTACCACTGCATATACTCCTGAGCAGAATGGTGTTGTTGAACGCAAGAATAGGACTATTGTGGAAGCTGCCCGTGCCATGCTATGTGACCAGGGTCTACCAAAGTTTCTGTGGGGAGAAGCTGCAAATACTGCTGTGTACATTCAAAACCGATGCCCTCATTCCGCTCTGGACTCCAAAACTCCCGAAGAGGTTTTCTCTGGTAAGAAACCCGATGTCTCACATTTTAGAATTTTTGGATGTCCTGTCTATTTTCATGTGCCGAAAGAAAAGAGAAGTAAGCTGGATGCTACTGGGAAGAAAGGAATGTTTGTGGGCTACGGTGAGACTTCTAAGGCATATAGAGTCTATGTACCTGGTCAAAGGGAAGTAGAGATAAGCCATGATGTCACTTTTGACGAAGATGCTTCCCTGAAGAAAGTAGTAGATCTTCCTAGATCTGGAGAAAATCATGAAGAAAGGCCTGGAAATCTGGAAGAACCCCAGGATGAGACTATGCCTGATATTGAAGGGCCAATGGACCCTATTGATCCACCCCCTTCACTAGGAAAGAGACCATCATGGCTCAGGGACACCCTCGAAGATGGTGAGGGTCATGCTGCCCCAAGGGGGACATTCCGAGAAAGCAAGAAGCCGTGTAGATACCAAGGGTATCTAGCTGCCATGAGTACTATTGTACAATCTGAACTTGGATCTTTTGAGGAAGCCGTAAAGCATCAAGTTTGGAAGGATGCTATGCACGAAGAATATGAGTCCATAATGAAGAATGATGTCTGGGATGTGGTCCCGAGACCTAAGGACAAATCTGTCGTCACCGCGAAATGGCTCTACAAGATCAAACATGGGTCTGATGGGAGTGCTGAAAAGTTCAAGGCAAGGTTTGTTGCCCGTGGCTTCTCTCAAAAGGAAGGAATTGACTATGATGACATATTTGCACCTGTGGCACGATATACCACCATTCGATCGATCATAGCCCTTGCTGCTACGCAAGGATGGAGTCTTCATTAGATGGATGTCAAGATCGCTTTTCTGCATGGTGCAATAAAGGAAGAGGTGTATGTGGAACAACCTCTGGGATTTGAAGTTCAGGATCGAGACACTCATGTCTGCAGGTTGAAGAAAGCCCTCTATGGGTTAAAGCAAGCACCCAGAGCTTGGTACGAGAGGATGGATAGTTACTTGATGAAGTTGGGCTTCACTCGAAGTAATGCTGATCCGAACCTTTACTTCAAGGTTGTGCAGGAGAAGCCTCTCATTCTAGTGTTGTATGTGGATGACCTCTTCCTGACAGGTGCTGACCCTCTCATTCATCAATGTAATAGGGAGCTCGCTGCTGAGTTCGAGATGAAGGACCTAGGATTGCACTACTTCCTAGGCCTGGAGGTCTAGCAGAGACCTGGAGAGATTTTCCTTTCTCAAGGAAAATACATTATGAAGCTTCTGGAAAGATTTGGTATGGTGGACTGCAAGTCCGTGTCAACACCGATGGAACTCAACTTTAAGAAGTTGAGTGGCAGCGCTGCTGGGCCTATCTTGGCCAATCCTACTGAGTATCGTCAACTCATAGGAGCTTTGATGTTCTTAGTGAACACCCGACCAGATATATGTTTTGCAGTGAACACTTTGAGTCAAAAGATGGTTGAGCCTCATCATTTTCACTGGGTTGGTGCCAAGAATCTTCTGAGATATCTTCGGGGCACGATAAACCATGGGCTGAGATACACTGCCGAGAGTGTGACACTCCGTGGATATACTGATGCCGATTGGGCTGGCAATGTGGTGGATCGTAAGAGCACATCGGGATGCTGCTTCAATCTTGGTTCTGCTTCGATCTCATGGATGAGCAAGAAGCAGAAGTCGGTGGCTTTGAGCACCGCGGAGGCCGAATACATTGCTGCTAGTATGGCCTGTTGTGAAGCAGTTTGGTTGCGGAAGCTCTTTAGTGAGTTGTTTGGACATGTGCTAGATACCACTGTGATACTCTGTGATAATCAGAGTGGGATTCGTATGACTGAGAATCCTGTGTTCCACGACCGATCCAAGCATATTGATATCGGGTACCACTTTATCCGGGATATGGTACAGCGAGGCGCCGTAAGGCTCGATCATATAGGAACTGATGAGCAGGTCGCGGATATTCTCACTAAGCCCCTGGGGAAGGTCAAGTTCCTAACCTTCCGTGAGAGACTTGGTATCGTGGAACGACCCTATGATGTGGGTCCTATTGGACAATGAGCTCGAAGAGCTCTGGGGGGCTTTGGGGACAACTTCTCGGAGCTATGAGCACTCATAATGCTTGCCCACCTTTATGATTATTAGTGGATTTCGCCTCTCATTTATGTGCCCACAGAGTATGCATCCCTGCCCATTGAGTTCGGGCTCATGGGGAAGTACCTCTCATTTGGCCAATGAGATGGGAAAGGCTAGAGACTAGTAGCAAAGACTGATGGACGCATCAGAATTTGCCGTACTCTCTATCTAGGATGGCACGGTCCAACCACTTGATCTGGGATCAAGTTTAGTGAGGTCTGGGACCTCTGCCTGACTTCGGGTCGGATGAACCAACTTCGGGTTGGTTGGAGACTCTTTGTGAGTCTGATAGAGGTTTTGAACCTCTGGACTGATTATGTCAGTCGGGGATGATGTCTTTGTGACTGACCCACTTTTGTTCTGAAATAAAGAGGCCAGCAAAGCAAGTTACGGCGGGATGACGCACGATGTTTGATTGCACTGATGGATGGAGTTCTCCCTAGTTGAGAGGGAGTGTTAAATTTGGACAACTAGGTCCAAACTCCATGTTATGATGCTTAGATTAAGAGGCTAATATTTTTGTTGGATTCCTCTTTCGGAGAGGTGTAAAATCCATATATAATATGTCTTAATCCGATGAGCAGAACATTTATTTTGAATTTATTATTCATAATAAATTATATGTGAAGGTCGGCCTTAAGGTTTCACACCCCCAGCAAATGTGTCACACACCCCAATGATGGATATAAATACAGGCAAAGTTGGAGAGCATTTCATCACAACACAACTCACATCTTCTTCTCTCATCTGAGATAGTACGAGCTCCTTGGAGGACGAGTTCAGCCCACACGTGTGAAGGAGAAGAAGGACGAATTTCTGTACGGCTGAGCTGAAGGACGAGTTGCTGCAGCTAGGGTTTTGCAGAAGGTTTGACCAGCGTTGACTTTGGTCAATGCATGGTCCAATTGAGCTGAAATTTGGTGTGAAGTTCGATTTTTGGAAGGCCGCACTGTTTGGCACAGAAATCGAGGTCAAAGGGTTGACCAATCTGCTGCTGCGTTGACTTTTAGCTTGCTGCCCTGCGTTGACTTTTTCAGGAGAGTGTTGACTTTTTTGGAGTTGACTTGGGTTGACTCGTTTGCTGATTGGAGGACTGTTGTGACACATTCTGGGTTGGCTGACCGAGGAGACTTTGCTGGTTGAAGCATCCTGTTGACCGCCGTAACGCACCACCACATTTTTCCTGTTTCTGATTTGTCTTCTATAAGATCCACTTATATGTTCTATCTGCATTTTACTTAACTATTTGTATGATTGCTGTGAGAAAAGTAAAGCTGCTCCAAGCATAGAACATCTACTAAAATTTACAGTTATTCATGAGCTCTTAGCGCTAGGACACATCTGACCCAGCACTAGCCCATTTGCTTCTTCTGTTTTACTAGTGAAGAAGAAGGATGACACACTGAGGATGTGCATCGATTATCAAGCTCTCAACAATAAAACCATGAAGAACTGATACACATCCTGTGGATTGATGATCTGATGGATGATCTGAGGGCGTTGAAGTTCTTTTCGAAGATTGATCTGAGGTCAGTCTACCATCAAATCCGGGTGAGGGACTAGGATGTCCCCAAGACGGCCTTCAAATGTCACTACAACCATTTTGAGTTTCTGGTGATGTCCTTAGGGCTAACCAATGCACCAACCACCTTCCAATCCTAAATGAACCACATCTTCCATGGTCAATTGAGGAATTTTGTGTTGGTGTTCTTCGACGACATCTTGATATACAGTAGGACATGGGAGGAGCACCTACATCACATTGAGGTTGTATTGTGCATTTTGGAGGAGCATAATTTTTATGCTAAGCTCTCCAAATGCAAATTTGGGCTAACAGAGGTGCTCTATTTGGGGCATATCATTGGGGTGGATGGAGTGAGAGTCCACGAGGAGAAGATCTGGGCCATTTGCGATTGGTCAGAACCAAGGAATGTGACTGAGCTTCAGGGGTTTTTAGGCATTTGCACCTACTACTGGAAGTTCGTCAAGGGGTTTTCCCAACTTGTTGCACCCCTCACAAATCTTACCAAAAAGGGGGCATTTAGTTGGACGGACACAATGCAGAGGGCCTTTGATAGACTCAAGGATGTGATGATTAGTTGTCCAGTTTTGGTTTTGCTGTATTTCACATAACCCTTTGTCTTGCAGTGTGATGCCTCAGGAGAGGGGGTGGGTGCAGTCTTGATGCAGAGGGGCCACCCCATATCTTTCAAAAGTAGGAAGATATTGTCGCATGAGAGGTTGTATCCCATATACGACAAGGAAATGTTGGCTATCATGCATGCACTGGCCAAGTTTCGATAGTACTCGGTGGGAAATAGGTTCAGGTTGAGGATTGATCACAACAGCCTCTGGTTTTTCTTAGAGAAGAAGAAATTGCAGGAGAGGCAACAGAAGTGGGTCAGCAATATCCAGCCTTATGACTTTGACATTGAGTATATCAAAGGGAAGAAAAATGTGGTGGCCGATGCTCTATCACACAGACTGGCAGTGTTGTCTCTGATGAGCCTAGACACGGACGGGAGGGTTCAATTACTAGTGGATTACTCCAAGGACCATTTTGCCTGTGAGATATTGGATGGTCAGATCACAAATGACAGGTATAGGGTTATGGATAAGGTGATATACTTCAAGGATAAGATCTTCTTGACTGGGAGCTCTCAGCTCAAGGAGAAGATACTATATGCCTCACATGACTCACCATTATCAGGCCACTGGGGGTTCACCAAGACCTACAAGACCATCAGGGAGAGGTTCTCCAGGAGAGGCCTCAAGGAGGACGTACTCCGGCATGTCAGGGATTGCAAGGTGTTTCAAGGGAACAAAGGAGAGGTGAGCCATCCAGCAGGATTACTACATCCACTTCTCATTCCGGAGGGGAAATGGGAGAGCATTTCAACGGACTTCATCACGGGGTTCCCATGGTGCAGGGCAATGATTGCATCTTTGTGGTTATTGATCAGCTGACAAAGTATGCACACTTCTTCACTATATTAGCACGGTATATAGTAGCACAGGTAGCGAAGTTGTTCTTCAGGGGTATCTTCAAATTGCATGGTCTTCCAAAGACCATTGTTAGTGACCATGATAGTCATTTCATGGGCGGCTTTTGGCAGGAGCTCTTTCGTTTGGTGGGTACAGATTTGACTCCGAGTACCAGTTATCACCCTCAGACAAACGGGCAGAAAAAGATAGTGAACAAGTGGCTGGAAAGCTACTTGTGAAACTATGTGACAAGGTAGCAGAAGGCATGGTTACGCTGGTTGCATTTGGGAGAGTACTGCTACAACACCACTTTTCACATGTCCATCAATATGTCTCCATTCTATGCTTTGTATGGATACCATCATTTGACTTTTCTTGAAGTGATTTTTACTGCTAACAAGGCCCCCAGGGCCAAGGACTGGATCCAAGAGAGTCGGGATATACTCCGAGCTCTTAAGGATAACTTAGCTACAACTCAGAACCAACAGAAGTTGTATGCCGATAGGGGACAGGTTGAGAGGCAGTTTGAGGTAGGGGACTTGGTCTACCTATGACTTCTGTAGGGACCAACCGTATAAATTACTAGATGGGTTCTAGGCTTTATATATATATATATATATATATATATATATATATATATATATATATACACACAGTAACTAGGAAATGAAACCATAATCATAAAAATTTGAAACTCAGTAAAATTAAATCACGTATATCAAGTCCATAAATTTAACTTAATAACACATACATATATTTAACTTGATTATAGGCACAATGAGATCATCATAATTAAAAATAATATAACTAACACATGTACTGTTCACCCTTGGACGAGAACCAAACTTGACTTGCTGCTACTTGAGCTCCCTTGTTGTCGTCTACCTCCAAGCCTGAATGTTGTCGTGCTTAATACGAATGTAATGACCCACCGGTTGACCTCCCAGCCTACTCCTTGGGTACTCTCCTTCCCCGTGGACCCCCGAGCTGCAATGGGGTTGTACAACGAAGGAATGTGCTAGCTGGTAGAAGTGAGCCCCTCTTGGCTCAAGAGTCCCCTCTCTATAATACTCTACCTCACCAAACTCAACTATAGCTCGTAACCACTCAAAATGACATAATCTCCTCCATCCAACAATAGGGTAAACAAAAAATGTCATTTTTCCTTCCCTTTCCCTTTCTTTTACAGAAGATTTCATAGGTGACACTTGGAATTTTATGCATAAATAATTATTTTTTTATTACCCCAAAATTTGATTATTCACCAACCTATGTGTCACCCTCTCATCAAGACTCTCCAAGAATAATTTACTTAATTATTCATTTAAAATAGTATTTCCCTCAACCCAACAAGGCTTCCTATTTCTTCTCCTAGTTGTCTCTTGATTCCCCCTTTTTACTCCTTAATTTATGTTTATTACTGAAGTTAATTGATAATTCTCAGATTTGGTCCCCTAACTACCTCAATTTTCCCTTTTGATGAATATTCTTATGTTGGCTTTTGCCACATGGAAGTTCTCTAAATTTCTCAAATTTTAATTTATTAATCTTATTTTAATTCACCACCCTCTTCTCTTAATGAAGTTTTTAATAAATCTTTATACTCAACTCTATGTCCTTCTTTCCCCCTTTTGCCTAATTAAGTCTTATGTATTTAATATTTTGTTTTAACAAGGAAATGGTAGAGTTATCATGGTAAAATATTTTATCTCTTCCTATTCCTCCCTTACCCTAAGTTTTATTCTTGATTTAATTCATTTGGTTCTAACATCATATGTCACTTGATATGAATTAGTTGGATTTGATTATATTTATTAGTTTCTTTAATGATGTCGAGGATGTCAAGTTGGTCATGCCCTTAAAGAACTTCCATTCGAAGTTCCAAGGGTGCCATGCCTAAGAATTTATTTCTGATGCCAAGGGTGCCAGACCACTTGCCCTTCAAGTATCCAGTGGTTACGAGGGGAAATTATATGTGCAACGCCAAAGACCCCTATCATCTCGTATGTTGCCTGCTATAGTGAGACTAATGGTGCTGGGGATCAAGGAATCCGCTTTGATGCGCGCCCCCCAAAAAAATCCTCGTGAGCAAACCAAATTGGGACCTGCCCTCACGACATCGTGATTTTCAAGGCGAAGGTATTTTGACCTTTCCAGCCTATGTCACGGCGAGAGTGCTAGTGGGTGAGATCAGGAACACTGTTCCACCACTCTCATGTTGTTCCATCCAATTATACAACCCCGTCACCCATTTTTGATTCATTCGGCCAAGAAACTAACATGTTCCTCCAACCACTGACATATCATCAGAGTATATGTAATATATATAACAAGTTTCAAACTGAACTTAGAATTTCAAAGACAAAATATTAATTTCTATCAAACCAGATGTTATCCACTCACCATATGCGAGTGCCTCTGGTCATTTCCTGTCATACTCAATACTCATCAGTAACAAAGTTCTCAGTGTTAGAAACATCAACATGATCTATTCATTCACATCATTGTTTATTTTGAATCAGAACTAATGTAAGTAG
This sequence comes from Pinus albicaulis, assembly GCA_034641835.2. NCBI lineage: Eukaryota > Viridiplantae > Streptophyta > Pinopsida > Pinales > Pinaceae > Pinus > Pinus albicaulis. The sequence continues at coordinate 1,454,482,107 of CM076572.1, read as the reverse complement.
TTAACATATGGGACACATCCCTCATGTTTATCATAATCATAACATCAATGGTAAATTAGCATATTCATCAAAGGCATTATCATCGTAACATCAATAGAAAACATATCTATCCATAAAATATATCATCATCATCATATCAATAAAGAACATGCATATCCATAAATGTTATCATCATCATAGTATCAATAAAGACATACATAAACATCACATCCACTAATACTAGAGTCATGTGTCCAGATCCTCAACCTGAGGTCCTCAAAGAATAAAGTGCGGGTCTTAGGGCTAAATAATGTTAAAATTCATATCATTGTCAGTCAACTAGAGTAGGTCACTACAACTTCAACCATATCGGCATTCCATGCTGAAGCAGAAGGGGGCCGAGAAGCTCAAGCACCGCTTCTATGGACCTTACAGGGTGATCCACAGGATTGGGGAGGTTGCATATGAGCTAGACCAGCCTACAGGTAGCCAAATCCATAACATCTTCCATGTATCATGCCTGAAAAATGCATTGGGGCAACAGGTGACTGCAACAAAGGAGCTTCCACCAACATATGATGAGGGGCATTTGGTGTTGCAGCAAGAAGCCATCATAGACACCAGGGAGAGACAGTTGATCAGGAGTTCATAATTTTTTCTCAAAATTCAAAGTTACAGGATTGAGTTGAAACTAAGATGGTTGCGTAGATCTCGTCTTCCTGATTCCGGCGCCGTGAATGGTTCGAAAAACCAATGTCGTATGAGGGAGATATCGTGTTCTGATCGAAATGCCAAACATGTAAAATTGCGATAGTTTGACCAGGTTTGATTGGATGCACAGTCAGCGAAAGGGAATATTCTAAGGAATATTCCTTTTTTAGCGAAGTTACTAATTTAACTCTAGATAAGTGGAGTTCTCCACTTTTAGTGGAGTTTTTCTAGGTGTATCTGGGAAAAAGAGTAGGAGACTCAATTTCGCCCATTCTGAGTGAATGAAGAGTCATTTTTGACTAATTGGAGCATTATGGAGCCATTGGTACAGATAAAACAGCCATTAGAGCACTGTAACTACATGTATTTTTAAAATTTTGAGCATAATAAAATATGGACATGCCATTGGGAGTTGGACCAGCAGATGTAGCCCAGGAGGGGTGAACTACTTCATCATGTATGCTGTGTAAATTTCATGTGGTGACTTATTTCTTTATTTTACATGGTTGTTCAATGTTATCTAAGCTTGTTTTATGCTTCTAATTCACTAAAATCATCTACAATTCATGGTTAAAATCCTAAATCCTTAAGAAAACTAATGATACAAGTATGCACATGTTTATAAACTGAAAATACACTTAGCACAGCAAAACTAATACAATCATTTCAGATCAGATTGGTATCAGAGCTAGAGTTTATTCTCTGGTGTTGTTTAGTGCAAAGAATTGTTTAACTGTTTGCAAGTTTTTAGATGCTTACTAGGCTCAAGCTCAAGAGAGGAGAGGGAAAATTGGTGGAAGCAGAAGGGTCTCAATAAGAGCCAAAGAAAAGGAGAGAAATGTTGCCACAATCTCCACCACCTAGTTCACCTCCTAAGGAAGCATAAGTTTCATTAAGCATGCTAGATGAGGAAGGAGAAATCCATGAAGAAGTTGATCCCAAGGAGGAAGAAAGAGTGTTCAGGGAAGCATTTCTTGACATGGCTAAGATGGTTGGAATCATTTATCAAGAAAGGAATGAGAGACTAGGAGAAGTATCCAAACTTCACAAGGAAGGATAGGGATCTTCAAAAGGTCACAACGATGAAGATAAGTCAAAGAAGGGAAATGGAGGAAAAGGAGGCAATGGAGAGCCATCATCATCATCCTCTACTTCTTTAATACATCAGCCACACAAGTCAAAGAGCATTGGTGAAAGTCCTTTTTTAAAACTTGATGTTAAGTTTGAATTTCCAATGTTTAATGGTGAAGTCAATGCAGAAAAGCTTGATAATTGGATTAGGAAATTGGAGGTCAATTTGAGAATCCAAAACCTTCAAGATGATGATACCAAAATTCAATTAGTTTCATTGAGAATGGAAAGTGCAGCACTTGTTTGGTGGGAATCCAAGACAAAGGAGGAAATCAAGAAACATGGTAAGATTATTCTATCATGGTCTAATTTCATTACTGTTATAAAACAATAGTTTTATCCATTAGCTCATATGCAGAAAGCCATAATGAATTGACATAACTTTAGGCAATTAAAGGGGAAAAATATGCAAGAATACACCCAAGAATTTAGGAGAAAAGCTCTCTTATTAGGGGTAGATTTGAAGAGCCAAGATACTTTTCTCAAGTACATAGGAGGCTTACATAGCTACCTTAAACATACTATTCTCATGTTTAACCCCACCAGTCTAGATGAAGTGTGTGTTCACACCACACATCTAGAAGCTAGAGGGAAAAACATTTCTAAAGAGGGTAGAAAGAAAACTTTTAAGGTAAAGCCAAAGAGAAGACCTCAAAAGGTAAAAAAAAAGAAATAATGCATTTGCTAAGAAAGAGGGAGAAAAGGTGGTTTGTAAACATTGTTCAAAAGAAAGCCATGATGAAACTCAGTGTTGGAAATTACATCCTGAAATGCGGCCAAAGAAACCCAATAACAAAGGGAAACATAAAAATGCTGCTACAGCTCAACATGATTTATAATTTGATTCAGGTGAATAATCTAAGATTACAGCCATGGGATTGAAGAACATGAAGGGAAAAGAAATTGAAACTAAACCCAGTATTAGTACATCAAACTGTCACATACATACTCCAAATGAAGAAGAAAGAATTGAAATATTTCATGTGAGGGTCATATCCAAACATACCAAGATTGACACATTGTTTGGCAGTGGGTCACAAGAAAACTTAATATCTGAAGATTTGGTCAAAAAACTTAACCTTTAGACCATACCACATCCAAAACCATATCCATTAGGTTGGATTTGTAAGCATGCAAATTTACAGGTTTCAAAGAAATGCATATTGCGGCTTGCAATCACTGCAAATTTTGTTGACATAGTTGAATTAGATGTGGTTCCGCTTGACATAACAAGTATTGCGTTGGAGAGTCCTTACTTGTATGACAGGAAAGTGATCTTCCATCGCCATGAGAACAAATATCATTTATTCAAAGATGGCAAGGAGTTCATTGTTAGAGCACATCGCAAGAAGACAAACATTGCTATGGTAAATGTTGGACAGGTAAAGAGGCTGGAAAATTCAAGTAAGAATTTTGTTCTTCTTATGATTAAGCCTAAAGATGATGTTAATCATGAATAATTTGAGGGATGTGATCCTAATTTGAAATCATATTTATATGCTGTAGTTAATTCACATCATGAGATGTTTCAGGAGCTAACGGGATTGCCTCCAAAAAGAGAGATTCAACATGAGATTCAGTTGCAACAAGATTGTCCTCTTCCAAACATCAGTATGTATCGCATGTCGATAATGGAGAATGTTGAAATAAAGAGGCAAATCAAAGAGATGTTGGACAAAGGAATCATAAGGCCAAGCACCTCGCCATGCAGTTCACCCATAGTCTTGATACCAAAGAAAGATGGGACTTGGCTCATGTGTGTAGATTTTCGAGCTTTGAACAAAATTACGGTAAAAAATCGTTATCCACTTCCAAGAATAGATTATTTTCTTGATCAACTGAAAGAAAAAAAAAATTCACTAAGTTAGATTTACGAAGTGGATATCATTAAGAAAGAGTTGCAAAAAGTGATATATGGAAAACTGCATTCAAAACCAAACAAGGACTCTTTGAGTGGCTAGTTATGCCATTTGGTTTGTGTAATGCACCGGAAAATTTCATGCGTGTTATGGATAGTGTTTTGCATCCATTCTTATATGACTTTGTGATTGTGTACTTAGATGACATATTGATTTTCAGCAAAACAAGAGAAGGTCACGTCTTGCATGTGAAGAGAGTGCTTGATATTTTGAAGAAAGAGAAATTGTTTCTTAAGATGTCAAAGTGAGTTTGGAAAGACTTCTTTGGTCTATTTGGGACATATTGTAGGAGGAGGAGAATTGAGCACTGATCCTTCTAAAGTGGAAGCCATTGTGAATTGGCCCACACCCAAAACAATAACTGAGGTAAGAATTTTCTTAGGTGCACCTCAGTATTGGAGAAATTTTATTGCTAACTTTTCTTCCATCACAGCTCCTATGCATGCAGTGAAATGTGTGAAGAAAGGCTTCCAATGGGGAGGCAAACAACAGCAAGCTTTCAAAGCTTTAAAAGACAATATCAGTTCAACTCCAGTCCTTGCATTACCAAATTTGAGACATCCATTCGAGATACAAACTGATGCTAGCAATTATGCCATGGTTGTATTTCTTTTGCTGCATGGTAAGCCTATCAATTTTCATTCTGAAACTTTTAATGGTGTTGTGACTAATTATCCTACATATGAAAAAGAACTACATGTGTTGGTAGAAAGTGTCAAGAAGTAGAAACACTATTTTATGGGTAAAGAGATTATTGTGCATACCGATCACCAACCATTATACTACTTGCAGTCGCAAACAAAATTGCAGCAATCAAGACATTTCAGGTGGATGGGATTTATTCAACAGTTTCACTTGATTATAAGGTACAAGAAAGGTATTTTCAATAAAGTTGTAGATATGATTTCAAGACCAATCATTAGTGCATCTACTTTACTCAAAAATTATTCTGTTGTACATGAGATTTACATAGAAAAATATTAACATGACATTGATTTTCAAGATGTGTACGCTAGTTTGAGTGAAGGGAATCAAGTTGAAGAAAAAGATTATCACATGCATAAAAATTTGCTTTTTCATTTGGGCAAGTTGTGTATTCCACAAGGAGAGAGGCTAAGTGTAATGAGAGAAGCTCATTCATCTCTTATTGCTGGACACTTTGGGTTAAGCAAAATAGTGGTGCATCTACATAGGTATTGCTATTGGCCTCGCATGGTAGATAGTGTGTCACATTTTATAAGAGGTTGTTCTATGTGTGCAACAAGTAAGCCAGTAATAGGAAGCTTGGGTTGTACACACCACTACTGGTACCATCAAGGCCATGGGAGAGTGTCTCCATGGACTTTTTTGGAGGTCTACCTATGTCAAGAAATGCCATGTAAGAAAACCATTACTGTTGAACAAAGTGTTGAACTTTATGTTTGGGTTCATTTTGGATTGCCAACTTCTATTGTCAGTGACATGGATTCCAGGTTCATTGGGAATTTTTGGTCAAATCTATGGAGAATGATGGACACAAAGTTGAAAAAGAGTACTGCTTTTCATCCACAAACAGATGGACAAACCAAGGTGGTGAACAGAACCGTTGTGCATCTATTGAGAGGATATTGCAGCAAACATCCTAAGTTGTGGGATGAACAACTGCATTACATTCAACATGCTTACAACCGACCAAAGAACTATTCAACACAAACATCACCTTTTGAAGTATGCTTTGGGTATTTTCCAAAATCGCCATTAGACTTCATCTTTGGGAAGGATGTTGCAATTGATGGCCATAGTGACATTGATAAGGCTCGAAAATTCATTGATAAAATTCATATTATACATCAACAAGTTCAAGAACAGCTTGAGAAAAATCAAAGAAAATACAAAGAGAGGCATGAAAAACATCGGGTTTATCACTAGTTTCAAGAGGGAGATGAGGTATGGTTGCACATTAGCAAAGAAAGGATGCAAGGGGAAGGTAAAAAGCTCAAACCCATTCGCTGTGTTCCATTCAAGATCATAAAGCAAGTTGGTAATAATGCATTTCAACTTGACTTGCCTTCTTATATTCAAATGTATTCATTTGTTAATGTTGAAAACTTAAGTTTGTATGAGCCACCTTTGATCGATGATCAAGGAAGTGATTTTCAGCTACCTTCTATTGAATATTTCTTGCCAGAATTTATGGATGATCTCAAAGAAGATACAATTCTTGACAGGAAGACAAGAGCATCAAAGATGGGAAGTGTTGACAACCTTTGAGTTGGGCTCAAAGGCACTAAGCCAAGCAAGGCAATATGGATGGAGATTGGAAAGGTGAGGGAGTTGTACCCTCATCTACTGAACATGTAATCAAGTCTTTTGGAGTCCAAAAGCTTCTCAATGGGGAGGAGTGATCCGGAGTTCATAAATTTTGCTCAAAATTCAAATTTACAGGATTTGGTTGAAACTAGGATGTTGCGTACATCTCGTCTTCCTGAATCTGGCGCCGTGAATGGTTCGAAAAATCAATGTCGTATAAGGGATATATCGTGTTCTGATCGAAATGCCAAAATAGGTAAAATTGCAACAGTTTGACTAGGTCTGACTCGGATGCACAGTCAACAAAAGGAAATATTTTGAGGAATATTCCATTCCTCAGAACCAATCGGGGTTTTGACAAAGTGTCTCAGTTTTATTCGTTGGTTGTACATTTATGTTTTGGGGGCCAATTAGGAGGTGCACGAGGTCCGCAAAGCTTGACCTCCGCGACCTCCCTCCAGGCACGCGAGAAAGTTTCCAATCGCTCTACACATTGTTGCTTAATATTCATAGGTCGCAACTTTATGTTAAGGTTTAATGTATTGGCATGTGGGGATTGGGGACCACCGGCGGTCCCAACCTGCTAGCAGTCCCCGTAATGGTGGTCACATGTTAAACGTCAAACAACTGAAACTATCGCAGAAAGTGTAACCTCTGATAGTCTCCGCCAGCAGTTCATTGTATGTCACATGGCTATGGTTACCGTTATCTCTGTGTGGGATAAGACTTAACCACAGCGTTTGAACCGGAGTTCAAAATTATCACCACAGTTAATTGACATGGGTTCTGCTGACCGTTACGATTAAGCCACGGGTTTGGGGTGCGCACACCCCAACCACTAACCTTTAATGTTACAGTTCAATTCGGTGGCAGTTCAGGCAAGTGCGCCTTTTGAGTGTGTTAGCCCCTTATAAACTCCTTGACAAGCAAGCAAGGGGCTAATTTGTTTTATGAGCCTTCAAGGAATGCATTTCTCTTGAAAACACATCATCCTTGAAGGCTTTCGATGTTCCCTGCCCTTTGATTGTTTCCCTCTGTTGTTCTTGAGTCAATAAATCTCACTGATGATAAAAAATTGTGCTCCAAAAGGCCTTTATTTGCCCCTTGTACCTCTACGGAATCCTCCATTTCACCCCTTTTTCCCTTTTTCAAAGCCCCTTTCCAGCCCAAAATCCCTCCCCTAATCCTTCTAAACCATCCCAAAATCTCTTTCAAACCATACCCACACCCTTGTTTGGTCTCAAAAACCCCTCATTCCCTTTACCGTTACACTTTCTGACCTCAAATTGCACTGATAAAGGTTAAAAAACCCACATGTTGACATATATGGATCTTAGCCCCCTTAACATTTCCCTCCACGTGACCCAATGTCGAGACCAGGCGCCAAGGCGAAAGGCGCTTATTGCAAATGTATATCGGGAGCGGTTAAAACCGTCGATCTGTACAGATAGGACGGTCATCTTGGTCCCACAGCGTCCACCATTCTACCCGTTCGTCGCCCCGATCGCAGATCTGTCGTCCATTTAACCATCGATCCGACAGCTCACAGTACACCCATCCCGGTGGTCCCCGTCCACGCTCTATTCAGAAACCGCCGGTTTCCATCGCACCACTTTTGAAGGGCGGGCGGTTTTCCCCATTTCACAGCGATTCCACTCATCAAACGACATGTGGCTCCACGCACTATTCATAAACCGCCCTCCATCGTGCATTATCGTTCGTCAAAGATCTGGCGTGATATCGTTATACACCGTCCGATCTGAGGCGGGTCATCCGACGGTCAGCGCGCCACGAAGTTGCACGAAAGTTAATCTGAGGAAATCGTACCCCTAGCCCACTATCCACTGCCCTCCGATGCGTCCTCCACTGTTGATCTCCTCCTGAGATCAAACGGTCTAGATTTAACCACACACCCCGTCGTTGACCCCGTACCGCCACGTCATCTTTCCACGCGTTTCCATCGTATATTCGCCCCTCCCTTCATATATATTCCATTCCAAGGTCGATATTTAAGGTTTTTCATTTGATTTTCCATCTGCACCACCTTCCAACTGTATTTCCCACTGTTTCCACCACACTGCAAGTCTTCCACAGCATTTCTCGCCATTCCTCCACGGTTACATCACCGTCCCGCAGGCCATCAAAGCGTCCCTAGCATTGTTTTCTTAACAGGTTTTTGTTTTTTGCAGGGTTATCAGATGGTGAAAGCCACCATGATTACACAGTCTTTATTATAGTGGCCAAAAAATGCAGAAAGGACCGTGTGCAGAGTTCGAAGTAACGAACCAAAGCCTAGGAAGGTGATTGATATGATCGCCATTTAAAGAGCAAGGTTAAACTCTGCGAAACCTTCCCAGAGCCATTAAAGCACCAGATTGAAGACATCATGGAGCACACAGAGGGTACATCACGTAGAAATTTATGTATATCATGGTTTTCACATCAGCAGAATGTTTTCCCCATAAAGGACAAAGTGCCCATGCGGCTTTATTCTATACCGTGTCCCCAGAGAATTTCCCACCCTGACAACAGTCCTACGCTATCAGAAGCATTAGTTACACAGCATGGAAGACTTGGATCATTGATTTATTTTTGTTCAAATTCACCAGAGCTCTGTAGAAGTGCCGCAGCCAAAGTACATCAGAGACATACTTGGAGTAAATGGAAGCCTGACAAAGACCATTCTTTCATCCAAAGAGTACCAGAGATAAATGCTCAGAATTTAAAACAGAATTGGGCCTCGGCCCTCTTCCTCTCCTGAGTTTTAATGCTGCATTTAGTTTCCACCTACCTTCTCTGCCCCATTTGAGCTATAAATTCATGAAGAAACTCATTGTAAAGGTTGTTGATCGATTATCATAGAATTGCAAGTTGTTTCTTTTGAGACATAGTATTTGTGTAAAGTTGTAAGATAGGCTGAGGAAGATGTTTTCAGACTGAATATCAAGCCATTGGTAATGTTGTACTTGACTGGTGTTGTCTTTTAATATGACAAGCCCATTTCTTTGGATCCTGATTTAAAGTAGCTGGTGATGTTTTTCTATCTCCATGTTTATTTCATTTCATTACATTTCTACTGGCTCGCATCAGAAATCTGGCATAAGATTTACCCTTGTTAGGTACCCTATGTTTCTGCTCTCCTTGCCTTTAATGTTTTCTACTAAATGTGTTATCTAAGAGTTGATTTTAGTTAATTTAACCAGTGTAGTGGATGACATTGCCCGCTAGCTAATGTATGAATTAATGAATCTATTCTTAGATGTTCTTTTTAAGATTTAATTGAATGAATTGGGAACACTGGGAGGTCTAGAACTATGTTTCTATCTCACTAGGATCCTTTTCAGTTAATTGAACCTTTTTTAATATCCCTCAAGCTGGAGGCCGAAGCATTGAGAGTTCAAAGTCTCTCTCTGATCTCAGGTTTTCAACTTTGTGTTCTAACATCTTTAATGTTTCCTTGCTCTCATTTTCCTTCTTGCCTATCATACCACACTATCATCTTTAAGATCCAATGCTTTAGATGACTAACCCAACTGAAAGCCTGCATATTGATTAGCAAGCAAATCCTTTCCTGACTCCATTTCCCAATGATCTTGAATGTTCCCTGGAATTATCTCTCCTTTGCCTAAATCCTCTTTGCTCATCCTTGTCTTATATCGAACCCTTCGTTCCTAATTCTCAGCAACCAAACATACAATTAAACAAACAAACTCCGAGCCTTATAACTAGCCTAACATCTTAATTTTGAGCTTCAAAGACATATACCTTCGAAAATCATAGAGAGATCCCTCTCTAGACCCAGGAGGGCTAGATCCTGAGGTCTGAAAGTGGTTTGATGTTGTCTCATCTTTTGTTATTGCCAACCTTGCCAAAACATGGGAAGCCCAACATAATGGCGACTCCGCTGGGGAATTTCTGAATATTTTACATCCTACTACATCACAAGAGTCTCAGAAGACCTAGAAACTCTGGTTAGGTTGGTAGAGAAACACTTCCATTTACAACTCACTTTCTACATCATTTGTTGTGTTTCTCCCACACTCTTAGACAGAGTCTGGAAAGGGCCAAGTAGCCTCCAGATCTCACTCTCTTTCAGAGGTGACATATCTGGTTAATGCCCTCCCAGTCAATCTCTGGTTAGAGTTTTTTGTGTTTGAGATATTCCTAAAAAGGGACATCTCATAGGCACTGTGTTGGACAGTGTACCCCCAGAAAGTATCCTAAACCTTCCACCTGGCGACTCCATAGTTCCTTAAAGATCAAATACTCCACTGGTGATCAGTAGGCCTGTTGATTATCTTGGTTTCACATAAGACTCCACTAGAATACTAGCCTCTAAACAGCATCAACCACATTAGAAGTAACAAGTAAGATTAAGCTGCTTGGTTAGAAAACAACATTCTGGCTTCAAGAACCATTCATACAAGAGCTTATCCTAACCCAGACCCCCCTGAAATAGTTGACAACCCTGAGAGCATCCTCAAGAGATTTTTTGCACCTATAAGACCAACTATTTCTAGCCACCTACATAGAGCTAACTCTGCACCGGAAGACTTTATAGCTCTATTAGCCTCACCTTTTGGCCTAGACTTTCAAAACAACTTACCTAGGACTAGGTCATTCAATGCACTAGACCAGCTAGACCTTGAGCTTCCTAGTTCACCAACTCAAAGTGGTAAACATATTAGGGACAGAGGAACCCCTCCATCTACACCTCCTGATATTCACTTCATTCAGAGCTTGGGGCTCAGCCATCCTAAATCTGCTCAACATACTTCTGCTGGTCCTAGCATCCTTGTCATCCACATACCAACTGCTCAAGCCAACCCTTTACCTCACCAGAACATCATCATGGCAGCCTAGTATGCACCTCTGGTTTTACCCTAGCCTTTAGTGCCTTTACCCAATGATTATCAATCAAAGATCCCACACTTCACTGCAAAAGAGTCTACCATAGCCCAACACCATGTAGATAGGATGGAAGATTCTTTTGACTACATGGAGATAGATGATGATACAGTCAAAATGAAAATCTTTGCCCAGAGCTTAGGAGGTGATATGAAGAAATGGTTCAAAGGCATACCTCCCAACAGTATCCAAGACCTTCCTGCTTTATATCAGACTTTCATAAACAAGTGGGAAGTTAAGGCCAACCCTCTCCAAATCCTAGCAGAATACAAGAACCTGGAAAGAAACGTAGGAGAGAGTGTCCAGGACTACTCTACAAGGTTTAACAACGTTTATAATGCTCTTCCACCACACATGAAACCTCCCCTAGGTATGGTTTTAGTGAAATACCCTGAAGGCTTGGATGTTGATATGGCCTACCAGCTTAGGGAGAGGGATTACAACACATTGGAAGACATGAAAAAAGGAGCAGTGAGTGTAGAGGCAAATCTGATTAAGAAAAAATCAAGATTGAGAGCTGAGAAAAGGGTAACATATAGAGATGACAATATAGCTTCCACATCTGACCCCAATTATGATCGCATGTCCAAAAACATGGAAAAGCTATATCAAATGATGGAAAAAATGGTTGTCACAGTTAGTAACCAAAACAGAAATCAAAACCATAACCAGAACCAAAACTTTAGAAGAAACAATGCCACTCCCAACAGACAAAGAGAACCAGATCAGCAAGTTATTCCCCCATTCCAAGAGAACTTTCTTGATGAAGATGAGGGAGTCGTAGAAGAGTCTGAGGGAGACACAATGAACATGTTTGAAATAGAAGATTCAATCCATAATTGTTACACAGAAGAAGATCAGCCCTCACCCTCATATTGGGATGAGGAAAGATCAGAATCTGAGGATTACAGAATTGGATTTGAAGATGCCATCATGCAGGTCAGACAGTATGAACTTAGGAGCAAGAAAGGCCTAGATAACTCCAAACCCAAAGCTTCTGAGATTACCATCAAGAAAAGGCTTGAGAAAACTTCTACAGTGACTGTTGAAAGTAACAAATCAGCAGCTGAGAGTTCTGGAAAGAACAAAGAAAAAGACAACCAAAACGCGGATAAACAAGGTAAACCAACTAGCAGCACTAGCACTGCAGCTAGTGCTCATGATAAAACCGTCATCAACACTGTACATAACGAGAATCAGCACACCAATTCAGCCACTAAGGTAGTGGTTAACAAAACAGAGTTGAGCATTCCAAAGAGTCATTCCACTTTCAATTTAGAAAGTGAGATTGCAAGAATTAAAATCTTTGTCCCACTCTCTGAGTTGGCCACTCAGGATGTATATAAAGGCCAAATTTTGAAAGCATTAAATTTAGGTGAGAACAGTGACACTGTAAATCTGAGTGATGATCAACCTGCCCTTCTATTTGGCCCAAAGATAGAAGGAAAGTTTCAGGAAGGGGTAGTGCCCCCTTTTTATATCAGTCTTAATATCCATGATAAGATCCTCCACAATGCAATGCATGATTCTGGGGCATCACACAACCTGATGCCTAAAGTAGTGATGGAAAGACTAGAGATAACCCGCCCCTATAAAGCCCTATATTCATTTGACTCTAGCAGAGTAAAGTGTCTTGGCCTGATCAAAGATTTATGTGTGAGCCTTACCCAGATTCCAGCCAAGTGTATGGTCATGGATGTTGTTGTGGCAGATGTGCCACCTAAGTATGGCATGTTATTATCAAGATCATGGGGAGCCAAGCTGCAAGGTACAATGCAAATGGATGGGGCTTATGCCACAATCCCAATCTTTGGCCAACTTAGAAGACTGTATAAAGAGGCACAAATGAAATTCTTGGTCAGTAGCCCCGAAAAGCCTGAAAATTCACCTTTATACGCTGTACATATAGACCTTGACTGCATCCTTTGTAATAATGAATCCCTAGAGCAGTCAGAGTCCAAAAACAGAGATACAAACAAGGAGACAGAGCCCATGGACTTTAACATAATGGCTACTCTAGACTCGGAGGAGAATGATTTAGAAGACTCGGAACAGTGCACTGAAATAAATACTCAGAGTGAACCAGAAAAAGAATGCAGTCAGCTGATTAATCACCCTTCACAAACACATACACCACACCAAGAGCGAAACGATGATAAACCCAAGAATGAAACATTATGGGAAATGAATTTCGATGGGTCATGCACCAAGAGAACTATTGGGGCAGGAGTGTGGAAACATAACACAGATACTAATTACGCAGAGAGCCATGCCTGCAACCTGCACTTCAAATGCACAAACAACATTGCAGAGTACGAGGCTCTTATCCTAGGCTTAAACCTGTTGAGAAAATTAGGAGCTCATAAGATAACTGTGCATGGGGACTTTGAGCTTATCATTAAATAGGTGAATGGTGAATACACAGCGAACATCCTAGACTGAGAGCATATAAGAATGACACTATGGATTTATTGAAAACCTTTGTGGAATACGAGCTGGTGTTTGTCCCTAGGAGCCAGAACGAAATTGCAAATGGATTAGCTTGCATGGCTAGTTCATATCATAAACCTCCCAGTGACCAACAAATCATCATTTAGACCAAATTCAGACCTGCAGTGCCGGATAACGAAAAATATTGGCAGGTTTTTGAAGGAGATAAACAGATTGAGGATTTCCTGATAGGCAAAAACGAGTTTGAGTTTTTCGATTCAGACTCTAAATCTGACAATAGATGCCTAAGTGAAGAGTCCTTAGATGAGGAAGAACCACCTTGTGACATAGAAATAAATGTTCTAAACGACCAGATTGGAAATCCAAACGAAGAATGTGAAAACGCAGATAGTGAAGAAGTAGAGGTGTTGCAGGCCAAAGATAAGAACATACCTCGAGGTCTGGCACCTTTAGAAGACCTTTTTGACTTCGATGATGTAGCAAAAAAACCCACTATAGAACGTGCAGAGTCTGATGTCGAGGAATGAAACATAGGCACTGAAGATAAACCCAAGATGATCAAATTGGCTAAGTCCCTGCTTGCAAACATGAAAAGGAAATACATTGGCCTTTTCAAGGAATCCATTGATGTGTTTGCTTGGAGTTATGAGGACGTAAGGGCCTATGACACAAACATCATATAGCATAAAATACCCTTGAAAGAAAATCAGAAGCCCTTCAGACAAAAACTTCGCAGAATAAACCCAAAACAATTGCCTGCAGTGGCAAAAGAGATTAAGAAGATGTATGAGGCAGGTATAATTGTGCCTGTCAGGTTTTCTGATTGGGTATCAAACCTAGTAGCTGTGAGAAAGAAAACAGGAGAGATCAGATTGTGCATAGATTTCAGGAATCTTAATAGAGCCTCACTCAAAGACAATTACCCTTTGCCAAAAATGGAACATATTCTTCAGAGGGTAGTAGGCTCAAAAAGGATTTCTCTGCTAGATGGTTTTTCAAGTTACAACCAAGTCCTAGTAATCCCAGAAGATCAACTCAAGACAGCCTTTACCACTCCATGGGGCACCTTTATGTATGTTAAAATTCCCTTTGCACTGATGAACGCTGGTGCAACCTTCCAATGAGCGATGGATATAGCTTTTTTCGATGAGATAGGACACTTCATTGTCATTTATCTGGATTACATAACAGTCTACTCCAAGACTAAAGAAGAACACCTAAAACATCCGAGAAAGGTCTTTGAAAAATGTAGAAGGTTCGGTCTGTCTTTGAATGCTAAAAAGACTGTATTTGGGCTGCAAGAAGGTAAGCTTCTTGGCCACATCATATCTGAGAAGGGGATTAGGATAGACCCACAAAGAGTTGAGGGAATACTACAAATCACACACCCAAGAAACATCAAAGAGTTACAGTCCTTCATTGGGAAAATAAACTTCCTCAGGAGGTTTATTCCCAACTTAGCAGAGCACCTCAGGAATATGACAAACATGTTGAAGAAAGGTGTGGGAGTTAAATGGACTGTAGAGGCCAAAAAATCTTTCGAATCAATAAAACTTGCACTCACCCGGGCTCCTGTCCTAATCAGCCCTAATTTCTCAAAGGATTTTCTGATCTTCTCATTTGCATCAGAACATACAATAGCTGCAATTCTGCTGCAAAAGAATCCAGAGGGAATGGAACAGCCCATTTCCTTCTTCAGCAAAGCACTGAGAGAGACACACTTGAAATACAATATAATGGAAAAACATGCCTATGCCCTGGTTAAGGCCTTGAAAGAATTTAGGGTGTACATACTGCATTCCCACACCATAGCCTATGTGCCAAATATAGTGGTTAAAGACATCTTGTCCCAAGACCCAGATGGGAAGAGGGGCAAATGGATTGTCGTGATCTTAGAGTACGACGTTGAGATAAAACCCACCAAACTTATCAAAGGTCAGGGCTTCGCCCGACTAATGGTTGAATCAAATCTACAAGCCCTTGACATTAACATGGTAGATACCTTGGATGAGCAGCAGGGATTTCCTGATCCCACTGTCGAAGAGAAGTTTCAGAGATCTCCTTAGTATTCTGACATTCTGTATGTGCTTACACACCTCAATGCCCCTCCTGAACTATCAAAGACCAAGGCCAGATTCTTAAAGCTAAAAGCCAGAAGCTATTGCATAATGAATGAAGGATTATACTGGAAAAAAGAAAATGGCCTATTTCTTAAATGTTTGCCTGAGTCTGAAGCATAAAGGATTAAACAATAATTCCATGCAGGAGAGTGTGGAGGCCACCTGAGGTGGAAAGCCACTGCCAACAAAATACTCAGGGCTGGTTACTATTGGCCCACACTCTTCAGTGATATCCATAAGATGGTAATTGCCTGCCACCAATGCCAGATTTTTGAAGGCAAAAGAAAGCTCCTCCCCTTACCTCTAAAACCCATCACTATCGAAGGTCCCTTTATGCAATGGGGCCTAGATTTCATAGGATAAATTCACCCTGCTTCTTCTGCACAACACAAATGGATCGTAACAGCCACAGACTACTTCACTAAGTGGATAGAGGCCATACCTACTAGGAATGCCACAGACTCTGTCATCATTAGGTTCCTAGAAGATCATATCCCCTCTCGGTTTGGTTGTCCAAGGAAAATAATCACTGATAATGCTGCTGCTTTTGGATCCAAGAAAATGGTTGATTTTTGTCACAAGTATCAAATAGCACTCGGTCATTCAACTTCCTATTACCCACAAGGTAATGGCTTAGCTGAATCATCAAACAAGAGCTTGGTGAACATCATCAAAAAGCTGATGGAAGAGAACAAAAAGTCATGGCATAACAAGTTAGTGCATGCTTTGTGGGCTGACAGGCTTACAACAAAGAAATCCATTGGCATGTCACCATACCAACTTGTCTATGGAACAGAAGTAGTGTTTCCTACCAGCCTTGGAATACCAGTGATCAAACTTGTTCAAGAGATACAAACGGAAGAAGATAGCATGGTGAGGAGAATAAACCAGACAATTCATCTCCAGCAAACAAGGGAAGAGGTCTATAACAGAGATGTGAAAGTTCAAGAGAACATAAAGAATTTGTTTGACAAAAGAACTAAGGCTTCTGATTTCAAAATTCGAGACAAAGTTTTGAAGTGGGACTCAAGGAGAGAAGACAAAGGAAAGCACGGCAAGTTTGACAGTTTGTGGCAAGGTCCATACATCATCCAAGCCACTGTGGGTCCAAATGCATTTTTTCTACAAGAACCAGATGGTACAGAGCTGTTTTGTGGTCCTGTCAATGGCAGGATGCTCAAACACTACTTCAGCTGATTTCCAATTTCCAGTTTTCATTTCCATTGTACATACCATTGCAGTGTTTTGTTTTATAAAAAAAAAAAAAAACAGAGGAAAAAGGAGAGGTTCAGACATGCTCAAAACATGAACCTCTGAAGTGCAAAAGATTGGCTCTAATATGATCAAAACCTGAGCCAAAGAAAGTAAAGATAGTTGGTTCAAACATGCCCAAAACCTGGACCAGCAAAGAAGAAAGAAGAATCAGTTCTAACAAGCCCAAAGCCAAAGCTGAAATGAATAAGAGAAAGTGACTCTAACAAGCTCAAAAATTGAGTCACAAAGAGGATAAGGATGCTTCAAACTTCAGATTTCAAGCCTTCAAAGTTTTGTTTTCAGTTTTCTGCAAGTTTCTGTCCATGTGCAACTGTCTTTATGCCTTGGATCCACAGCAACCTAGACTGTCTAATCCTAGTTTAATTGTTTTTAAATTTCTGTTGTAGAATGTAGAGAAGAAATCTGCTGGACAGTCTAATCCCAGAAGATATTAGATTAGGTAGAGAAACATATGAGACCAACAGTCTAATCTGGTCTCATGGAGTGATAAGGGTAGATTTAGAATAGGTTTATTTTCTGTTTATAAAAATTAATGATGTAAAGGGTATGCTAGCCCAAATGCACCCTAAAAGAAGAGAAAATGCTAGGATTGTAGGATGGGTAGGTAAATTGTTTGGGTGATGTTTCTGCTAATTGATGTCTTCACAATTGTGGCAGTCGAAAAACTAAAGAAGAAAGGTGGCTCAAGCAGTAGGAATCTGGCCTACACCAAAGATCATTTTATGAATTCTTGACTCCTTCAAGAAGAAGCCATCCCCATGTGGAGCCACTGTTAGCCCCTTATAAACTCCTTGACAAGCAAGCAAGGGGCTAATTTGTTTTATGAGCCTTCAAGGAATGAATTTCTCTTGAAAACACATCATCCTTGAAGGCTTTCCATGTTCCCTGCCCTTTGATTGTTTCCCTCTTTTGTTCTTGAGTCAATAAGCCTCACTGATGATAAAAAATTGTGCTCCAAAAGGCCTTTATTTTCCCCTTGTACCTCTGCGGAATCCTCTGTTTCAACCCTTTTTCCCTTTTTCAAAGCCCCTTTCCAACCCAAAATCCCTCCCCTAATCCTTCTAAACCATCCCAAAATCTCTTTCAAACCATACCCACACCCTTGTTTGGTCTCAAAAACCCCTCATTCCCTTTACCATTACCCTTTCTGGCCTCAAATTGCACTGATAAAGGTTAAAAAACCCACATGTTGGCATATATGGGTCTTAGCCCCCTTCAGGCCAGCCCCCTTAACGTTTCCCTCCACGTGATCCAATGCCGAGACCAGGCACCAAGGCGAAAGGCGCTTATTGCAAATGTATATCGGGAGCGGTTAAAACCGTCGATCTGTACAGATCAGACGGTCGTCTCGGTCCCACAGCGTCCACCATTCTACCCGTTTGCCGCCCCGATCGCGGATCTGTCATCCATTTAACCGTCGATCCGACGGCTTGCAGTACACCCGTCCCGGTGGTCCCCGTCCGCGCTCTATTCAGAAACCGTCAGTTTCCATCGCACCACTTTTGAAGGGCGGGCGGTTTTCCCCATTTCACAGCGATTCCACTCATCAAACGACACGTGGCTCCGTGCACTATTCATAAACCGCCCTCCATCACGCGTTATCATTCGTCCAAAGATCTGACGCGATATCGTTATACACCGTCCGATCTAAGGCAGGTCATCTGATGGTCAGTGCGCCACGAAGTTGCATGAAAGTTAATCTGAGGCAATCGTACCCCTGGCCCATTGTCCACTACCCTCCGACGCGTCCTCCACCATTGATCTCCTCCTGAGATCAGACAGTCCAGATTTAACCATACGCCCTGCCATTGACCCCGTACCGCCACGTCATCTTTCCACGCGTTTCCATCGTATATTCGCCCATCCCTTCATATATATTCCATTCCAAGGTCGATATTTAAGGTTTTTCATTTGATTTTCCATCTGCGCCACCTTCCAACTGTATTTCCCACTGTTTCCACCACACTGCAAGTCTTCCACAGCATTTCTCGCCATTCCTCCACCGTTGCATCACCGTCCCGCAGGCCATCAAAGCATCCCCAGCATTGTTTTCTTAACAGGTTTTTGTGTTTTGCAGGGTTATCAGATGGTGAAAGCCACCATGATTACACAGTCTTTATTACAGCGGCCAAAAAATGCAGAAAGGACCGTGTGCAGAGTTCGAAGTAACGAACCAAAGCCTAGGAAGGTGATTGATATGATCGCCATTTAAAGAGCAGGGTTAAACTATGCGAAACCTTCCCAGAGCCATCAAAGCACCAGATCGAAGACATCATGGAGCACACAGAGGGTACAACGCGCAGAAATTTATGTATATCATGGTTTTCACATCCGCAGAATGTTTTCCCCATAAAGGACAAAGTGCCCATGCGGCTTTATTCTATACCATGTCCTTAGAGAATTTCCCACCTTGACAACAGTCCTACGCTATCAGAAGCATTAGTTACACAGCATGGAAGACTTGGATCATTGATTTATTTTTGTTCAGATTCACCAGAGCTCTGTAGAAGTGTCGCAGCCAAAGTACATCAGAGACATACTTGGAGTAAATGTAAGCCTGGCGAAGACCACTCTTTCATCCAAAGAGTACCAGAGATAAATGCTCAGAATTTAAAACAGAATTGGGCCTCAGCCCTCTTCCTCTCCTGAGTTTTAATGCTGCATTTAGTTTCCACCTACCTTCTCTGCCCCATTTGAGCTATAAATTCATGAAGAAACTCATTGTAAAGGTTGTTGATCGATTATCAGAGAATTGCAAGTTGTTTCTTTTGAGACATAGTCTCTGTGTAAAGTTGTAAGATAGGCCGAGGAAGATGTTTTTAGACTAAATATCAAGCCATTGGTAATGTTGTACTTGACTGGTGTTGTTTTTTAATATGACAAGCACATTTCTTTGGATCCTGATTTAAAGCAGTTGGTGACGTTTTTCTATCTCCGTGTTTATTTCATTTCATTAAATTTCTACTAGCTTGCATCAGAAATCTGGCATAGGATTTACCCTTGTTATGTACCCTATGTTTCTGCTCTCCTTGCCTTTAATGTTTTCTACTAAATGTGTTATCTAAGAGTTGATTTCAATTAATTTAACGAGTGTAGTGGATGATATTTCCCGCTAGCTGATGTATGAATTAATGAATCTATTCTTAGATGTTCTTGTTAAGATTTAATTGAATGAATTGGGAACACTGGGAGGTCTAGAACTATGTTTCTATCTCACTAGGATCCTTTTCAGTTAATTGAACCTTTTTTAATATCCCTCAAGCTGGAGGCCGAAGCATTGAGAGTTCAAAGTCTCTCTCTGATCTCAGGTTTTCAACTTTGTGTTCTAACATCTTTAATGTTTCCTTGCTCTCATTTTCCCTCTTGCCTATCATACCACACTATCATCTTTAAGATCCAATGCTTTAGATGACTAGCCCAACTGAAAGCCTGCATATTGATTAGCAAGTAAATCCTTTCCTGACTCCATTGCCCAATGGTCTTGAATGTTCCCTGGAATTATCTCTCCTTTGCCTAAATCCTCTTTGCTCATCCTTGTCTTATATCGAACCCTTCATTCCTGATTCTCAGCAACCAAACATACAATTAAAAAAACAAACTCTGAGCCTTATAACTAGCCTAACATCTTAACTTTGAGCTTCAAATACATATACGTTCGACAATCATAGAGAGATCCCTCTCTGGACCCAGGAGGGCTAGATCCTAAGGTATGAAAGTGGTTTGATGTTGTCTCATCTTTTGGTATTGCCAACCTTGCCAAAACATGGGAACCCCAACAAAGTGGAGTTACTACTTTAACTCCAAATAAGTGGAGTTCTCCACTTTTAGTGGATTTTTTCTAGGTGTAACTGGGCAAAAGAGTAGGAGACTCAATTTTCGTCCATTCTGAGTGAATGAAGAGTCATTTTTGACTAATTGGAGCATTATGGAGCCATTGGTGCAGATAAAATAGCCATTAGAGCACTTTAACTACATGTATTTGCAAAATTTTGAGCATAATGAAAGATGGACATGCCATTGGGAGCTCGACCAGCAAATGTAGCCCAGGAGGGGTGAACTACTTCATCATGCATGTTGTGTAAATTTCATGTGGTGACTTATTTCTCTATTTTACACTATTGTTCAGTGCTATTTAAGCTTGTTTTATGCTTCTAATTCACTAAAATCATCTACAATTCATGGTTAAAATCCTCAATCCTTAAGCAAACTAATTAGACAAGTATGCACATGTTTATAAACTAAAAATACACTTAGCACAGAAAAACTAATACAGTCATTTCAGATCAACAGCTATGGAGCAGGATAGTTAGAGAGTACTTAGTGAGGTGGAGGAACTTACCAGATGAGGATGCCACTTGGGAGAGTGAAAAATCTTGCAGCACCCATCTTTGTAGTTGCTTGAGGACAAACAACGTTTTGGCAAGGAGGACTGTAATATTCCCAATTAGCAGTGGTCAATTGGTAATATTAATTTTGGCTAGTTTTTATTTTCTAAAGTTAATTCAATTAATAAAGTGGGTGATGAGACACATAGCCTACACTTAGGAAATAATTATTCCCTAAAGTCACTTGAGCACATATTTACTTACAGCGTGGAGCCCAGGAGGGTGAAGTGGTAGTGTGAGGGAAGAGGCAGCGTGGGCCCATAACTGTTTTCTAATAAATTATGTAATCTTCATCCCCAACTGAAATGAAAGGTAAAACTTCCTAGAATTCGAGAAAAACATTCTTCTCCACCTCCCACTGGAAGGACGCCCCAATGCCCTGGTTTCTTCAATAGTCAACTGAATGGATGCCCCGACATCCTAGACCAACCTACCACCCTGAACTGTTCACCGGCTTGAACCTATAGGTGACTTCTTGCACCAACCTAGCACCTCCCTGCCACCCTATAATGATCAGAAATAATACAATAATGTGGACTCCCGTACCAGGGACAATGATCCACGATACAATATGATTCACAATTATTTTCTTGAACTAGACCAATCACCCAATCACACTATGACCTGCAACCCAGCCATAACATTATCCAACAATGACACTTATACCTCCCAACAATGCATGTCCAACTCCAGGAAAATTGACTCTTTTACAATAATGACTCTTTTACAATTTTACAATGATGATTTTTACAATACTAAATTTTGACATGACCTTATACTTGACTTGACAATGCTTCTTTGAACACTAGCAATTGTTGAAGTATTGTTGTGCTTGCTTCAAGTAATGGTACCTTGGCGTTGCATTGTCCTTATAGTATGTGCCTAAGTTGTCCTATTGTGTCCTCCTTCCTGCACATGCAAGACCCAAACCAATATGCAAACAAAATACTTACATTGTCCTGCAAACCATATGTCAGAGAAATATTCAAAATTCAAATGTAAATACGTTGAACATTTATGAACAAAACCCAATCAAACATACATGAAAAATACTTACACTGTCCTGCAAAAACATATGTCAAAGATTATATTCAAATTAAAATTCAAACACTAATTATACATACCTTGTTGTAGCAGAGTTACCCTTGACTGCTGATGTGTTGTACTTACTGCAGTGATCCTTGAATGCATATTTTTTCTTGCCTTCTAGAAGCTCGATATTGAATCTGTTGTATCTTTGTAATTTCAGATCTCCAAGGTCTGAATTTTTTTCCTATGGTAGCCCTCTGAGTCCTTTTTCCAAATTCGTAGGTCTGATCAACATTGGACTCTTCAAGAAATAGTTATTCCCAATCTCCTATGATGACCTGATTATAGTCTGGTTCATTAGAGAGAACTTGTATGAAGTGCCATGTGTCACTTTTTCAACCTTTGGTCCTGAAAACGATACACAACAAACTGTTTGACATGAAATTCGGGAGCCTGCAAAAACCATAATTTCCTCGGATCATATCTTTGAAAATATAGCGAACCAATATCTGAAATTCAGACACGAGCTCATTAGGATTTCTCCCAAACACTTTTTTAGTTTCAGCATCTGAGGCTTCATAGAAAAAAAAAAATATAGCGAAAATTCCACAATGACCTATTATTAGTAGCGAAATACTTACGTGAGGAGGATATGAGGGTCACAATTTATATAAATTCTTAGGTTCAGAGGGTATTTAACAAGTGAACGTTGGAGGTAATTTAGAAGCTTAAAAAAAATATTATGTATTGACAACTCAATGACCACAACCAATGATTAGTGTCATGCCACAACCTCATGGGTCTTTGGACCACTAACTGGGGTTAGTAACTTCAAACACGAATATATCTCAAACCGTGAAGAATTATGTGGCATTCCATATATCAACGAAAACATCTTGACAAGTAGAAACCATCCAAAATATCCTCGACTCAGAATAGAGTAAGTTTTCAAGTCAAAATTCCTATGCAAGATCAGGGTAGCCCTTGGTGTTGTTTGGTTTGACATCAATGACAACCACTGATCAACACCATTGTCATCCAAGAATTCAATATCTTTTTCATAGAAATATACCTTGGTCCTATGAAGGGATAACCAATCCATACCCAATAGCATATTGTATGATCCTAATGGAAATATGTTCAAGTGTGTTGTTGTAGGCATACTGTTTAAATCAAATGCACAAGATCTTACCCAATGGTGAACTATTTTCTTTGTACCTGTGGCCAACTACACTTCCTTACTCAAACCACACTTATCCACCAATTCAGGACTAACATAGCTATGACTAAATACATGGTCAATAAAAATAGAAATAACTTGATCACAAAGCTTACCATCCATATCAATGATAGAAGTCGGGTGATATACCTGCTTGTTTTCCATTGCTACACAAATGTGAGGAATGATCTGCTCAATATCCCTAACAGTATTTGCCTCATGTGAATTGTATATCTTAGGCCTGCCTCCCTGATTCTGTGGACAATATCTCTTAATATTCTCATCACCGCATGTCTAGCACTCTAGCCACCCATACCATTTCCTCCATGATGCTGTTGTGATTTATTCTACTGTTGTGGCCTATGTCCCTGTCCACCTGCATTAATCTTATTTTTTAATGCCACATTTTCTTTCTCTTCTAAATTATAAGGCCTTAATATTTTTAGTTTCCATTTATCTTTACCTTAGTCCTCCCCTTTCCATCCTTTCTGAGACTCATTCTTGCGCTTTGATTGTTCATAGTAATGCTTCAGCTTTCCAAGCCTTCCTCAAGTGTATGAGGCTCATCGTACTCAATCCAATCGCTGAATTCTAATGGAAAACCACTGATATGTTGAGAATGCAACAAGATGATGAGCTTAGTGAAAAGAAGTCGACTTCACTAAGTGGGCCTACAGGCTATTTTTGGCGCAAAGTCTATTTTTAGACTATGTCTATTTTTAGACATACGGATCATGTTCTATGAGTTGCAGGATGCTATTTGTGGATGGTTGGTCAAGTCGGGAAAAATAGATGGACTTCTATTTTTAGACATACTGGGCGGAATCTATTTTTAGATTGCCAGTCTAAAAATAGATATGTCGAATATTATTAGCTCTTAACAATATTTGGACTCTAAACATTATCTTATCCTCTTGGAGCACTTCAGTTCGAGTCACGGATGTGGCACATGCAGCTGACAGAAGGAATTACGCTATTCCTAGGGTTTAGTGGAGCTATTGCATGGACTTGGGCTATAAATCAGTGAGCCGTAGTTCGTGGAGTTGATTGAGGGTTGGTGGGAGTTGTGTTCATTTTAACTCAGTTAAACATAGTCGAGCTAGTTGTATCTAGTCTAACTTATTGATACACTAGTGAGAATCGTGTGAATTAATTATTAATTAATTCACTAATTATTAACTCATAAATCAACGAAAGAATACATCAGTTAACTTCAGTGCATGGACAGTTTTAGTGGAGACCAGTGGAGAGGTAGGTGAAAGAGCAAGTGTGACTATCAGTAGTAACCATACTGGTGCATGGTTTTGCACCACACATTAATGGAGATTCCAATGAGGATTACGCAGTGCATACCAGAGGGATTCGAACTCAGATTGGGCCATTATTCATCTTGGATTACACAGTAGAGGCAGGCTAACATGTGGAGCAGATTGGAGCATGTGTTTTGTTAGATTTGAGCTTGTGTAGTGTGTAACAATTGGAGATTTTACTGAGAGCTTGTGAGGAGCTTGTCCAATGATTGTTACATGATCTCTATCATTATAATATATTGATATTTGGGGGTTTTCAGCTTTAAAAGCTTTCCCATAAATATTGTGTTTATATGTGTGATTGTTTATGGTTTTAATGTATAATGCGATTGTTTATATTTCCGCAATTAATGATCAATAGTAGAAGAGGTTATGTATTATGCATGAAGCTCAAATAGTGTGTAATCAGGATAACTTTGAATAATTTAAATAGCTATTCAAAATTTCATGCACATAACTCGTTGAACTTTGGCCTTCTCATCCTCAATATATGGTACATACCTCAATATCTCTAAGAACTGTGTCATCTACTCCTCATCTGTCATTGATCCCATCTTTAGCTCATAAAATTCTTTAGCTTTACTTTCGTAGTACCTATCTGACAAGTATTTCTTCCTAAAAAGTATTTTGAACTCGTGCCAACTCAATTCATCTATCCTAATGTGTCTAACCCACTTCACATCTTCCCACCAAATGTCTTATTTACCTCTAAGGCTAACGATATCAACCCTAGCCTTCATGTTATCCGAGTACTCATGCAACTCAAAAAAATTCTTCATCCCAAGTATCCAAGCTTCTTCCTCTTTTGGCTTCTTCAAGTTCCTGTCAAAATTAGTTGGCTTTTCTTTCTTAAATTCATCTAGAAAGTATCCCCTATCACTCCTCCTATATGTATAATACCGATGACAATCATGATGTCTATCAGAATCAGAACTAGAATGGTACTTGTACGCATCACCCTTCCTATTTGTAGTATCCAATGATCTTCCATCTCTCACTGTATCTGCTATATCTTACCTGTGTCTACTAGGAGACCTACTTCCATATGCCCCATTAGTTTTGTCCTCCTTTCCATAACTTATCTGAAATTTCCCTTGTTTCTGCAAATATGACAAGCTTTGAAGAAGTATTGCATTCACCTCTGCTTTTTTCTCTTCCGCCTGTATGAGTCTTTCATTTTCTACCTTAAAACTCCTTATTTCTTCCTTTAATAAATCAGAAGAGTTTCCACCATGCTGCTCATATGACTCATAGGGAGATTCCTTGTAGTCTACCATCTTGCTATTCATTCTGATATTTCTCCTGCAAAGCATAATATGCCAGCTAAACCAAATAACAATAAACCAACGTAACTTAGTGTAATTTTGGGAGGATATTTCCTACAAGATCAACCAATCAGTGTAACAAATGTATATACATAATCATAATAGCATATAAACTTTTAAAATAAGGTATATTAGTGCATAAACATTGTTAGAGTCCCGTGATTTGGCCGATTGGCTAGCCAAATGACGATGTAACATCAAACCAAGCTTTGGAGCCCAAGGACCTAGCCTTCCTAGACTCAGAGAGGGCTCTCTCTATAAGTGCAAAAGATGTCGGTGTGTTTACTTGCGATGTTCTGATATTAGGCTAGTTATGAAGTATGTTTTTGGTTTTTTGGTTTTTAAAGTTTGTGAGGGATGAAACTGATCAAATACATAAACTGGATAACAAGATGTAGATAAATTGGGCTATGGGGTCAAACAGGTCAAGGAAACCAATGAGGCGATGATGTAAAGCTGTTGTAGGGCCGATTTGATTCACAATAGAAGGGATCTCTGGGCAAAATGGAGTAAATGAACAATAAGTTGGTGAAAGACAAGGGATTTCAAGTGCAAACCATATTTTGCGTACATAAACATGTAATAGCAAGCCATTAATCATGCTAGGAATAACTATAAGCTAATCAATACATAGAAATTAAACATTCCAGCCATACATAGAGGTATAAGACCCCCAACTTCTCGGGAAATGGCTATCGTACTTTGGGGAAAACACATGAGACGAACTAACAACTCATAAACTATGCCTTAAACGCCTAAAATTATCTCTAAGTCATTGGGTACTTGGACAAATAAGTTTTCATAGTTTTTAGGCAAAAGGGCTAGATCGGGACTAGGCCTCCTGTCCAACAAAACATCAACAAATCAGTCAAAGAGAAAGTTTTGGATTTTGGAAACTGGTGGGCAAATTTACAGTGTGGGGCAAACCATACATCCTACTCAACATACATGGAACTGATGAATAAAACTTAGCAACAACACCTTAGGTTACTAAAGAGCAGCTAAGGATTCTTTAGCATAACTAAGGGAGAAGAAAACATCAAGCTATGAAGATTCAGGGATTTTGAGGTGTCTCCATGGGCATGTCTCAAAATCAATCTTTACTGATCTATAGCAGCAAGAAAAATGAAATATGAGTGAAAACTAGAAGACAAAACAACATTAAGAAGCACTATACCATTCTACCATGTCAAGGAATCCATCAACAAGCCTTCAACATTCCCCAAAAGCATCCAAGAGGCAATCCAAACATCATAACTCAAGTGTATTCTTCAAAGCTCATATGACCAATGCATTAATTCTTCTCTCAAGTTCAGCCATAGTCTCTAAGTCATTGGGTACTTGGACAAATAAGTTTTCATAGTTTTAGGCAAAGGGCTAGATCGGGACTAGGCCTCCTTGGTTCAACAAAATGATCAACAAACCAGTCAAAGAGAAAGTTTTATGGACAGAACTATGGGCAGCTGATAGGTAGGTAGGGCAAACCATACATCCTACTCAACATACATGGAACTGATGAATAAAACTTAGCAACAACACCTTAGGTTACTAAAGAGCAGCTAAGAATTCTTTAGCACAACTAAGGGAGAAGAAAACATCAAGCTATGAAGATTCAGGGATTTTGAGGTGCCTCCATGGGCATGTCTCAAAATCAATCTTTACTGATCTATAGCAGTAAGAAAATGAAATATGAGTGAAAACTAGAAGACAAAACAACATTAAGAAGCACTATATCATTCTACCATGTCAAGGAATCCATCAACAAGCCTTCAACATTCCTCAAAAGCATCCAAGAGGCAATCCAAACATCATAACTCAAGTGTATTCTTCAAAGCTCATATGACCAATGCATTAATTCTTCTCTCAAGTTCAGCCTCTTGATTTACAATGAGAATCATGGGATAAATAGGCTAGAAGGAGGAAACCTCATGGAGCAACTAGCTATCCCATTGGCCAAGTCAAAATATCTAAACTTGTCCTTGAGGCTTTGCAAAGCCCAAGGCACAAAATATCTAATAAAATATCTAAAAAACTGCTAAAAACGGAAATTATATTGACTTTACATGATTTTCCCATGATAAAAATAGCCTAACGCACATTTGGGAAAAGCAAATTTTTGGAGTTCAAAAATTGCAAAAATACTTCATATTTATGCCTGAAAAAGGTCCCCTGACTTGCTGGATGCAAATGGAAGCCTTCCCGATGTCGAAATGAGGCTCATGATGGCTCGTTGGAAAGCTCTCTGTGTTTTCTTTCCAATTCAAGTGGAATCACCTCAATCTGATCTCCGAAAGTCCCTCAAAACTGTACCTTTGTGCAAAAACCCAGAAAATAGCAGGCTGCTGATAGGGCGGGCAGAATGTGCAAAATGAGGCTGTTTTTCGCCAATTTGGAGGGGCGAATGATCTTCAAATGCCCTGAAAATCGCTGGAGAGCTGCTCATGAAATTATGGAATCCATTGGTATCACCCTCCTCCCTTGACGACTCATCAAACTGAAATGGCGCATTTATGAGTTTTTGGCGAAAACCCCAAAAATGCCAAAAAACAAAAAGTTTTCGAAACAGGCCCAAAATTGGCATGCATGACCCTCAAGGGTCCATAGAAACATGCTCCGAAGCTGAAGCTAAATTATCGAGGGCTGATGTGCTTTTTTCTTCTTTCCGTGCTAGGCGCCTCTCCTTCAATTTCTTCAATTTTTCTTGTGCCACCTTCAATTTGCGCCTGGCGAATTGGTTTAGCTTCTGAAAGTGAAGAGTTCTCTTTCTCTGTAGCTCAAGATCCCTGTTTGCCTTCTCAAGCTTGGTCTCCAAATGCTGGTTAGCCCTCTCAAGCCAAGCTTCCTTGTTTTCCTCAATTTCCCGCTCAAAGAGGGTAGTGAGGGGAAAAGCTTCGAATTGAGCTTGTTCTTCAGCCTTCTGTTTCTCCAAGGCTCTCCTAAGCCTGATGGTTCTAGGCCTCTTTCGCCTAGGCTGGTCCTCCTCTTCTTCATCGTCAAATTCGCCAATAAGCTCTTCAATTCTTACTTGCGCCTTTTCTGCCTCCTTTTTGTACTTGATGGCCCTTGCCTCATGAATGGCTGCATGAAACTTCATTTGTTTGTTCTCAACCTCCAAGAAATGATTGAAATTTCTTGCCCTTTGAAGATCTTCTTGTAACACCTCAATTTGCCCTTCTTTGTGAATGAGGAGATTTTCAAGGAGGTGGGCCTCATTGTCACTGTCATCGCTTGGTATAGGGATGACAGCTGATTTCCCTCTATGCTTGGCACTTTCTCCAACTGCACTTTTGCCTTTGAAGGCCAATCTAGCGCTCTTTCTCCTTGGCAAGCTAGAAGTTGTCTTTTTGGGAAATTTCTTCTTCTTAGGAATAGTTTTGGTCACTGTCAAGGAGGCAGCTTCAGCTTGCTGTCCTTCCTCAACATCCTGTCCAGCTTGTGGCTCAAAAGATGCTTCAATTTTTTGCTCAACCTGCTGCTCTTCAACCTCTATCTGCTGCTGTTCCTCTCCCTGAATTTGATGCTGTTCATCAACCTCTAGCTGCTGTCCCTCTTCCTGAATTTGATGTTGTTCATCAACCTCTAGCTGCTGTCCCTCTTCCTGAATTTGATGATGTTCATCAACCTCTAGCTGCTGTCCCTCTTCCTGAATTTGATGCTGTTCATCAACCTCTAGCTGCTGTCCAATGATATCCAACTGCTGCTGTCCCTCAAAATCTAGCTACTGCTGCTCATCATCCTCCTTTTCTTCCTGTGGCTCACTGCCCTCTCCTTCTCCTTGTTTACTTGGCTGCCCAGTGATCATCTTGAGTTTTTTAGGGGTAGGCCTACTAGATAAAGGCACTGGGCGATGGACAGGCTGAGTAGGAGACACATGAACAGGAGGGACAGTGGCGAAATCGACATGGCTAATGAATAAATCCCATGAAACTCCTTTCTTCTCCAGCTGGTGTAAGAAGATGATTTTGATCAAGGAATGATGAAAGAGAGAAGGGATTTGCTGAGGTGGAGCTTTCTTTTGGACAGTAGCTGCCATTTTCTCTATGCTCTTGGACAAAAAGTATGGAAGGCTTAATTTCCTGCTCCTGGTAAAATGCATCAACAAGCGAACATGATAGGCAAATATTTGGCTAAACCTCCCTTCACAAGTGAAATATCTCATTATGGCCTTCATCAGTGGAGCATAACTGTCAAGAAGATAGGAGAAAGGAAAAATAGCAGTGATGGTCTCCCTATGTTCCGGCTTGATGAAAGGTTTATAGTCCTCCAAATCAAGATGCGCTTGTTTAAACCACTTTTCGCCATGATACGGGATTTTGGTAGCTTTGGATACATACCTTGGAGAGATTTTGAAGTCAAGACCTGCAAGCTGGAAGTGTTTGTCCTTGAACCTCAAAGCGCACAAATGTGTAAGTGGCGAAAAACTCTTGACTTCCTCTATCCTCTGACAGAAATCAAGACAGCCTACTTCATGGAAATTAAAAAGCATTGAGGGATGAGCATTGATTTCTTCTATGGAGATAGGTTCATATCTCTTATGTTGTCCACCTTTGTGATCTCGTTTTGGAGGCATCCTGACTTTGAAACAAGCTTTGGAAGAGGCAAATTGCCTTCACTATATGAGAAATGCTCTGCTGGTTTCAAACAGGCCACCAGACTGTTTGGACAGATATGGTCACTGTGGTTTGGATGAAATGCAACAACGCTTCCTTGAATAAGCTCCTCTGCACTTATTAACCACAGTCCTTCAAATATGGATACACTTCAGCTATGTAACCTTCTTAACAATGGTACTATGTGTGAGAAACTGCTTTGTAGATCTTCTGTGCACAGTCTTGAACAATCACCCCCCTTATGACTTTGCTAGAGGCCTGCTTACATTTGTATTTGTGTCTTTGAAACCAAACTTCAAAAATAATAACCCTGCTCTTTAGGTCATTTATCTTGAAAAACACCTCTGTTAGCAGATTCCTGTAGAGACCATACAGTGGAAAGAAAGAATACTCTTTAGTTATGTGAAAAATTAGCCCACAGTGTTAAGTAAAACACCTTTCACTTGTGACTTTTGAGAAGTCAATCGCCACCTTTATACATCTGGCCTCAATGTAAACTTGATCATCAATAAATGCCCAATCATCAACAACCCAGCCTTCTAGAAAATAGCCCTGTTTCACCTTCAGAAAACTCTGTCCAACAATCTTCAGAATGATATAATGTAGTGTAATGAAAAGGCAGGCTTAGTTTAGGTGTAAAATAAGTGCAACAGTGGTTTTTAGGAAACAAACTCTCTGCTCTGTGAGCTTAAGAGATCAACATAATACCTACACCTCTGTTTTAATATCAAATGCAAACACCAAGCATTCTGCCCTTTAGACAGTGGCCATTTTCACTTGTGAAGTTTTGAAAAATTCAACATCACTTTGGTGCTTCTGCCTTTAATGTCAAAATCTAGCCATCAACAATCTCTAAGCCCTTATTGTGCCGTCATCTTTGTAGCTCTGCCGTCAATCAATCTTCAACCCGTACCTCTCGTCTTAATCTTTAACTTTACACAAAAATAACTCCTCGCTTTTAATATGTAATATAGTGCAAGGAGAAAACAGACCTAGCTTGGGCGAAAAAATCATTGCACACAGTAGTTTAGACAATACATTCTTTGTTTGTGAGTTTTGAGATATACCCCACTACACTCTATACCCCTGCCTCCAAGGTTTCAACTTCTTATCAACAAACTCTGTCTTTTCAATGTGTTGTCATCCTTGAAAAATTTTTGGTAATAAATTCACAGTGGGAGAAAATGGTGAATAAAAGGCAATCTGCTCAAGTAGTGTGCTGCTGTGGGGGACTGTGAGGACAGTTTCTCCTTTTCAAAAACGGTCAAAACCCCTTTAACCATGCACAGTTTCAAACCAAGGCACACAGGTTTTTAAACTTGATTTTCCGAGTTTTTCCAGTTAGGAGATGAAGTACCTTGTGAGTTCTTGAGAGGGAATCCCTTGGAAGGAGCTTGAAAAGCACCGGAACGCTCCAACAATGGCGCGGCAACCTTTGGAGCAAACCCGTCGCACAAGAGAAAAAGCCGTCGGGTGGACTTGTCGTGCGGTCGGGTGGGCACCTACAGGCACGTCGCGCCTGCCTACAGGCACGTCGCGCCGACGTTGAAGGCCTTTGTAAAACGATGCCCAGGCACGTCGCGCCGCTGTTGAATGCCAATTTCTGAATTTTCGCCCAAATTTCTTGCTTGTTTGATGCTGGATGCGGATGGACTCTTCTTCAGATTTTTGAAAATGAAAAGTTACATCACAATTACCTCGCTAATTATATCACCCAATTTTCCAACTACTACTCACCCTTTCTAATTAACATTAATTTTTAACTCTGTTTGTTTTTTTCAAACAGTGGGTTTGTGATTTGCATATACATATATCGTCCTTTAACCCCGAGCTCTGAGCTTTGATTGATTTAAGTCGACCAACACCACCCTTCTGTTACGGTGTTTCAATGCCATAGGTGATTTGTCGCTTTACTTTGACAATTCCTTCATCTTTTGACTATAGTGGATTTTCAAATTTCTGTTTGCAGGAGTAGTATACAGTGCTCTTTTTCCCTCAAAATAAAAGTGGGCTTATTCTTTTTAAACTATATCAATAATGATCACAGGCTGAAAAACCTTTGGAACACAGTGAATAATAACCTTAAATGATAAATCTTCTTGGTGGCAAAGTTTTTAGAAGGTCTTGTCTGCAGGTCCCTTTTCCACACAGTCCTGTGCTACATCTGTTCTCTGGAATGGTAACAAGTGGTTTGTCATAAGACATATAAACAATGATAATTTATCACAACCAACTTCCTCTGCCTGTTTATTAGATTAAATACCACTCGCCTTCTCCATCTGAAAGACAAGCTTGGGCAATATGAAAACAGGATTCTTTTGATACATAGTCATTATTTTGCTCTGATCATTGTGTTACCTCTTTTTGCCCATAGAACAATTTCATAACTGAAATATGTTCACTGCTTCCCCTCTTGGTGATTGTTAGCAAGGAAGGGCTATTTCATCATGCACCAAAAATATTTGAAAAGTTGTAAACACCCCTTCTTGAAAGGCGCCTCTTTGGACTTTTGATATATGATATTGTTTTGCTGCTTGACCCTTTCCTCAAGGAGAAAAACTTCTTTTTGATATCAGTGGCACACATATGCTCAAAATTGTCTCTTTGTCTATTCATAGCATTGCATACCTGTCATCATGCATTTTATGACTCAACCTTGGTCACTGTTTTACTTTCCCAGTGATAAATTGCTGCTTCTAGGTGTTTCACAAGTTTTTCTCTGGACTGTAAATACACTTTTTAGGTTGCATCCTTTCACACTAGACTTCTCTGTTTACTCAGAAGGGATTTCCTTAGATTTCTGGGCAGGTGATCATGGAATGCCTTTAACTCTTTTTAAATCAACTGCTCCTTTGGCATTAATAGCATACAATATGTTCAATATTTTCTCCTTTCCACTAGATGTACTGTCTGACAGATAGTTCTTTAAAATAGGAGTATCAATACCTTTACATTATCAGCACTATCATTCATCCGTGTAATGACCTTTCTTCCTTTTTGGCATCCTTTCACTGCTTTCTTGTATCAATCAGTTTCAGCAACCTATAGTAGCTTTGGCCATCTACTCATGCATGGAGGAGGCTTTTCATTAGGTAAGGTATTTGAAGGTTTTTTAACAATTCTTTTCGAGACAGCCTTTCTCTGAAGGTGATGGTAAGTAAACCACTTGGAAAACATCAGTCTTAGCATCTTCACTTGCAAGCATCATTGTGTGTCAGCAAAAACCTTAGCCAGAGTAATACTGTCTCCCTGACTTGAAAGTTTCAGATGATCTCTTTTATCAAATCAGACTCTCCTTTCTTTTGAGCCAACATATTTCAAGCTCCATTCCTGTTATGATCATCCATTACATTCATGAAACCTGAAGATATTGTTTCATTGTTTTAGTAAAGGCAAACCTGGACTTTTGCAACCTTCTGAGTCAACACTGGCCCGCGCCCTCTGCTTATGGATGAAGGAGGCGCCCTAACCCTCTGCTTGTAAATGAAGGAGGTTCTGGGCCTTGACAATTTACCATTTTGCTGAGACAGTGGCGACCCTTTCTTACTGTGATTTTCATACTGAAAAGAGCTGTAAGGTCCTGATTGAGAGCCTTTTGTTTTGCAGCTTCATCTCAGGCCCACAATACATTTAGAAGCAGCTGTTCTTCTAACTGTAAACTCAAACATTTACTCCATGAGATGAAATATATTTCCTGTCTTTGTAGAACCATAGAACACAGTGAAAAACCTACTAGTCAGCTTGAGAATGGGCTTCATGCAGTGCTGAGACCTAGGGAATATGAGTGGCGTGACTTAAGGCTGTTTGTCAACTTCATTTTCAAATTAAGGGATCAGTCATGGTAGGTCTGCTGCAG
Source organism: Pinus albicaulis (assembly GCA_034641835.2). Taxonomy (NCBI): domain Eukaryota; kingdom Viridiplantae; phylum Streptophyta; class Pinopsida; order Pinales; family Pinaceae; genus Pinus; species Pinus albicaulis. Next base: position 1,454,447,590 of record CM076572.1, on the reverse strand, counting down.
ATGAGGGCTTTTTTGGCTTTTTGATGATTGCCAAAGGTGAAATGTCCTAAACGCCACTTCCTAACACAGGGGAGACCTTTGAAACAGATGTGGATTTGCCTTTTAAAGCTGATGGGCAGACTAATAAGGCTGAGGTTAGATAGGATTGTTGACAAGGAGGTTATGGTTTTGCCAGGGGTGGACTGAATAGTTAGAAAGGCGAAAAAAGTTTTTTGGGAGGGTTTTCTGGATGACATATTGACATAGGGAAATCAGTTTTCTAGAAAACTCAGCTGAAGATATAGTCATCACTAACATGTAAAAAATACTGATGGCTAACAGTGGCTCCATTTGGGGAGGGCAGCTCCTCGTCAGGAGGTGTCCAGAATTCAGATTTTTGATTATGAAGACCAGTGCCTTATCCATTGGCGCAACATTTACCCTTCTCTTGATGTTATTTCTAAAAAGTGTCAGCATGTTTAACATCCATGATACTTCTACCTACCCCACTATCTTTCCTAGCATTTTTTCTTCTGTTTGGCGCATTTGAACTAGCAGCCTTTTGACAATGCATATTTTTCTTTTTGCAAAATGAAACTATCTACTTATACTCTTATATCTGCCGGGAGTTCAGATTAAGCTGATGAACTCTTTCATTTCTCTACCTAAAACTAGATCGACTGTCAAGATTAAGCAGTTTGACAGGATTTCATTCTCTAATCTACAACATGAAATTGAAAAAATGATCAAATCAGGATTAGGCAGTCTGATTTGTCATGCATTTGCGGCATAAAAGACAAGCTGCACACAAATGTTATTCTGCAATAAAAAAGGAAAATAGACAAGCGGGGCTAAGATGTACAATGTGTTTTTCATCCCTCGCTTTCTCTCTTTGGTTCTGTTTTAGGCATGTGGAACCAGAATCTCTCCCTAATCTAAGCTCCGTGATAAGTCAATCTTACACAATGTTGACTATCTTGACACTCACTAACTTATCAGCAATTAAATTTAAACATGCTCAGCTATGATTAGGCTAGATAGCTGAACAAGACATTGAAGTACTAGTAGCGGCATTTAGACTTGCTCGCTTTCCGAAAGACTTATTTTTTGGAATATGGGGCCTTGGTTCTATCTTCACTTGCCCTCTTTTCTGCTTTTTACTGTTTTTGACTTTCCTATTTTTTACTGTTTTTGATTTTTCTATTTTTTCAATATTTCAAACAATGGTATGTACAGTGACTGAAAGTATCTCAAACTCAGAAATGGAGTTCTTGACAAAAATAGTGTTTTAATGTCCTGCCATTCACAGGACCCCCAAAAATTTCAGTCCCATCAGGTTCTTGTAAGAAGAAAGCATTGTTTCCACTAACTGAGTTGATGATGTAAGGCCCTTTCCATAAATTTTCAAACTTGCCATGTTTACCTTTATCTTCTCTTCTAGAATCCCATTTTAAAACTTTATCTCCAATTTGAAAATCATTTTCCTTAGTTCTTCTGTCAAAAATCTGTTTTATTTTGTCTTGTGCTAACTGAGCCCTTTGGTAAACTTCTTCTCTGGTTTGTTCTAAATGGATAGTCTGATTTACTCTCCTTTGTATATCATTTTCTTCTATTTGGACTTCTTGTAGTAATTTCATTACCGGAACTCCTAGAGAGGTTGGTAAAATGGCGTCAACACCATAGACTAGCTGGTAAGGGGACATACCTATGGACTTCTTGGTAGTTAATCTATCAGCCCATAAGGCGTGCACTAGTTTCCCATGCCATGCTTTTTGATTTTGTTCCAGAAGTTTTTTGATAATGTTGACTAGGCTTTTGTTAGAAGACTCGGCTAAGCCATTACCTTGAGGGTAATAGGCTATGGAATGCCCTAATGAAATATGATACTTGTGACAGAAGTCTATCATTTTCTTGGAAGAGAAGGCAGCGGCGTTATCTGTAATGATTTTCCTGGGACAGCCAAATCTGGATAGGATATTGGTTTCTAGGAACGTGATGATGAATGAATCGGTGGCGTTCCGGGATGGTACGGCTTCTATCCATTTGGTAAAGTAATCAGTGGCTGTGAGGATCCATTTATGTTGAGCGGAGGAAGAGGGGTGAATTTCCCCAATGAAGTCTAGACCCCATTGTTGGAAGGGTCCTTCGACTATGATGGGATGTAAGGGCAAAGGTAGAAGCTTTTTCTTGCCATCAAAAATTTGACATTTATGGCAGGTCATGACCAGTTTGCGAGTATCAGGGAACAAGGTGGGCCAATAATAACCGGCTCTAAGGATTTTGTTTGCAGTAGTTTTCCAGTAGAGATGACCTCCACATTCCCCCTCATGCATTTCCCGCATGATTCTCTCTGCATCAGGCTCAAGCAAACATTTAAGTAGCATACCAGTAGGATTCTTCCAATACAGAGAACTGTCTATAATACAAAACTTTAAAGATTTTTGTTTGAGGAACCTTGCTTTTGTTTTTGACAAAGACGGAGGAGCATTCATATAAGTTAATACATAGAGAATGTCTGCATACCAAGGTGAATCCAAAAATGTTTGATCTATAGGGGGAAGTGCACACTCTTCTTGTTCTTCTAAAGCATCAACAAAATTTATATCTAAAGCTTGGAGGTTGGTTTCAGCCATTAATCTCGCGAGTCCTTGTCCTTTAACTAGTTTAGTAGGCCTGATTTCTAGGTCATACTCTAGGATGATAGCAATCCACTTCCCCCTTTTACCATCGGGATCTTGGTTGAGAATGTCCTTGACGACAGTATTAGGGACGAAGGCTATGACATGAGAATGTAAGATGTAGACTCGGAAATCTTTTAGTGCCTTTACCAATGCGAATGCCTATTTCTCCATGATGTTATATTTCAAGGGAGCATCTCTTAGGGATTTGCTAAAAAAGGCAATGGGTTGTTCTTGTCCCGCCGCATTCTTTTGCAACAAGACCGCAGCTATTGTATGTTCTGAGGCAAATGAGAAAATGTAAAAATCTTTAGTAAAGTCAGGGCTTATTAATACAGGTGTTTCAGTTAAGGCCCTTTTAATCAGTTCAAAAGATTTTTTGGCTTCTAAAGTCCATTTAACCCCGACCTCTTTTCTTAACATATTTGTGATCTCTTTTAGGAGCTCAGCAAGATTTGGAATGAATCTTCTTAAGAAATTTATCTTGCCGATAAAGGACTGTAACTCCTTTATGTTTCTAGGATGACTTATCTGTAAAATACCTTCGATTCTCTGGGGGTCTATTTTAATTCCTTCTTCCGAAATAATGTGACCTAGGAGTTTTCCTTCTTCTAGACCGAAAAGTGTTTTCTTGGGGTTTAGGGACAAACCATACTTCCTGCATTTGTTGAAGACTTTTCTTAAGTGTGCTAGGTGTTCTTCATCCGATTTAGAATATACTGTTATATCGTCGAGATATATGACTATGAAAATACCTATGTCTTCTGAGAAAGCTATGTCCATGGCTCTTTGAAATGTGGCACCAGCATTCATTAGTTCGAAAGGCATTTTAACGTACATAAAAGTGCCCCAGGGGGTGGTGAAAGCTGTTTTATGCTGATCGGTAGGATAAACCAATACTTGGTTATAACCAGAAAAACCATCAAGCAATGAGATTCTTTTAGCGCCTACTACCTTTTGAAGTATGTGGTCCATTTTGGGCAGAGGGTAGTTATCTTTCAGACATGCCCTATTCAAGTTTCGGAAATCGATGCAGAGTCTGATTTCACCAGTCTTTTTCCTAACTGATACTAAATTTGAGACCCACTCAGAATATCGGAGAGATACTATTATCCCGGCATCATACATCTTTTTAATTTCCTTTTCAACCAATGGGAGTAATATCGGGTTTATCCTCCTTAACTTCTGTTTAAAAGGCTTCTGGTTTTCTTTAAGGGGAATTTTATGTTGGATGATGCTGGTATCGTAGGATTTCAAATCTTGGTACCCCCATGCAAACACATCTTTAAACTCTTTGAATAGATTTATATACCTGTGTTTTATGTTAGGTGGGAGAGTTTTGGATAATTTAATGTTTTTCGGCTCTTCTGGGCTTCCTATGTTGTATTCTTCTATGTCATCTTCTGTAGATTCCATTTTAGGCTTTTTGGCCACATCATTAAAGTCAAACAATTCTTCTAAAGGTGCGAGCCCTCTAGGTATGGTGTCATTTTCGCAGTGTAAGACTTCAAGTTCTCTTTGGTCAATGTCTTCTTCTATCTCCCTGTCACATGGATGGTCTACCAGGTTTAGATTGGTCCATAAAGGTGGATTTAGCTCTTGGTCTTGACCTAAGTTGGGTTCCCTCTCTTCATTTTCTGAGTCTGTTTTGATTATCTCAAACTCATTTCTAGATTGGAGGAAATCATCAATTTGATCATCATCTTGGAATACTTGCCAATGGTCGAGATTATCTGGTATAGTAGGGCGGTGTTTCACTTGGATGTCATACTGCTCATTTATACATGGTATTTGGCTAGTGCTTGCAGCAAAGGCAAGCTCATTTTCCAGACTGTTTTGAATCCTAGGGATATAGGTGAGTTCATATTTTTCGAAAGTTTTAAGGATATCCAAAGCTGCATTCCTATATTCTCTCAGTCTTGGGTTCTTGGCTGAATATTCACCTTTGATTTGCCTGATTACAAGTTCTAAGTCCCCTTGAGCTGTTATTCTATTGGCGCCTAAGTCTTTAAGCATGTGTAGACCAATGAGAAGGGCTTCATATTCCGCAATGTTATTTGTACATTGGAATTCTAATCTGAAAGAATGACCTTCCTTAGTATTGTGTATCTAGATGCCTGCTCCTGAACCTGTCTTGCCACAAGAACCATCAAAGCTTATACTCCAAAGAGTTTCCTTTTCATACATGATACTGAGCTGTTTCTCAGGTTTCTTGGGACTTTGGTCATCAAGTTCTTCATTCCGTAATGGTTTGGACATGTCTTCATTCTCTTTTATCTGCGTGTATATATCATCTTCATTGTATAAGATAAAAGAATCTAAATTGGAATGAATGGAATAGATGGGGGTATTGTTTGGCTTATCTCTGTTGCTAACCATGTATTTCATGTGAGCCTCTCGGTATAATCTCCTAGTTTGGTTGAAAACCGGAATAGTAGCGAATGACATATCCATTTGAAGGCTACCTTGTATTTTGGCAGCCCAGGCTCTTGATAGTAGCATTCCATACTTAGGTGTGATGTCAGCCACTACCACATCCATGACTAGGTTTTTGGCTGGTAGTTGTGTTAGGGCAAAGTCTAGATTTTTTATCAGAACTACACATTTGACCTGGCTCGAGTCGAAAGAATACAGGTTTTTGTAAGGTTGAGTCACTTCCAGTCCTAGGTTTTCCATGACTGCTTTAGGCATGAGGTTATGGGAGGCACCAGAATCTAACATGGCATTATGTAATATTTTGTCCCAGATGTTTAAGCTTATGTAGAAAGGAGAAATAGATCCTTCTTGATATTTACCTTCTACTTTAGGGCCAAATAAAAGCTCAGGTTTGTCGTCAGTTATGTTCAAGGTGTCAGCCTTGTTCTCTAGGTCAAATACTTTGAAAATTTGAGATCTATACCTATCAATAGTTACTAGCTCTGTAAGGGGTATGGTAATTTTTATTTTAGAAATTTCCCCTTCGAAGCTAAAAGGAATAGGTAGTTTGGGCAGATTTGTTTCAGCTTTATCAGACATAACCCTTTCTATGTTCTTAATTTGCTGACTTTGGCTTGGGACTTCTTTTGATATAGTCAACTTTGGGGTTTCTGTAGAGGTACTAGGAATATCTGAGCTGATACTTGTCTGAATGACCTTACCTTTGTTTTGGTCAGTTTTTTGGGCTCTAATTTTGCTTTTATCCATGGTCTCATTTAGGACTTTATTAGAGGTTTTGGTATAGTCAGGGCTATTCTTTTTGGAATAGTTTTGGTTCTTTTTGCTTCTAAGATTATACTGCCGATGCGCTTCTATTATGGCATTTTGAAAGTCTAAGGCAGGATCGTTGAGATCTTCATAGTTGGTCTCATCCTGGTTAGGAGAACATAGCTCTTGTTCTTCTGCAGTGAGGTATACCTCGCTTTCACTATCAGACCCTACGAGATTTAGATGACTTTCATCAAGAGGTTCTGAGTCCCTATCATCTTCTTCTACATAGTTTTCATTGAATGGTGGCCTGATTTGTTGGTCGTTATCTCTTGGTCTGTTTTGGGGCTGTTCCCTCCTAAATTTTTGGTTTCGGTTTCTGATTGGAGGGTTTGGCTGGTTGTCCCTAACAGGAGCTTTTTCATTGATCTTTTCCCACATTTTAGCCATGGATTTGACTAAGTCATCTATTCTGGGATCGAGGGAAGGTGATGAAGTAGAAACCTCATCTCTATATGTGACCTTTCTTTCTGATCTAGTTCTAGCTCTTTTTTCAGCTAAGTTGGCATCTGCTTTTATGGCTATTTGTTGCATTTCTTCCAAGGTGGGGGGATCCTTATCTCTCAAATGATATGTCATGTCCGGATCAAAACCCTCAGGAAATTTTGCCAAAGCTAAACCAAGTGGAGGTTTGAAATGAGGTGGAAGGGAGTTATATACACCGTTGAACCTAGTACAGTAAGCTTGGACACTTTCCCCATTTTCCCGTTTTAGATTGTTATATTCTGACAGGATTTGAATGGGGTTTCTTCGGATTTCCCACCTATTTCTGAAAACTTGATGTAGTTCTGGGATATCATGGATATTGTTTGGAGCTAAGCTTTTGAACCATGCTTTGGGTTCACCACCAAGACTTTGGGCAAATATTCTCATTCTGACAGTCTCGTCTTGTACCTCTAGGTATTCATAAGCATCATTCATTCTACTTATATGCTGTTGAGGTGTGGTGGTGTCTTCTCCAGTAAAGTGTGGGATCTTGTCCTGATATTTTTTTGGGAGAGGAGCTAAAGGTGGTGGCAACACCAAAGGTGCGTACCAGGCTGCCATGACTGGAGCTAATGGATGATGTACAATATGAGGACTAGTAGGCTGAAATGAAGTGGTTTGAACAGTGGTGGTTTGACCAGGTGTAGCGGATGAACTTGGACTAGTGATCTGGTTTTGAGTAGATCTGGGATGATAGGAGCCAAATTGATAAAGAAGTTGGAAATCAGGAGGAGTGGTGGGTGAAGCTTCTCTAATAAGACTCTGTGGTGGGCTTAGGGGTTCAAGATCGTCAAAGTCTATCCTACTATATGATTTTCTTCTGGGAAGAGTTTGTGATGGCTCTGGTTCCAAAGGTGAATCTAGTAGGCTAGTGCGATGTTTAGGTACAGATATTGTTCTACGGATGGATCTATCGGCAGCTAGATGATCAGTTTCAGAAGCTTGCCACAGAATCTTCTCTGGGTCATCTACTATGATAGGGGGATTTGGGTCTGGATGGGATCTGGTATTAATTCTTCGTGAAGCCAGATTTTAGATCTAGAGTTTGGAGAGAATGATATTGGTGAATGTTCTGGATGAGTGATTTTTCTAAATTTATACTAAGGCGAAGGATGGTTAAAAGTAAAGGGATGGATTAGTGGAGTCGCCAGGTGGAAATGGATTGTTTTTGTGAAGATAGCTATGGTCTGCCGCCAAGACTAATCTGAGAATGTTTTGGATTTTCTGAATTTATGTGCAGCCTATGGTTTGTTAAAGTATCCTAGATTTGTTTCAACACTTTGCTAGGGTGATGAGAACAAAAAAGAGTTTACTCTAATAATGAATCTATGGACTGCTTGCTTGTTTATGGTACCTAAAGGACCAAAGAGTCTATAAGAGTTTGCTGGACTATTATGTACTCAATGTCTTACCATCTCCCGCTATGTTAGTGAGTGATGGGATAGGTCTATCGGATAATAGCCTAGAGTTTGGTGAAATAGTAAGGCTCACTAGAAGTTAGTGGAGTCGCCAGGTGGAAAATTGGTTTGTTATGAGATATATTTGTATGGTCCACCACCAGTAATGTCAAAATCCAATCTAAGGGAGTTTTTCGGGGTTTTTCTGAGTTTTATGCGCCTATAAGGTTTGGAAAGGTTTTCTATAACTGACTCATCATTTTGCTAAGATGGTGAAGGAGCTATTTTCTACCTCTCAAACAATCTCTAATTTTACTAAGCTTGATTGAGACTTCGGGAGTTACTAAGTTGTACTTAGATTGTCACTAACTCGGAAGGTCCTACTGTGAGTGTCACTATGTTAGTGAGCAGTGGGATAAGTCAATCAGATAGTATTCTCAAAGGTTTCTAAAGATGAGGGAAACTAAGCTTTTAATCACTCAGAGTCCCACCGTGATCGCCATTTATGTTAGAGTGGCGATGAGGTGGCTAAATCAGATGGAATTCTAAAATTTAGCAAGGTATTAAGGCCTACTGGAGGCTAGTTGAGTCGCCAGGTGGATTTTTAGTTGTTTTGAGGTATATTTGTATGGTCCACCACCAGTACTTGACAAAAACCAATCTAAGGGAGCTTTTTGTGGTTTTTTCTGAGTTTTATGTGCAGCCTAGGATGTAAGAGTGTTATAAACCTGATTCATCACTTTGCTAAGATGGTGAAACAGAGAGTTTACACTAAATGATTCTAGAGGCTGATGGTTTAAGTTAAAAGTCGAAGGACTAAGGAGCCTATAAAAGTTTGCTAGACTGTCATGTACTCAATAAGTCCCACCGTGATCGCCATTATGTTAGAGTCCCGTGATTTGGCCGATTGGCTAGCCAAATGACGATGTAACATCAAACCAAGCTTTGGAGCCCAAGGACCTAGCCTTCCTGGACTCAGAGAGGGCTCTCTCTATAAGTGCAAAAGATGTCGGTGTGTTTACTTGCGATGTTCTGATATTAGGCTATTTATGAAGTGTGTTTTTGGTTTTTTAGTTTTTTAAGTTTGTGAGGGATGAAACTGATCAAATACATAAACTGGATAACAAGATGTAGATAAATTGGGCTATGGGGTCAATCAGGTCAAGGAAGCTAATGAGGAGATGATGTAAAGCTGCTGTAGGGCCGATTTGATTCACAATAGAAGGGATCTCTGGGCAAAATGGAGTAAATGAACAATAAGTTGGTGAAAGACAAGGGATTTCAAGTGCGAACTAGTTAATAGCAGACATAAACATGTAATAGCAAGCCATTAATCATGCTAGGAATAACTATAAGCTAATCAATACATAGAAATCAAACATTCCAACCATACATAGAGGTATAAGACCCTCTAACTTCGGGAAATGGCTATCAGACTTTGGGGAAAACACATGAGACAAACTAACAACTCATAAACTATGCCGGAACGCCTAAACATAGTCTCTAAGTCATTGGGTACTGGGACAAATAAGTTTTCATAGTTTTAGGCAAAGGGCTAGATCGGGACTAGGCCTCCTTGGTTCAACAAAATGATCAACAAATCAGTCAAAGAGAAAGTTTTATGGACAGAACTATGGGCAGCTGATAGGTAGGTAGGGCAAACCATACATCCAACTCAACATACATGGAACTGATGAATAAAACTTAGCAACAACACCTTAGGTTACTAAAGAGCAGCTAAGAATTCTTTAGCATAACTAAGGGAGAAGAAAACATCAAGCTATGAAGATTCAGAGATTTTGAGGTGCCTCCATGGGCATGTCTCAAAATCAATCTTTACTGATCTATAGCAGCAAGAAAAATGAAATATGAGTGAAAACTAGAAGACAAAACAACATTATGAAGCACTATACCATTCTACCATGTCAAGGAATCCATCAACAAGCCTTCAACATTCCTCAAAAGCATCCAAGAGGCAATCCAAACATCATAACTCAAGTGTATTCTTCAAAGCTCATATGACCAATGAATTAATTCTTCTCTCAAGTTCAGCCCCTTGATTTACAATGAGAAACATGGGATAAATAGGCTAGAAGGAGGAAAACCTCATGGAGCAACTAGCTATCCCATTGGCCAAGTCAAAATATCTAAACTTGTCCTTGAGGCTTTGCAAAGCCCAAGGCACAAAATATCTAATAAAATATCTAAAAACTGCTAAAAACGGAAATTATATTGACTTTACATGATTTTCCCATGATAAAAATAGCCTAACGCACATTTGGGAAAAGCAGATTTTTGGAGTTCAAAAATTACAAAAATACTTCATATTTATGCCTGAAAAAGGTCCCCTGACTTGCTGGATGCAAATGGCAGCCTTCCCGATGTCGAAATGAGGCTCATGAGGGCTTGCTGGAAAGCTTTCTGTGTCTATTTTCCGGCGCAAGTGGAATCACCTCAATCTGATCTCTGAAAGTCCCTCAAAACTGTACCTGTGCGCAAAAACCCAGAAAATAGCAGACTGCTGATATGGCGGGCAGAATGTGCAAAATGAGGCCGTTTTTCGCCAATTTGAGGGGGCGAATGATCTTCAAATGCCCTGAAAATCGCTGGAGAGCTGCTCATGAAATTATGGAATCCATTGGTATCACCCTCCTCTCTTGACGACTCATCAAAATGAAATGGCGCATTTACGAGTTTTTGGCCAAAAACCCAAAAAATGCCAAAAAACAAAAAGTTTTCGAAACAGGCCCAAAATTGGCATGCATGACCCTCAAGGGTCCATAGAAACATGCTCCGAAGCTGAAGCCAAAATATCGAGGGCTGATGTGCTTTTTGCTTCTTTCCGTGCTAGGCGCCTCTCCTTCAATTTCTTCAATTTTTCTTGTGCCACCTTCAATTTGCGCCTGGCAAATTGGTTTAGCTTTTGAAAGTGAAGAGTTCTCTTTCTCTGTAGCTCAAGATCCCTGTTTGCCTTCTCAAGCTTTGTCTCCAAATGCTGGTTAGCCCTCTCAAGCCAAGCTTCCTTGTTTTCCTCAATTTCCCGCTCAAAGAGGGTAGTGAGAGGAAAAGCTTCGAATTGAGCTTGTTCTTCAGCTTTCTGTTTCTCCAAGGCTCTCCTAAGCCCGATGGTTCTAGGCCTCTTTCGCCTAGGCTAGTCCTCCTCCTCTTCATCATCAAATTCGCCAATAAGCTCTTCAATTCTTACTTGTGCCTTTTCTGCCTCTTTCTTGTACTTGATCGCCCTTGTTTCATGGATAGCTACATGAAACTTCATTTGTTTGTTCTCAACCTCCAAGAAATGATTGAAATTCCTTGCCCTTTGGAGATCTTCTTGTAACACCTCAATTTGCCCTTCTTTGTGAATGAGGATATTTTCAAGGATGCGTGCCTCATTGTCGCTGTCATCGCTTGGGATAGGGATGACAGCTGATTTACCTCCATGCTTGGCGCTTTCTCCAACTGTACTTTTGCCTTTGAAGGCCAATCTAGCGCTCTTTCTCCTTGGTAAGCTAGGAGTTGTCTTTTTGGGCAATTTCCCCTTCTTAGGGACAGTTTTGGTCACCATTGAGGAGACAGCTTCAGCTTGCTGTCCTTCCTCAACATCTTGTCCAGCTTGTGGCTCAAAAGATGCTTCAATTGCTTGCTCAACCTGCTGCTCTTCAACCTCTGTCTGCTGTCCCTCTTCCTGAATTTGATGCTGTTCATCAACCTCTAGCTGCTGTCCCTCTTCCTGAGATTGATGCTGTTCATCAACCTCTAGCTGCTGTCCCTCTTCCTGAAATTGATGCTGTTCATCAACCTCTAGCTGCTGTCCCTCTTCCTGAAATTGATGCTGTTCATCAACCTCTAGCTGTTGTCCAATGATATCCAACTGCTGATGTCCCTCTAAATCTGGCTGCTGCTGCTCATCATCCTCCTTTTCTCCCTGTGGCTCACTGCCCTCTCCTTCTCCTTGTGTACTTGGCTGCCCAGTGATCATCTTGAGTTTTTTAGGGGTAGGCCTACTAGATAAAGGCACTGGGCGATGGACAGGCTGAGTAGGAGACACATGAACAGGAGGGACAGTGGCGAAATCGGCATGGCTAATGAATAAATCCCATGAAACTCCTTTCTTCTCCAGCTGGTGTAAGAAGATGATCTTGATCAAGGAATGGTGAAAGAGAGAAGAGATTTGCTGAAGTGGAGCTTTCTTTTGGACAGTTGCTGCCATTTTCTCTATGCTCTTGGACAAGAAGTATGGAAGGTTTAATTGTCTGCTCCTGGTAAAATGCATCAACAAGCGAACATGATAAGCAAAGATTTGGCTAAACCTCCCTTCACAAGTGAAGTATCTCATTATGGCCTTCATCAGTGGCGCATAACTGTCAAGAAGATAGGAGAAAGGAAAAGTAGCAGTGATGGTCTCCCTATGTTCCGGCTTGATGAAAGGCTTATATTCCTCCAAATCAAGATGTGCTTGTTTAAACCATTTTTCACCATGATACGGGATCTTGGTAGCTTTGGATATATACATTGGAGAAATTTTGAAATCAAGATCTGCAAGCTGGAAGTGTTTGTCCTTGAACCTTAAAGCACACAAATGTGTAAGTGGTGAGAAACTCTTGACTTCCTCTATCCTTTGACAGAAATCAAGACAGCCTACCTCCTGGAAATTGAAAAGTACTGAGGGATGAGCATTGATGTCTTCTATGGAGATAGGCTCATATCTCTTATGTTGTCCGCCTTTGTGATCTCGTTTGGGAGGCATTCTGTCTTTGAAATAAACCTTGGAAGAGGTAAACTGCCTTCACTATATGAGAAATGCTCTGTTGGATTGAGACAGGCCACCAAACTGCTTGGACAGATATGGACACTGTGGTTTGGATGAAATGTAACAATGCTTCCTTGAATAAACCCCCTTTACACTTATTAACAATAGTTCTTCAAATCTGGACACACTTCAGCTATGTATCTTTCTTAACAATGACACTATGTGTAAGAACTGCTTTGTAGATTCCTTGTGCACAGTCTTGAACAAATCCCCTCTTGTGACTTTGTTAGAGGCCTGCTTACACTCGCATTTGGGTCTTCAATACCAAACTTCAAAAATAATAACCCTGCTTTTTAGGTTATTTACCTTGAAAAATATCTCTGTTAGCAGATTTCTGTGAAGACCACACAGTGGAAAGAAAGAATACTAGTTATGTGAAAAATTAGGCTCACGTTGTTAAGTAAAACACTCACTATGGACTTTTTGAGAAGTCAATCGCTCACCTTTATACATCCTGCCTCAATGTAAACTTCGATCATCAATAAATGCCCAATCATCAACAACCCACCTTCTAGAAAATAGCCCCGTTTCACCTTCTTCACCTTAGAAAACTCTCGCTCAACAATCTTCGTAATGATATAATGTAGTGTAATGAAAAGCGTTGTGCTTAGTTTAGGAAATAAGTGCAAATAAAGTGTTTTAGAAACAAACTCTCCGCTTCTCCGTGAGCTTAAGAGATCAACATAATACCTACACCGTTTTAATATCAAATGCAAACACCAAGCATTCTCGCCTTTAGACCAGTGGTCATTTTCACTTGTGAAGTTTTGAAAAATTCAACATCACTTTGGTGCTTCTGCCTTTAATGTCAAAATCTAGCCATCAACAATCTCTGCTCCTTTACTATGCTGTCATCTTTGGAAGCTCTCTGTCAATCAGTCCTCAACCTGTACCTCTGTCTTAATCTTAACTTTACACACTAATAACTCTGCCTTTTAATATGTAATACAGGGCAAGGGAAAACAGACCTAGCTTGGGCGAAAAAATCATTGCACCCAGTAGTCTAGGCAATACATTCTTTTGTTTGTGAGTTTTGAGATATACACCACTACACTCTATACCCCTGCCTCCAAGGTTTCAACTTCTTATCAACAAACTCTGTCTTTTCAATATGTTGTCATCTTTGAAAAATATTGGTAACAAATTCACAGTGGGAGAAAATGGTGAATAAAAGGCAATATGCTCAGGTAGTGTGCTGCTGTGGGGGACTGTGAGGACAGTTTCTCCTTTTCAAAAACGGTCAAAAACCCCTTTAACCATGCATAGCTTCAAACCAAGGCACACAGGTTTTTAAACTTGATTTTCCGAGTTTTTTCAAGTTAGGAGATGAAGTACCTTGTGAGTTCTCGAAAGGAAATCTCTTGGAAGGAGTTTGAAAGCACCGGAACGCTCCAACAATGGCGCGGCAACCTTTGGAACAAACCCGTCGCACAGGAGAAAAGGCCGTCGGGTGGACTTGTCGTGCGGTCGGGCGGGCACCTACAGGCACGTCGCGCCCGCCTACAGGCACGTCGCGCCGACGTTGAAAACCTTCACAAAACTATGCCCAGGCACGTCGCGCCAAGTTCTAGGCACGTCGCGCCGCTGTTGAATGCCAATTTCTGAATTTTCGCCCAACTTTCTTGCTTGTTTGATGCTGGATGCGGATGGACTCTTCTTCAGATTTTTGAAAATGAAAAGTTACATCACAATTACCTCTTGCCACTATATCACCCAATTTTCCAACGGTCACTCACCCTTTCGGAATTAACATTAATTTTTAACTCTGTTTGTTTTTTTCAAACAGTGGGTTTGTGATTTGCATATACATATATCGTCCTTGAACCCCGAGCTCTGAGCTTTGATTGATTTAAGTCGACCAACACCACCCTTCTGTTACGGTGTTTCAATGCCATAGGTGATTTGTCGCTTTACTTTGACAATTCCTTCATCTTTTGACTATAGTGGATTTTCAAATTTCTGTCATAGGAGTAGTATACAAAGGCTCTTTTTCCCCTGCTAAAATAAAAGTGGGCTTCTTCTTTTTTAAACTATATCAATAATGATCACAGTCGAAAAACCTTCGAACACAAAGAATAATAACCTTAAATGATAAATCTTTCTTGGTGGCAAAGTTTTTAAAGGTCTTGCCCAGTCCCTTTTCCACACAAATTCGTGCTACATCTCGCTCTCCGGAATGGTAACAAGTGGTTTGTCATAAGACATATAAACAATGATAATTTATCACAAACCAACTTCTCCCTCATTTCCCCGTTTATTAGATTAAATACCACTACTTTCTCCAATTTAAAGACAAGCTTGGGCAATATGAAAACATGATTCTTTTCGATACATAATAATTATTTTTCTTCTGATTATTGTGTTACCTCTTTTTGCCCATAGAACAATTTCATGACTGAACTATGTTCACTGCTTGCCTCTCTTGGTGATTGTTTAGCAAAGAAGGGCTATCTCATAATGCACCAAAATATTTGAAAAAATGTAGACACCCCTTCTTGAAAGGCGCCTCTTTGGACCTTTGATATATGATATTATTTTGCTGATTGACCCTTTCCTCAAGGAGAAAGTCTTCTTTTTGATATTAGTGGCACACATATGTTCAAAATTGTCTCTTTGTCTATTCATAGCATCGCAAACCTTTCATCATGCATTTTATGACTCAACCTTGGTCACTGCTTTACTTTCTCAGTGATAAATTGCTGCTTCTAGGTGTTTCACAAGTTTTTTTCTGGACTGTAAATACACTTTTTTAGGTTGCATCCTTTCACCCCAGACTTCTTTGTTTGCTCAGAAAGGATTTCCTTAGATTTCTGGATAGGTGATCATGGAATGTCTTTAACCCCTTTTAAATCAACTGCTCCTTGGGCATTCATAGCATACAATATGTTCAATACCTTCTCGTTTCAACTAGATGTACTGTCTGACAGATAGTTCTTAAAATAGGAGTATCAGTATCTTTACATTATCAGAACTGTCATTCATCTGTGTAGTGACCTTGTTTCAGTCCTTGGTATCTTTCCACTTCTTTCTTGCATCAATCAGTTTCAGCACCCTGCAGTAGTTTTGTCCCTCTACTCATGCATGGAGGAGGCTCTTCATTAGATAAGGTGTTTGAAGGTTTTTTAACAATTCTTTTTCGAGACAGCCTTCTCTGAAGGTGATGTTAAGTAGACCACTTGGGAAAACATCGGTCTAAGCATGTTCACCGATGACAGAGCCTTCTAAAGTTTCAACCATTCACCCGACTTGAAAGTTTCGTATGATCTCCTTTATCGCATCGTACTCTCCTTTCTTTTTGAGCCGAGCATATTTCAAGCTCCATTCCCTCGTTATGGTCAGCAATTACATTCATGAAACACCGAGAGATACTTGTTTCATTGTTTCGATAGAGGCAAACCCGGGACTTTTGCAACCTTCGAGTCAATCACCGGCTCGCGCCTCTCGCTTATGGATGAAGGAGGCGCCCTAACCCTCTCGCTTGTAAATGAAGGAGGTTACGGGCCTCGACAATTTACCATTTTCGTCGAGACAGAGGGCGACCCTTTCTTACCGTGATTTTCATACCGAAAAGAGTCGTAAGGTCCCCGATTGAGAGCCTTTTTGTTTTGCGACTTCATCTCGTGCCCACAATACATTTAGAAGCAACTGTTCTTCTAACTCGTAAACTCAAACATTTACTCCATGAGATGAAATATATTTCTGTCTTTGTAGAACCATAGAACACAGTAGAAAAAACCTACTAGTCGCCTTGAGAATGGGCTTCATGCGATGCGAGACCTAGGGAATATGAGTGGCGTGACTTAAGGTCTGTTTGTCAACTTCATTTGCAAATTAAGGGATCACATCATGGTAGGTCTCTGTAGATGAGGGCTTTTTTTGGCTTTTTGATGATTGCCAAAGGTGAAATGTCCTAAACGCCACTTCCTAACATAGGGGAGACCTTTGAAATCGTATGTGGATTTGCCTTTTAAAGTCGATGGGCGAGACTAATAAGGCTGAGGTTAGATAGGATTGTTGACAAGGAGGTTGTGGTTTTGCCAGGGGGTGGGACCGAATAGGTAGAAAGGCGAAAAAAGTTTTTTGGGAGGGTTTTCCGGATGACATATTGACATAGGGAAATCGGCTTTTCTAGAAAACTCGAACCGAAGATATAGTCATCACTAACATGTAAAAAATACCGATGGCTAACAAAAATCACTCTAGTTGGAGTCCAGATCATGGATGCATAACCATACAAAATACACACCAATGAAAATTTGACCATAAACAATCATAAGCACTGACCATACATAAGCATAAGAAACATGTAACCCAACATGAAAAACCAATGCATGCTCAACATATAACATCACACAAGCGATCATACATGGAAACACATAAGTATGACCAATATGTGACCTAGCGTAAACAAGAAATGCATATTCAACATGTAACAATATGTAAGCAAGTGTGCATGAACAATACATAAGCATAAACAACACATAGTAAATCATATAGACATGAAAACATATTGACAACAATATCATTAGTTCTCCCATGGCGACACCACTACCACCATGGCCAACATAACATGGATGCAACAAACACAAACACCATAGGTATAAGAAACATATAAGTAATCAACAAAAAGCATGACCAACACACTACCCATCAAGTCCAAGGGTTGAACCAGGCTCGATACCACTCGTAACACCCCTTCCCACATTTACCCAAGTAACCCACCAACCGAGGTAAACATGCGACAAGAGGCTACTAATATGAGATTCAACCTTATATATGACCTTAAGGAAGTGGAACTAATGGAAACAAGACAAACATACCTTACACAACATCAAAAATATCCTCGGGAGGTAACCCAATCTTCCAGGGCCCCCGATCCCCGAGGGAAACCGACTTTTTGACCATTTTTAGCCTTAGTCACTGCATGCCATGGCAAGGTAACGGCCAAAATCCTATAGCCGCAAGCATGCCAAGGCAAGGTAGCGGCTGTGTGATCGATTTGGTCATTTCTCGTGCCTACAACTCTAGGATTTATTCCACCATTTTATCCACAGATCCCTGTTCACTTACCGTAACTTCGTGAAAATATAGGAGGTTATAAATAGCATTAAAACAAAGTTACGAAGCAATCCAATCATTTGGAACTCATTTGGACCCCTCCTAGCCATGACAGAATATTTTCAAACATGTCACAAACATTGCATCTACAAGTGTAAACAATGGATTTAAACATAGGGGTCTCATACTTATCTAATAAGAGCTAAGAAGAATTTCTCCCTTACATCATAAGCTACAATACAATCTATTTGACCATAGATACATTGTGCATTCATTTACAAGTAAAAACACGGATAGAGCCATACATCATCCCTAATAAAATACATGATTATAACCAACATAATAACAACATAAATACCATGGATAAAACAACAATAGAATCCACATAATAACCAAGTGAAATTATCAATCAAATACCAAAGGAATGAGCTTCTAATTAATGAGTGTAAAAAATTGAATGGAGATGGGACTTCCACATTCCATCCGACCATATATTGGCCGAGTTAAATCTCTCTTCAGCCTAATCACCCCCGTGCCATATTCCAAGCATGAATGTGGATCTTAAATTGAAAGAGCCAACCAGCCGCATCCCGAGGCTAAACCACCTCACCCTCATCACTCATAAACCGTGCTTTACCATGATCTACACCCGATCACTAGGCCAACACAAGCAAGGATATCATCGCATTCTCTCCGCCCTAAACCGTGAAGAATTTTTCCTATCTCCTAGTCTCTCAAGATTTACTCGCAACCCACGATCCGAATCAAGGGTCACTATGCCCAAAAGTCGAAAAACACTATCCATGCTTTGCCGCAATCCCAAAACAAGGATTCCTAGGCTTTAATGGAGATAAAACCGCCACCTCTCGGGGTTTACCACAATCCAAACCCGCATCACTAATCCCTAAACCAAGGCAACAAACGAAATGGTTCTATAATCATTCGTATATCCACCTCACTCGACTTCGAATCCATCTCGGTAATCCAACTAAACCAAGACATGAGAACACCACAACACCATGGCTATCCCGGAAATGGAAAGGCTAAGTCGAATACATTGTCACACTTGGCAAAACCCATGCCAAGAAAATAAAGAACCACAAGAAATACCACACATGCCAAATCTAGCCAGGAAATCATTCATGAAAATCAATACCTACAATAAATCCCGATGTAATTGCTTTATTCTTGTTCCTCCTTGCTTGTTTCCTCCTCCTTCCCTGCTTCCTTGCCTTTCTTCTATTAGTGTCTAAATGTTAAGTGATCAAATATACTCTTTCAGGGTTTACTTGGTAGTGTTCCTAGGTCAAAATTGTATGTTTTCAAACCAATTCTCAAATAAAATTTTGTTCACCTGAAATGTTGTCTAGGTCTAAAATGGTACTCCCTTCACTCCATTCATGTTCATCATCATTCCAAGGTCATGTGATCCATAAATCACCTACGGTCCTAGATCGGTTAACATACCTCCATCTAAGCTATGTTCTAGGTCTCATTTGTTTTGCCACCACAATGTCCAATCATGTCATGAAATAAAGAAAAAAAGAGTCATTTTCACCATACAAAGCATCCTCATTGGGAGTTAGCAAATATAGGAAAATAAAATAAAGTAAATTTGTCTTTTTCTCAAAGAAGTATTCTACATGGTCAAAATCGCTCCTCTCCCATGCTCACAACTCTCCACAGCCATCCACTGATTGCTAGTTTGCCGCGTTTTGGCCTTTCAAGCTCCAAGAAACCATCAAAAGGGTCGGTTCATCATCGCTCAATTTTCTAGAGGCTTCCAAGACAGTATAGTGACCATCCCTCACCTTTCATTCACCTCAATTTCTTCAAAAAAAGGTGGATTCCCTCTTCTAGGGTTTTCAACTACATTTTTGTTTCCATTGATGTTTAGCTTGCTTCGACAAGAAAAAACCCTAGTTTCATCATCCGTAACCTTCAAACATAACTCATATACCTTGTAAAATCACTACACATCATTTATACCGCTCATAATCCCCATTTTCACTCAAACCCTAGTTTATCCTACGTTTTTCCAAAGAAACTAGGTAAACTTTGTGTTTTGACCATTTTTCACTCTTCCTCGTACCCATTTCCAAAATTTTCACTTGCATTGTGTTTCTAACACACTACCCTATCTCCCCTAATTTTTTTCGCATTTTTTTCCTAATTTTTTTCGTATTTTTTTCCACTACTTTCCTAGCTTTCACCCTTCCTTTCCTTCATATCAAGATAGGGTTTATTTTTCTTAAAAAACATCATGGAAGGTGAGAAGAGAAAGTATAATAAGTGAGTTCATCATTCCAGGTTTGATCCAACTCAAACCCATGGTATCATTTTCAAAGTTTTGTGATCAAGCTAGGGTTTACATTGCACACAAGGATAGTCCTATTTAAAATTTAATTTTTCGAAGTAATGAAGATGAATTTGTTAAAAGTGAAATATTTTTTTGTCAATAATAGACCAAAGAACAACAACATCCTTCATTTTATGCACAGTGTTATGATTTGAGAGAAATGTTAAAAAATACGCTTTCTCCAAATCATTTTTTCATTTTTTGAACAAAGTTATCTTCAATTCAAATTTTCGTGGGGTTTGGAGCAAGGTTTTGTACATCGCACGCAGAGGCACATCAAAGAGCATACACAGAGAGGAGGGTATAGATCCGGAAAAATAAATAAAACCTATAAACCGAAAATAAAGAAAAGAAACCGAAATACGTAGAACTATTAAGAAATATAACCGCAAAACGGATGCTTTATACCTCCGTATCTAAACTATCATAACTAGGGCAGCCTGGAAACCTTTTCGCATGAAACGAAAGGCATTCCTCACTTTAACGTATGCTCCGAACACAAGCGAGCAGTTTTCCAAACCAAAAAATGTTCGAAATAGTAGATCTACAAAATGCATTCGCATGCGATCAAACCGACTTCGGATTTGGATCAATAACTGACACGGCCCTCAAAATAGCTACGATACCATGCGAGAATTTACAAGGTAAGTTCCGTAGATCAAGAACCAAAGGTCGCCTCTCACAAACATAGATCACAAATCAGTACACCGGTATAATCACGTGGTTAAAACCCTCAAAGAGGGAAATAGTCCACGGCTCGAGCCAACGTGGCCACTTCGGGCAATTTATTAATATAAAAAAGAAAAGTTACATATGTTTCTCTCATAAACTAGTTACGGAAAAATGACCCTCCATGCTCTTTAAATAGAGATCATGGACCAATCGGGTGTTAAGCCACGGATCAAGTGTTGTTAATACCGAGGTGAGAGATAACCGTCGAATCACTACAAATCGTGACCAGTCGAATTATAAGTTACAAATGTACATGGTAAAGAAACACACTTTACCTAACTCTACACTAGACTAAGTCATTCTTAAATATTTCCTATGTGTC
Organism: Pinus albicaulis; assembly: GCA_034641835.2. Classification (NCBI taxonomy): domain Eukaryota; kingdom Viridiplantae; phylum Streptophyta; class Pinopsida; order Pinales; family Pinaceae; genus Pinus; species Pinus albicaulis. Next base: position 1,454,426,526 of record CM076572.1, on the reverse strand, counting down.
GGAATATCCTAATGATGACGTGAACTAGACAGAAATTAATGAACTTGAATGGGCTATAGAGAACTTAGAAGACAACACCGATGATTGTTGTGAAGACTGCAAACACTTAGGGTTTTTGAAGAAAATAGCTAGAGAAGGTGGAAAAATTAAGTTGGGTTTCATGGTGGAGACTACATAAGAAATTGAAGATGCTAGTGTGTGTGATTAAATCCCAAAGGTTCCAAAATGAGCTTTTCATACCTCAATAAGCAAAAAGGAGAGTCAAATTCATCATTTCGATCACTCGCAAAGCAAAAACGATGGAAAAGAGTTAGAGAGAAAAGAAAAGGATTTTTGACATTAAAAAAGTGGGTTTTACAAAGTTAAATTAAATCCATAAAGACTATAAAGGCCCATTTCATACTTCAAATGAATCATTCTTTCTTGCCAAAATATAGGGAGAACTAAGGAGAGAAGAAATTTTGAGTTTTCAAGCAAATTCGGGAAAATTTTTGTGGCGTCGCGCCCTTGGCTTGGAGTCGCACGCTTGGGAAGTGGTGTTGCGCCCTTGCCCTTTCTCTGCCACTAAATTTCTGAAGTCGTTGCGCGCCGGGGGAGGCAATGCGCTCTTGCCCAACACGCTCTCGTGCAAATTTTACAAGGCAACCGTACGCTCGTAATCGGCGTTGAACGCTCGGAAACCGGCGTCGCACCCTTGGCCACAAAAGCGTTTCTAAGCCCTCTAACCACACAAATCACTCCAAATCTCCTTCAAGTATCTCGCTAAAGGTCTTCCAATAAAATATTAAGGGTAAGTACCCTGACATACACCTATCTTCAAGCAATTTTGGTGTTTTCTTAATCAATGAAAATGGAACCCTAAAATCAAACCCTAAGTTTCAAGTTGGAGATCATTGTTTAAACCTCATTTCATTTTCCTACACAGCAGTGTCAATGATATAAAGGGTAATTACACAACTGGAGGGTTGTCATTAAGTTGTTTTTCCTCTCACTCATTCTCATACACCTATAACCTCACTCACTCATCCCATTCAATTTCCAAAATTGTCATTTCTTACCATCCCTTCATCTCATTTCCATTTACACTCTAGGGCTTTATAAAAAGAAGAGTTTACAATGTCGGAGGGTGAAGATAGTGATGTGGAGGCCCAAATGCCAAGGACACATGATCATAAAGGAGGCAAGATAAATAGATTTGAACCCCTCAATACAAGAGAGCTCATGGCATCTCCCATTACTATTTATTGTTTCAAGCATGTAGGATGCTTTGAATTTTGTGAAAAGGTGCGTGGGGTGCAAAACCACCCCGAGCTAACTTGACTATTTATCATTAACTCGCATGACAAACAAGTTAATCTTGCGGGGTCACCTATGAGATCAACTATGACAGAGAATCTTGGCTAGAGAGAGCCAATGTGCACCTATATGGTCAACTTGAGAAGGCAAAAAGAGACATTGACTTGCAGAGAAAGATGGCTAAGCATTATGCTTTCGAGGAACATAAATGCAAGGACCAAGCTCAAAAGAGAACTTGCAAAGATTCAAGCACAAAATGAGGCAAAGGAGAAGGAAAAAACTCAACATCCTTGTAGATGTATCCCTCCAAGCCCCCCAAACATGATCAGTAAGACAAAATCCATTTTTGGCATCCGTTTGCAAATTTTGAAATTTTGATTGTTTGGCTTGCAAAAAAAAGGGCCAAACACGCAGCGCCACCGGTGTTGCGCTCTTTTTTGGGGCACTCAATTGAAAAAATGGTTTGCATTTTCATATTTCTCATGCCTATCACATCATCCATAGAAAATTTCAACTCATTTGGAGCAAACCCGGTCCCTCAAAAGTGCCAAAAACCACCTAAAAATCACCTTTCTCGCCCTCTTTTTAGCATTGTCCACGCGCCCTTAGCAGTCTTGGGAGAAGTGGTTTTTGAGTAGGCAAATGGACACCATTCTGGAAACCAAAGGCATATTTGGAAACTAGACAGGATAGGCTTTCCAATGAGCTATCATGGATCTCATTTGGATATCTGGGAAGGCCTCCAAAACTCAGCTATAAAACAGGTGTTTTTTTCCGTATTCGGTGTTGCGCCCTTGTACTCGCAACTCGCGCCCTTGCTAGAAAGTCAACACAAATACATCAAAGTTATTGAAAAAAGTTATTTTGGAGGCCTTAAGGGAAAATATCTCCAAAATTAGCTAAGGAGTTATTGTTAGGAGTTATTTTGCATTTAATGAGTTTGGGATATTTTGCCTTGGGCCTCGCATGGTCTCAAAGGTCAAAATACATTAAATATGTAATAAATGACATTTTGGAAACCTCTAGCTAGGGTTTACCTCCTCATTTGTAATTAAATATTGCAAGTAAACTTCAATTGGTTGTTGGTCGATTGTTGAGTTCAATATACATAGACTTGGAGTTGTGAAGAAATTGGTTTTGGAGCCTTGTGTTTGTCTTAGTATCGAGCATCAATGGAGCAAGCATATTCATGGGATTCATAAACCCTGGTTAATGGTGATGTTTTTCTAATTTAGTATTTGCTTCCTTTTGTTTTCATATTGTTTCATCCTTTCTCCGATAGAAGAACGGAAATTTTAGAGTAGGATATGCTCTCTTAGCACCCTATTTCGTTTGCATCCTTTATCTTTATGTTTTCCTCTCTCTTGAGTCTCGATTAGAGAATTCTTGATTCCTCTCTAGTTTCACTTATGCTTGTTGTCTCAAAAATTATTTAATGGAGTCAAGCCAAAGAATTTTATGGTGTGCCCTCGTCCTTTGGTGTAGCTTAAAACATTGTTTTTAAGGTCTTTCTTTGAAGTATTGCTTATTAGGGTTTAGGCTAAATAAGTTTATGGTTTTCCCCCGTCCTTTAGTCCATCTTGAATTTTCACTTTGAAGGTATGTTATAGTTTGGTTAAGGATGTTAGGAGCTCCCTCCTATTTAATCGTCACTTGTTTTTTTATCTTGAAGGTTTTTTAAGTCTAAAGGTAAATAGCTAGAGAATTTAGGAGTTCCTTGCTCTCGGGGTTTTACTTTGGATTGTTGTTTTAAAGTTTACTTCGATAAAGCTAGGTCAAAGAAGTTTATGGTGTGCCCTCTGTCCTTTGATTCTCTCTTGAAGCATAGTATTCTTGAAGGCTCTTCTTGTTTTAGTATATGTTAAAATATTCTTAATTTCCCTTTAAACCTACTAAGTTCACATTTAATGTTAACTTCACTCACATAAGCTACTAAGATCCATTTGGCTTTATTAACTTCGCCCTATGAAACACCCTTGATTCATTGTTGTCCTTTTCAAGCCTTTCATCATGACTCCCATAGCCCAATGGATTGACTTTCCCTTACTCTATCCGTTCTACTTAACAACCTACCCAACCAAACAAACAAAACAAACAAACCCCTATCATTTTAACTATCGTACAACCAAGATCCTAAGTTAAACAAGTTACATATTTTATACAAATATAGAGAGAGTCCCTCTCCGAGCTCATGGAAGGCTAGGTCCTAGGACTCCAAATTTGGTTTGATGTTACCCTTGTCTATTTGGTCATCGCCAATCTGGCCAAAATTGCAGGACCTAACATAATGGTGATCATGGTGGGAAATGAGTAAGTAAATGTTACTTAAATATTCCTTCAAAACTCAAAAAATCCTCGTCAAACTTAGATAAATCAAGTGTTAGCCAAGAATGATATCTAATTGATTTTCAATACTAACATAATGGTGACCATACTCGAGGGAACACTCATTAAAAAATCTTAGTGTTACATAAAGAAGTCCAAAAATCCAAAAATATAATCTAGATTGGTATCCAATTGTTGATGGTGGACAACAAACAAATCCTCAAAACGAGTTAGCATCATCCACCCGATGACTCTACTAGTTTCAGTAGAACTCGTGACTCCATTGCTTTCTCCTGTACTCCTCCGGGAACGCATTAATCAATTTTGATAGAAGAAAACCTAGCCACATATCGTGTGAATTCAAGAATCCTTCGTATAGGTCCGTTTCTAGAAAACTCTTATAAACTTTCAGACTCTCTCTGTGTTGTGGGTTTGAAATCCGCTTCACAAAGAATCTGTACTCAGAATATCACCCCGATCCAAATCCTCCCGCAATAGTTGACAATCCCGAAAGCATCTCAGGAAGTCCCCTAGATCTAAAAACCCAAATCGATAGCGGATATATCCACAAAGCAAGCTCCCTACCTAAAAACCTTAAAAACTTGTGAAATACTCGTTGATGATGGTGACATGTCACGTCAACCTCAAATAAAGTTGTAAATCATCCACCCGACGACTCCACAACTCTCAATAGACCCGAAGACTCCACCGGTAGAAGAATCTAGATCGAGTTTATAAAGATGCAAAGAACTCCTCTCCCTTCGACCGATTGACAAAGATGAATCAAAGGATACAATGCAGGTATGCTCGAATGAACAAAGATCACATTCTCGGATTCCCCCCACAAAATGCCTCAAATAAATTGGGGCACAAACCCGCTCTATATTTCAAGATGAAAAGTTTGATGATCCCTTGCTACATCTCATAAAATTTCATACACATACATGGAGGTTAAAAGTTGAATGGCATGAGGACTCGCCTCATGAAAATGTTCATGGGGACATTAGAAGGTAAAGCAAGGGAATGGTATGAAGGCCTAGACCCGTAGTTTGTTTTCTTTAAAGGATTTCACAAGTATTTTATGAGCATTATAAAGAAAAGAAATTCATCTTTTATCATTAGCCGAAAATTGTTGTGATCAACTGCGAAGATCTCTATGCAATACCTTATAAACATTGATGAAGATTTGGGAAATTGAGCATCCCTGAAGATCTATTAGAGGAAATTCATACATTTTGTGCTCAAATTGACCATCATAACAACCAAGAGAAGTTGGTTGAGGATGAGATCAATCAGAAATAAAGGAAAATCTACAAGATCTCTTAAAAATACAAGTGATGATTCTTCATCTCTCTTTGTGTGAGGCTCAAGAAAACATTCAGCCTTATGATCAGTGACAAAAGGAAAAGAAACATCATATTCCTATCCAAGGAAAAAGGAAAATGCCTCCTCCTTTAACCGATGAATAAATCAATCAAATTCTAAACATACACTAGCCTCTAAACTTCGTGTAAAGAAAATATTTCTATTTTTTCCCACTACCGACCTACCCATTGATCCATTTTCTCATACATAAACTATAGAACGTAGTGATACCGATGTTGAGATGCCTCCTCTAGCAAAACCTATTGCCAAAGGATGCTCCCGATGAGGACCTCCAAATAGAATTTAGCTCATTCAATCAAAGCATGCGAAAGGTTTTTCTTAAGGACAACATAGCAATACATCATGAGGTTTCATGTGCCAAATGATCATGAAGAGGAGGTGGAGTGTCTTTCTCAAAAGAATCTCGAGCACACCAAAGTGGAACAAGGAGTAGTCCTAGATGAAGCCCACTGTTTAAATCCTCATAGCCGTGTATTATTCGCAGATCCTTTTTCGTTGTGTTTCTTAGAGGAATTTAAAGAAGGATTAAAATATGTCGTGAACAATTTTTTGCAGAGTTTAAAGAAAATTTGGAGCACCACCGTTCAAAATAAGGAAAAATGGGAGTGGCCTTTCGAAAAGATACCTAAAAAGGTCGAATAAAAAAATCAAGCATCTAGTCACTTACTTGATGAGGTGCCGCATTGGAAGTAGTTAGTGAATATATGCCTCCAAGTTATATTAGGATAGATAGGTATGAAAATAAGCTCGCGCACTATGAGCATATTTTTAGTTTTATATTGTTTTGACAAAAAAGAGGGGAAAAGAACAAAAAAGAGAAAAGAGGGCAAATGAAAAGAAGAGGTAAAGCCCCATACCAAAAAAGAATTTTTTTTGAAAGTGTGCAAGTCCAAATTCCTTGAGAAAGGAAAGTCTTGTTCACCATACGACCTAACTATGATTGAACATGTTTTAAATTTATGTTGATAAGTTAGAAAATGAAGATTTTCAAAACCATTTAAACTTGGCTCATCGGGAGACTAGGTCAAGAAAAGAGATGTTGGTTCCCAAAGCTCAAATCTAAACCAAAGGGTAAAGAGATGTTGGTTCCCAAAGCTCAAATATGAACCAAAGGGAAAAGAGAGGGATGAGTGACAAACTCCAAATTATAAGCCCTCAAGTTTCTAGTTTTACTTTGTACAAAAATAAAATCCGTATGTAACATTTGTCCAAATGCCACAACCATGACAAACCAAACTCGCTTTAACCTTAGTTTGATCATGTTTTAAATTTTATGTTGATAGATTAGAGAATGAAGTCCGTCAAACTGCTTTAATCTCGACGGATAAGTAGATTAGGTAGAGAATAAAAGAGCTCATCATCAATCCGAGCTTTTGGATGATATAAGGGTAGAAGTAGATAGTTTGTGCTTTCAATAGAAAAAAAATGATGATGTCAAGGGTTTGCCAATCCAAATGCACCCGAATGAAGAGAAAATGTTAGGAAAAACTATGATGAGTAGGTAGAGTTGATTTTGAAGCAATTATATATTTCAGATTTTAAGATCATGGCTTCAGATTAGCAGCAAATCGGCAATTGAAAAGAGAAATTTACCAAGAACAAGTGAGGCATCTCATCTGCAGAAAATCGGAAATCTAAGGTCATTGACACCTCCTGAAAGGAGCCGCCTCCCCAAGTGGAGCCACCGTTAGTCATCGTATTTTTTACTTTCTTTAGATGACTATAGGATGTTTATAGATTTCTCGAAAACAATATTTTGAATATCTTGAATTTCGAAATCTCACTACCTTTATTATCCTTATAAAAACTTTTTCACTTTTTCCTCGCTTTGTCTTCCCAAAGTCATCCCACCGCTTCCTAAAAGACTCATCATGGGCTTATACCTCTCATTTTCATCCTCATTTCATGCATATAACCTCATTGCCCTATTTTCCCCTTATATCGAACTCACCTTCCCTCTAGGGTTTTTCCGCTCGGGTACTCATTTCCCATAGTCCTGTGTTCTCAAGCCATCGATGATCTCAAAACTATCTCTCGTAGGCTTTTTTAAATAAGTCAAGTACATTGGATTTTGACCTTCAATACAGCACTTTGAAAATACTCGTTTTCACTTGAGAAACCTTCAAGTCAGCATTCCAATCAAAATCAGGGTCAAAGGACCCTCCCACTAGGTCATTAGGGTTTCACATGTTTTAAGGTCATCATTGGATGTTTCGCAGCCTGCTTCTCCTTTGATAGAATCCAGCTCGTATGTAATAGAATTTCAAGACATGGTTATTCAAGAAGGACCTAAAGGTTTACAAAGAGGATTATCTTCTCAGCTCAAACTCCGCAATTGAGGAAAATGCAAAGATTTTAGCACTTCGTAGGACTATTGAAGGCTTTGTCGCGAAGGTACCGATGAAGGTAGATTGTCTACTCTCCGAATAAAAACAAATTACGTGCCAAGGAAAGGGAAACACTTTTTCTTGTAGATGACCAGGGTTTTGAACTTGATGGTCCAATTGAGTGCCAAAACGATGATCACTGCGTAAAATTACATGGAGGAAGCACACAAGGCCAAGCATAAAGAAAGTATATCAGAAGATATTTAAGAAATATGGAAAAAAAGGTGAGGTGAACTGAGTGTAAATGAATGAACTTGAAAGGGCTATAGAGAACTTAGAAGACAACACCGATGATTGTCGTGAAGACCGCAAACACGGAAGGGTTTTTGAAGAAAATAGCCGAGAGAAGGTGGAAAAGTTAAGTTGGGTTTCGTAGTGGAGACTACACAAGAAATAGAAGATGCTAGTGTGTGTGATTAAATCCAAAAGGTGCCAAAATGAGCTTTTTCATGCCTCAATAAGCAAAAGGAGAGTCAAATTCATCATTTCACTCACCTACAAAGCAAAATAGTGTAAAAGGGTTAGTGAGAAAAGAAAAGGATTTTTGACATTAAAAAGCTCGGGTTTTACAAAGTTAAATTAAATACATAAAGACTATAAAGGCCCATTTCATACTTCAAATGAATCATTCTTGCTTGCCAAAAAGATCTAAGAGCACTAAGGAGAGAAGAAATTTTGAGTTTTCAAGCAAATTCGTGCAAATTTTTTTGTGGCGTTGCGCCCTTGCCCTTTCTCCGCCACTAAATTTCTAAAGGCGTTGCTGTGCCTAGAAGGTGGCGTTGCGCGTTGGGGGAGGCATTGCGTTCTTTCCTCGACACTCGTGCAATTTTACAAGGCACCTGCGTGCTTAGAACGTGCGTGTAAAGCGCCGTAACCGGAGTTGCGCCGCTCGCTTTGGCATTGCACCCTTGGACAGAAGGGTTTCTAAGCCCTCTAACCACACAAATGACTCCAAATCTCCTTCATCAGTATCTTCCAGTAGGTCCTCCAAGAAAATATAAAGGGTAAGTACCGAAATACACCTATCTTCAAGCAATTTTGGTGTTTTCTTAATCAATGAAAATGGAACCCTAAAATCAAACCCTAAGTTTCTATGTTGGAGATCATTGTTTAAACTCATTTAATTTTTCCTATACGCAGTGTCGGTGATAGAAAGGGTAATTACATAGCTGGAGTGGTTGTCATTGAGTTGTTTTTCCTCTCACTCATTCTCATACACCTATACCCTCGCTCACTCATCCCATTCAATTGCAAAAACTGCCATTTCTTACCACCCCATCATCTTTTTCCATTTACACTCCAGTGTTTTTATAAAAGAAGAGTTTACAATGTCGAAGGTGAAGACAAGGATGTGGAGGCCCAAATGCCAAGGGAGGCGTGATCATAAAGGAGACAAGATAAATAGATTTGAACCCATCAATACAAGAGAGCTCATGGAATCTCCCCTTACTATTTTTTGTTTCAAGCATGTAGGATGCTTTGAATTTTGAAAAAGGTGTGCAAGTGCAAAACCATCCTAAGCTAACTAGACTATTTATCATTAACTTGCATGACAAACAAGCTAATCTTGTAGGGGTCACCTTTGAGTTATCTACATGTATACATTGCCAATGCCACAGCATACCATGTTAGGGGAGAAATGTTTTACCGCAAGCTAACCTTGACATGAGTTACTTTGAGCCATACCATAAGCCCGTATATAATGACCACGAAAAAATCCATCTTTCCTTTATCTCCAACCCGCATTGATAGATATGCACCTATGATGAAGATGATAATGAAATATTTTACTTGTGAAGGAAGGTTCCTCCCGCCTTTACTCGTCCCTCACACAGCCTTCTTATGCACTTTATTAGACCGAGAATGTTGCACATACCCCTATTACCTCTCACGCGTAAGCATTGATAAAATGGCCTCTATAGTGCAAAAGAGAAACCACTCCCTCAGCAGATGCAAAGCCTTTTCCATCATTCTCTCGATCAAGATGGTAGTTATGCACCAACTACGAGCAGTAAAGGCATTCCATGGGAGACCGTCATTGCCCATGAAGTTTTCACTACTCCACAAGGCCATCATCAAAGAATATGTCCCTTCATCATCCCATCCTCCCCCACATCCATTCCCCCATCACCTCCCTATCGTCCATACATCTCTACTCACTCACATTCTTTCACCCTCATATCATGATGACCAAGCTTCCAGCGATGATGGAAACAATGAGACGGGCATGACACCGAGATGGTTGACATAGAGCCTTTTCTTTCGACCTATCAAAGAGGTCATAAGCAGGGTGTTTGCTCCATAGATTTTGGAAGGGGCCTTGCCTTCATCATCAACAAAATAGCTTGATAGAGGGTAAGGATAGGTTGCGCAGCAAGTCATTGTTGAAAAGAGGATGAGCATGAAATCGAAAAAGAGTTTCGACTAATTCACCTCGTGCAAGTGAGAATGAGGATGAGAGAGAGGATCACAAACATGCTTTTCAAAAGAGAGGGATGTCCAGATTAGGGAAATACAAACCAATCTTGGTAGGCAAAGAATGTGATCAACTTCCTTAAGGTAGAAAGCTAGCGAGCTAGAGACAAGAGAAAGCCATCAGTTGAGGTCATGAGCTATCAAAGCTCTGAAAAGAGGATGGAAAAGCTACATGCTATTCCAGATGAGACCTTGTTGTGTAGATTAATCCGTCTTGCGACAAGACCGATCTCTCTAGTACTAAAAGTAACTAGCAACAAACGACCCAATTATACTAACTCTCTCTAAGCATACAAGATTCATAAAAATACTATATAGGTGTAAGGCCCTACCTTATGTCCGAGCGCTTGCTTGATCTCGTTGAAGTCCTTCCCGTGCACTTGAAATAACGTTCCTCGTGAATCGCAGTCACAAACAAGCAAAAGATTACATAGCACCCGCATAGACATTATTATAAATCATACTCATCATAATGATCAAGGAATTTATGAAATAAACCATGAATAGACAAATTAATGAGAGAAATGAGTATAGTGTATTAACTTCAAATAAAAGAAAAACCTTTACAACCCGTGCCTTGATGTCGTGCAGTCCTCTTGGGGTCCGAAGGAATCTCTTCTACTTTGACAAGCATTGCACTCTTTGAACCAAGATGGATAGAGGTGAGTGATTTAACCTCACGAGAAAGTCTTAGTTAACTAAGTCCGAATCTCAACGATATTTAACCTCAAATATCTTAAAGCTTGAACTCCCTTTGAGGCTACCCAAGGCCTCTTTTTATAGTGGAAAAGAGGAGGTTTTATGTTCCAAATATGAAGGGATAGAATCCTCCTTCAAAGGGATTATCTCCTTAAATCAAGGGGTTAGCTCCATCAAGTGAGAGATGCATGAACCTTCTCAAAGCGTATCCATTCCCGAAAATTCCCATCTAGAATCTTCTAGAATTCATCTGAAATCAACTTTTTATTTTTACTTTCTACTCTTTTTGAGCTCATACAGAGGTCCGCACTTATAACACAAAGAACGTGCGGTATGGTTCTCGCAGAAAGCCTGAACTTTAGGTGCGGGACCGCAGCAATGAATAGAGAAAGTGCGATACCAATGTTTAGGGGATTTTTAGGAATTTTTTCTCTCGATTTTGAAACCTTGACATGAGGAGCTGATATGTTAGACTTGCAAAAGGAGGAAGTATGAGTAATAATGAGCTCATACTCATAGCAAAATGTCGTGATAACAAAGTTTTTAGTGTAACAAATTGCCCCCTAAAGTGCAAAGTCTGAATAGATGAAGTCGAAGTCGTCATATATGAAGAGTGCGATTACTTTATCATTTCAAAGATCATCCCGTGGACACCCCAGTCGGAACTCCGTAAAAACATTCAATGCAAAATATATACATATATATGTCATCACCCTGAGGTAGGCATTCCCATACTCGCATTAAAACTAGTTATAGTACTAACTCAAATCGTTCGATACGTGGAATGATTTTAATATTACATCAATAGCGTAGACACAGAGATGGACGCATCCATCCGTAATGAATAGTCTACTCGTATAATAATAAAATTCCTCGCACTCGGATGGTAGAAACTAGATCTAGGGTCTTGATTTTCGCATCTCGAACTAGTACGATTCTATCCATGTGAATAAATGTGTTGAAGTCGAACATGGTAGAAACCACTTGATTACCAATCATGATGTAGAATCAGTAACAAGCGTGAGAGAAACCGCAAGTAATGTCAATGGGTCTTCAAAGTACTCAGCACAATCCATGAAATTTGAATGAATGAGTCAAGTCGAACACTTTTCACGGAATCATTCGATCGAAGGTCAATGATGCAACTCGTCATCGAAGATGAGAAACCTGCCATTGAGGCATGCAAATTTCAAGGTACCGACAATTTATGGATCAACTTCCGTAGATAATGTCCCGATGTCGATAGAAAGTGATCCGTCGTAGGGAAGCCCACACCACGAAATCATAGATCAAGTTTTCTGAAAATATATTGGCAAGGACCGACTCGTGATGGTAAATAATGGATGACAGATATTCTTTTCTAATGAATGGTTTATTTGAATCTGTCCTCTTGAACACATAACGACACTGCAGTATGGTTTAGTGATAATTGACCCAAAGCTAATACCCGAAACCGGTTGAAGACAAGTGGTTTGATTAAGTGTTAGGCAAATGATTTCCAACCCGGTGAATGAAAGTGTCGTGTTCAAGAGTGGTTGACCGAATTTTCGAAAAATTTAAAATATAACAAACACGCCCATTTCTCTCTTTTTTTCCCCACCATTTTCGGCAAGTACCTCTTTATTTTTGACAATCTTCGAGGAGGATAACATTTGCTTGATTATAAGCTCATCCTTTGGATAGAGTCCAACTTAGTTTGATATTCGAACCCTAAAAGGAGTGGTTTGTTCCGTTTAAAAATTAAACAAGTCCTTTACTCGTTAAGTTTTAACAAGTCCGTGAGATAGGAGAAACTCGGTGTTTTTCGACTTTTAGGGAGTCGAAGAAAACTTAAGAAGACTCCATGGGTGTACTTTTTTCATAAATTTAGTCTCTCGAGCCCGAAAAAATGATAAAATAATGCGAGAGAGAACTCTATTGATCGTAATTAGTCAACGTATACATTTTTCGTAAATAGTCCATTTCGTGCGTAAAAGGGGTAAACTTATACCGAAGGGACGATCGTTCATTTACTTTAACGAGTTCGAATAGTCAAGTACTCGGTAAATATTTTCATTTAGAGAGTCCGAAAAGGGCTTAAAAGAGAACTCTATGGTTTCGCTTTTCTATAAGTTTGAACGAGTTCGAAAAAGGGATAAAAATGTTCTCATATGGCCGACTTTCAATTTAATTTACGAGCAGAAAGACGTGAAAGAACTCGACATTTTTATATGTTTTACGAGAATGAAAAATAGAAAAATGATCTTGGGATTTTCATGAGTTTAACGAGTCTTGAAAATAACCAAAATTGACTCCAATGTTTCGCTTTTTCGTAAAAATTTTTGGAAAGAGTCCGAAAAGTGATAAAAGTATGTCTTTCGTTGAAAAACGATCACTTCTCCTGAAAAATCCAGCTTCTACACAAAAACTCGAAAACATTACACATACCCGTTTACGATAAGTAAAAAATGCTTTCAAAAATACCCTTTTAAAGTGAAAAATAAATAAATGTAAAAATTCATCCATTCGAAAAAACTTATGAGGACTTTTTTTCAATTTCATTTTTACCATTCAATTCCGTGAGTGAAAAGCAAGCTTTTGGGTAAGCAAGTTCCTCGTGAAGATTCCCGGGAAAATACGTCCGTTGGAATTGAGAACCGTCAGTCCTGTGTAATCCACAACCTCTCAATCTTGTTTTTCATCTCGTTTCAAATTTGTTTTTAGGGCTTTAGTTTGTATTTTTTGGGCAAAAAATGGTTAAAAAATTTGCCTGCGCAGGTCCGCGTAGTGTGACACACGTTACCGCGGGACCTCGAATCTTTTTTTCTATAAGAAAAAAGTCGTGGGTTCCGCACCCGACACACGCATGCATGCGCATCTCACGCACCGTTTATACAAAGCGTAGGTGCGTACCCGCGCGGCCGGATTTAAAACATTTATTTATCATTTGTTTGCCAAAAAATTTCAAATAAGACTATTCTAACTTTTCCTTTTTTATTCATCGTAGGATTGACAAGACGTTGATCACGGCGATAACGTGAGCACGAGGAAGTGGATGAAGCCGCCATACTCCATTTTCCCACACAACAAGCATTAAGAGCAAGTGGCTTGTACAAATTTTGGTCCATTTCGTGCATGAGGGCACAAGTAGAACTCCCTGACATGGTCGTGAACGTATAGGAATGTGCAGACCGCTGTTTCTTTATTGGTGGCCACCGGCTCGAAATTGAGCTTTGGAGGATATATATTTCTTAACCGGTTTGTCCGAGAGGGGCGAACAAGTTTATTTGTTTGGGACTAGGCCGGGTGGCCATCCGTCGCTAATCTCCAACCAGAATTCTCGTAATGACCAGCAAATCCTCTGGACAAATGGATTGACATAAAACACATCATCCGTCTCGAATTGAAAGTTATTGCTTTTCATCGTTACCAAACCGTGTGGGAGTGTTGCGCTTCATGTAGCTATCGGTTCCCAAATGCGTATTGCCGTGAATGTTTTCACGGCACCATCTTTAACTGGGTGTGAAGTCGTGCTGGCTAATGTAAAAGGCCAACCACGAGCAAAAATGGGAAATCTGAATAACTTTGGATACGATCCATTGTTATTTCTTTTGCTTTCAGAGAGGATCTCCATGTTAGCTCCATAGAGTATTGTTGTTGATGCTTGGCCGACTTCGAGAACCGAGGATGGTTCGTTGGTCCGCATTGATGGCTCGTCATGCTATCGAGGGTACCGAAATTGTCCGATTTCCTCCTTCATATTTTCGTTGGCCGGATCGCCAACTTTTTGTGATAGAGAACTTTCCATACGCGGGATAGATTTCCGTGGTGACCGAGAGATGGTTCTCCCCAGCAGGGAAACGAAGGATGAGTCAGCACAATCATTTTTCAACGTTTGCTAAATTCTAATTTTTTTAATTTTTTATCGTCTTTGAAAACTAATAACCAAAAATTTTGAATACGGATGTGGGTCCACAAAGACCACCCCATCTCCAACCTTACGAGAGAAGACAACCCTAGTATGCGTCGCACTCGGCCCCTTCAAAGAAAGGCTAATCGGCGGAGATTTTGACTCATTTAGAGCGATCATCCAGAGCGTTTGACTCTAGATATTCCGTGAGATGAGCATAGATGACATTCCTCTCAAAGTTGCGTAGATATGTGATCGTGAGTTTCTAGGACCTTTTAGGAGGTTCCCATGCGGTAGCCCGAGCGAGTGGTTTCTTATCGTGATCATCATCGATGAATGGGATGATCGTGTAGACTCATATTTTGACTTTTGAGTTATCATTTTTTGCCGATCATAAGGTGTTTCCAACTCTATGATCGAAGACGATGTATATTTTTTGAAAACACTCCTATACTATGATATATCACTATTTGTCGCTATCCGTGTACATATATGAATGCGTTTGATTTCATCGTTTGATTATTGCAAATGTCTCATTTATCATACTAGAAGCAATTGAATCGCTAATGTATTTAAATGTCTTGGAATATGCCGATATTCAATGTAATCAAATTCACGTTCCAAAACATGAACTCTTAAAAAATAACAGTAATAATGGATTTCTAATGGTATAAACCCCGTCAAGTTGTAATACAACAAGTTCTAATCCAACCTTACAATCAAACTCCGAATTCCAAATGATATGGATTCGATAATAACTCAATCACCGCACTATACTCGGTAATGTTATTTGTTGCTTTGACCAAGGCTTACCCCATGCATGGATAATAAACTCGCTAGGGTAAATAAACAAACCTGCAGCCGCGAAGAAATGTTCCGTGTACTACGACAAGCACCATCAAAGCACCAATGTAGGTTTTAAGAGACGTTGCACATCTACAATATCAAAAGTAAAACTCAGAATAGCAGGGATAGTGATAAAAACACACTCTAAACTAGGCACACTTTTCTAATCTAAAACACATCAAGTAGAAAGAAATCTAAACTAACAAACTCCACACCACATTTAAGCATAATATCGCTTTTAGATAGAGCCCATTTCTGATTTATCCAAAGGGACACCGTCAAAATATATCAACTCATAGGCCCCTTTTGCTAACTTTCGCTTTAACAATATAAGGACCATGCCACATAGGCACGACATTTCCTGACTCCTAGCTTGTCGTTAGCTTGATCATAAAGTAAAAACTAGGTCTCCTTCCAAGAAAAAATTTCGAGGGGTCACACTTCTATCATACTAAGATTTTATCCTTTTAACATGAGCCTCGTTTGCTATTACAACATTTCGTCGATTCTCATCTAATTGGGCTAAGTACAAGAAACGTTTCTCCTCTTCAAACGTAGCATTTGGGAAGTAATTCTACCACTAATTTTAGTGACGCGTATTTTGCATTCAATCGGCAACACGAAATTTTCCAAACCGTAAACCGGTTGAAAAGGAGTGAAACCCGTTGATGTTTGATCGGAGGTTCGATAGTGCCCAAAGCACCGAAAATAACATGGAATGCCAATTCGTCTTGTGAATACCAATGATTCGTTTGATCATGGTGACTAAAACTTTGTTAATGGCTTCAACCAGACTATTGGCTTGCGGATAATACGGAGTGGAACTATCGTGGCACAAGCCAAGTTGGTCATGCCGTCTACCACCATGACATTCCGAAAATGACTTCCATGATCCGTAATAATAGCAGAGGAACACTCGAACCCAGCAATTATGTGATTAAATACGAAATTTGCAACGTATGCGCCGTCGTACTGAAAATGTAGGCATCGCCTCGGCCCATTTTGTAAAAATAATCTATTGCTAAGATAATATAGGCATGCGTGCCGAGTGAGGGTTACATGTAATAAAATCGATACCCCCATTTCGCGAAAGCGACCAACAACAATTATAGGGTGAAGAGGAGCGGGTGGCTCTGCGCATTTTTTCGATCCCAAAATTTGATAGTTGTGGCATTTCCAAACCGCATAAATACAATCTTTGAACAACGTTGGCCGGAACAATCTCGCACGCAATATCTTTTGAGGGTCGTGGCATACCCGTAAATATGACCGCCACATGCTCTAGAATAGCGATCATTTAACACCTTTTTCATACCTTCTTCATGAGTCAGACAATGTCGGGAAACGTAATCCGCTCCACGACGATAAAGTGTATCACCAATGATATTATATCGTTGAGATTGGAAGCGTATTTTCCGTCGCCGAGTTCGTGAGATGTCGTGCCGAAAATATTGGGTTTAAAGATAAACAATAATATCTCCATACCAAGGATCTGAGTGTACCGATGAGAAACAAAGATTCGTCCGCTAATGGACTCTTCCGCTGCATCGTTTCAAAGATCGTGAGAGGGAAATCGACATCGTCCCGCAACACCAAAGATTTCTTTGCCTTGATTTTTTCAAATTCCAAGTCAAATTCCTCGCAGGATAACCATCCATTTGGAATATTTGGCCCCTAGCAATTGTTTGGTCAAAATATACATCATAAAGGTGTGCAATTAGAAATTACCGTGGTTTTACGTAACGAAAGATGTAATGTCTAAAACGTTGACGACTTGAACAGCTTGCCAAGGCCAATTTCTCCACATGTGTGTACTTTGATTTCGCCGTATGCGTATTCCGACTAAGATAATAAATCACATGTTCATACTGTGAGATTCATCTTCCCGAACTAGTACCATCCCAATGGTGGAATGTGAAGCGACGAGGTACAAAATGTAATCTTGGTTGTAGTTGGGAGGATGCGATAACTGGGCATGGGTCAACGCGTGTTTAAGTGCATCAAAAGATCGACGTCGATCTCCATCCCAAAAGAATGGAATGTTCTCGTTTTTTAACAACCGGTAAAACCCTTTGTAAGCTCGGCATATGTTAGGAATAAACCTACGTAAAAAATTTGCTTTACCCCTCGCAAACCTTGGAGTTGGCGTAAAGTCGAAGGAGGAGGAAATTTAACAATGGCTTCGACCTTCGATGGATCGACGCGAATGCTCGCTTTCGAAACAACAAATCCCAAGAAATCGACCTCGATTCTACGCAGTAAAACACATTTATGCGGATTCAACCTTATCCAATAATGCCTACATCTCATAAAAATTGCTCGTAAATGAGTAAGATGGTCGGCCCTACGTAATGAATGAGTAGGTAAATCATCGATATATGGTTGGACAATGTGCTTAATGTCATGAAATGCATAAGACATAGCCCGTTGAAAGTTGCTCCAGCTTTTTTAATCCAAAAGTTAGTTTACAATAAGCAAACGTCTCCCATGGACAAATAAAAGCCGTTTTCGCTGATCAACAGAAGTATGTTTATTTGATTGTGAGTCTTAAAATCCATCCATGAAGGAAAACAATTCATTGCCGCTGCAATCATCGATTATTCGACTCGATATAGAGTTGGATAATTATCTTTTGGACACGCTCGATTAATATCCCTATAATCGATACATACTCTTATCGTTCCTTGTTTTTTTAGTCACAAGAACAATATTCGATACCCAATCCGTTAAGGGAATTGGATAAATGAATCCTGCGCGAAGTAATTTCTTTCAACTTTTGCTTTTATAGCAGCTTTTTCTAGGATGAATTATGATCGTAATCGTTGACGAACAAGTTTAGCATCCAGAGTAAGTCTTAATCTCATGAACAACGATCGATGGATCAATTCCCGGCATTTCTTCATAAGACCGTAAACACGTCACGGAATTCTTGAAATAGGGCTTTATAAGCTTTAATTTCATCTTCAAGTAACAAGCACCTATATGAATGTTTTCAATTATTCCTCGGTTTTTACC
The DNA here is from genome assembly GCA_034641835.2 of Pinus albicaulis. Taxonomy (NCBI): domain Eukaryota; kingdom Viridiplantae; phylum Streptophyta; class Pinopsida; order Pinales; family Pinaceae; genus Pinus; species Pinus albicaulis. Next base: position 1,454,408,208 of record CM076572.1, on the reverse strand, counting down.
GAAATGTCAATGGGAACCGTTCGAGATATATTTTCCAAATTTAACTCAAAATCAGATTTTGTAATGGATTCCGAGGTTCTTTGACATATTCAAGAGTAGAAAATTGAAGCGAAATCATCTTCAAAATGATCTAGCTCTGTAAAAAATGAAGATCGATGATGTAGATCTTCCCATGGTAAATCATCAACAGACAAAAACTCACTGAATTTGTCTGATCCGTATGAACAAGTTCAAAAACACGTCATTATAACCGAACTAGATATAGAAAGTGATCCTCGTGATCCCATTCATTAGATCAGCTTTCGGTTGAAGAGGGGTTGGAAAGTGACCGTATGACCGACGATGCGCAATTTCAAATGGATTCTCAAAGGCATCATGCCATCAAATGAATCAATCTCGGATTCGGAAGGTACGATCCAAGGATCATCAAACATAACGATGTACCGACGAAATCATGTGAATATTTGCAAGAGAAGGCAATACGTTAGGAGGAGGAAAGGAAAAAATTTCCTAGTAAAACCGTAATCTTTAATCAAACCCACTCCAACATCCTTATAAGGGATAGTCGTTTTACCAACATGCCGGATTGTTTCTATAGATGCCGGGTCGACGAGAAATAAGTTAATCGATCTATCGACGCCATCTTTCCTTGATATGGAAATTTTATGAGTTGAAAGACCGAAGAAACAACAAGCAGTCATAGCATAGGACCAAAGCTATGACCCGTAAGAAGGTTGTAATCTAGAGGGGCATCAACCACTTCCACATCTAGATTAACGATTTTACCTTCGACCCCTATGGGTAAATCCCGCAAAATACCAAAAGGTTGAAAACCTCGACCATCAAAAGCCTTTAGAATTGTCGAAGATTGCTAAGTGTAGGAGAACCAAGCGATTTCCAACACTCGAATCGACATAATACATCGTTGAAGCTCCCTCATCAATCACGATCGGAGATTGGTCCGTTTTTACTAACACCGGAATCTAGAAAGCCATTTGGTGAGGTAGGCGGGTGTACTATTTTCTAAATCGAAGATTATAAGGTTAGAATCCCGAACATCGACTAGCTCCTATGGCAGAAAATAATAATTTATGATGTGATCGGACACGATTGCAGCACTCTCCAAAGCCGAGCATTGCTTTGAAGGAGAAACAGATCGGGTCTTCAACAATGTTGTAATTTCGACGTAGCCTCTCGCGATGTGGATTGAAAGATGATTTACGAAGAACACCTTTAGCGAAAGCGTGTTTGATTATTAAGTCCGGATTTTGTTTCTCGATCCGTAGCGACTCGGTAAACCAGGAGGCGGTGTAGTTGATGTGTTTGCATTAGAAGATTCTCGCTTCTTTACCATCAACGGGATTCTTAGAACCGTAATCTTGCGATCGCGTCGCAACCCTTACATGAGACATCATCATAATAGGCTCTTTCTAAAGTAGTCGAGGAAGAACCAATCATCTTACTATCTCGGATTGGAAAAAGATCCTTCAAGCACAAGACAGGGTTGTTGCGATCCTTTATCAATTTCGTAACTTCCGCTCGATGTGGACATTCTTTCGTGAAATGATCTTGTTCACAAATGAAACAAGGATAGCGAGGTTTACGTTTTTCTGTCATTGGATTCATCTTTATCGGCTTTTCTCTTTCGAATTCTTTTTGTTTTTTATTCTTCCCTTTCTTTTTACCACTGGATTTCGATTTGGTCGTAGATGTCTCTACGACGTGAATATCGGCAGAAACTTTCGGGGGAAGATTCTCCTTTCGGGGAATCTGGTAAAGTGATAATAGGAGAAGAATTGAAGATTTCTTCTTGCTTTTAGAATTGATTGTACCAATAATACCGTCGCGGCATGAGACCCTCGAAGGAGGCTCAGCCTATTTGACCTCTGCTTTGGAAGATCGAGAATTTTCTCATGTAAAGTACATGACCTGTATATACGAGGTCAAGGTACCGAGCTTGGGCAATTACTTGCTCTTCAAGTAACAACACCAGACCTTTAGCTACATCTTCAGTGATCTTGGGTAACAATGATTTAACAAACCATTCGCAAAAATTTGATCCGTGAATATAAACTTTCACCAAATGCCTCTACGCCGCCATTCATGAATATGATCTGAAATATACGTTGACGTACATTGTTTTAGTGAAGTTAACAATTGCGCCATTGTCGTATCTCGATAGTACCGAAAATGAGTCAAGAAAAGCAAGTTGCTAACTCGACTAAAGTTATGAAACGAGCCTTGTGGCAACTCAAAGTGTACCATTTGGTCGCAAAACCTATGAGAGTTCTTCTAAAAAAGACGTAAACGAATTCGAATCATCAATAATTGAATTAGATGCACACCAAAGGTGATAAGTCATCACGATTCGATGGATCCTCTCCCCGACTTACCTTCGAATTTTGGTATATCACCGGGGCAACTTATAAGGCATTGGCGACTAGTTTTGATAATAAAAAATGGGATCATTTGTAAGACGCGTCAAATCGTGTAAATCCAAAGTTGCGATAAACGGTAATTGACGGTTAGGGTCACGAAAACCTTGAGAAGCCAAAGCGTATCCGAGGAGGCGGATACCCAAGATAACTAGGAATCGGATTTGCATTAGGTATTGTGTAACCTCCCGGGAAAACCAAGATGAACCTGACCATACCGAGGTTGTTGATAAGTATAACCGGGGTAGGGTCGAGCATCGATAGTTCGGATTCGTACATAGGGACTCGAATGCAAATGCCGTCCCTAGTACGGTTGATACGTAAATTGAGGTTGACTTGTAACAACCGTACTTGTACCGCCTTGTCTCCGGGCATACCGAACCGTAGTCCGAATGGAAGGTCCCGACCGAGGCACAGAGACTTGAGGGATTTGCACGGACACGGATAAAGAAGTCGGGTACTACATGTACACCTGTAAACGGTGTGACAGGTTGAACGAACGCTGCGCTATGCACGTGCAGCTGAGGGCGGAGTCCGTACTAGGCCCGCATCGCCGAACCGAACCAGGTGCGGGAGTTTGAATAGCCGGTTGAACAAAGTTGCCGGGGTTGGACCCGGTAGAACCGTGTGTTGTCTGAAAGTTGATAAGGCAACGCGCACATTAGGTCGCAAAGGCCGTTGATATTGGGACAGATCCCACACCATAGTTCCCAGGGTATTGTCCCATAGAAGGTTGAATGTAAGGACCAAAACTCGGTTGAACGTAGGGTTGATTAGTAAGTGGTAAATTTCCGGCTCCTTGAATAGATGGTTGACCAGAAGGCTATTGGAAACTCTGAATTGGGTACCCGACCTTGCGGTTGATAACCCCGAGGACGTCGCATCGTAGGCCGGTTGATAAGGACCGTAGGGAGCATATTGTGCTTGGGGGTTGGCCTTAAGGGAATGTACTGTCCTCGAGGTTGATAACCCTCGAGGTATGTCCCGTCCTTGGGGTTGTCCCCCAAAATAATATGATTCCGCGCTTGTCTCGGAAAAAAGCTACCTTGAGGTTGTGCCCTGTGGTAACCGACTACCTTGAGGTTGCGTGCGTGTGAATCGACTACTCCCGAGGTTGCCCTCCAGTGCAAAGATCGGCTACCCCGAGGCTGCGGTGGTAACGGATTTCCTTGAGGCCGTCCCCCGAAGGAAACCGACCGCCTTGAGTTTGAGGATTTGGAATATTACCGTACATCATAAAGATTTGATCCGCATTCGACATTTCAATTTTAAGTCCATCAAGACTAGATGATAACACGTTTTTCGATGCTGAGGAGTGTCTCTCGAAAAAGTACCGTACAAAGACCGATATCCCGAAGGTACGAAAGGACCACCATGTAAAATGATTCAGGCGTTTGAGAAAAGCATGGATGACTCTCCGCCATAAAAGATGACGGATAATAACCTTTGGGTGTAGGATGAAATGGAATTCGAGGTAGATAAAAAGCAAGACCCGGATTCTCTAAAAAGTTCGTTAAAGAGAGATACCAAGGATTAGTTCGAATGGAGCCATAGAAAATAGATTCACGCTCCCCAAGATTTAACAATTGAGGGAGCTCGGGAAGAGATATCTCTTCGTCCGGATTAGTAAGTTCTTCAATAGAAATAAGTCCGCAGGGAAGATTGTCTCGTAACGATATTCTTACCCTAGGTGAACCTCGATCGCTAGAAGTTGGTGTAATAAATCCCGAGGATGTTTCCAAAACAAAAGATTCAGCTTCGATGTTCATAGATTTCTGTGTTCGTCGAGTAATTCAACGAAGGAGAAATACTTTCAAGAACTTTTCAGAAACCTGAAATCGGTTCTGAATGTATTATGTTGTAGGTATTTGATGATCGGTGATGTATAACTATAGATGAACTTCCAATTTATGTTGATCTAATTCTACTAGTCTATCGGATGCTACCGAGCACGAAGCCCTTCAAGTTGACTTGGTGAATATTCGTGGGTTTCCTTGTATTCTCGTAGATTGTCTCGACAATTCCGCCACGATTAAAAATTATCTAATCACACGCAAACAAAGAAAAAATTTCAATGAAAACACCTAAAGTCTCTAAGAAACAAACAATTGAATCATTTGCTTAAAAATCTAAGAGTTCAAACCACACTACAAATAAAGTAATCTCTTCGCATTAAAAACACTAGTTGGTGATGAAATCCAACTTAGTAGAATTTTAACATCGAAAAGAGCGGTTGGAACAGATTACCGACAACCTGCTTAATGAAACAGACAAGTGCAAGTTTCTCCACTATACCATCTCGAGTGAAGATAAACCTCCAGAGAGTCCAAGTGAGTCTAGCCGACGTGCATGCTCTGGTGCATGGGATCTTCCCTCCACCGTCACTCAAGAAAGAATCCTAAAGATTATGGCCACTAAGGTTACCAACCGAAACAACATACTCGGGGAATAGTCTACGATCCGGCACACGCGCGAGGGAAGAGTAACAAAGCTCAATCCCCTTGAAGGCTCCTTGAAATAATCCAAGGTTTACCGACAAGTGACCCCGTGCTCCTCGACAATGGTCTATCCCAGGTTTACCGTTGTTAATACGTGTATATCTTCTATCGTTCCCAATGAGGAAGGATTGATTACCCCACCGGTTCCCGATATGATCTCGTGCTCGACTCCTTTAGGAGGAGCTTCCCTGCAGAGCATAGATGTAACAATTGGAATTTCTTCCTACCGAAGATTTGTCTACTTGTTTGTTTTAGCTATCTTGGAGAGTTAATTACTCCCTACTCCAAGATACTAGCCTAAGCTATGTTGGTGATAAGAGCCCTAGAAATAAAAGATTACTAAATGAATTTTAATTAAGCATTACTTTTATGAGTTGTTTCTTAAGTCAATGGGTGTGAAAGTGAAAACTTTGGATGATGTGAAGACTCGATTTCCAAAAAACACTAAAATGCACCTAGAATGATAATCAATTCTTTTTCTTTCAATGAACTTCTATCTAAGAAAGAGTTGGATAATGCAATTCTTTTTAATAAAAAATTCCTTCTTTAAATATGAAGAAATGATTGAAAGAAAATATTTTGTCCTTTTCAACGATGATATATATCAACCTCATAACAAAACCATTTTTCTTTCCAAACTTGAAGCTACAAAACAATTTTTCCTTCAAAAGAAAGCTATAAAAATTAAAAACTACTCAAAACCACAAATTCTAATCTTGAGAACTATGATTTTAAACAATCTAAATTGAGCAAAAGCTTTAAGATTTTTTTTGAAGAATGTTTTCCTAGATTGTTCAAAGCAAAACCAAAAAGTCTATTTGTTTAGAATAACAAAACGATAAAAAACACTCAAAATGTATTTTTTTATAAAAATGAAATTCAAAACTTTCAACCAAGTTTTTTCGAAGATTCGCAAAGAAACAAAGGCTCTATTTCTCAATAAAGGATGTTTTCACAATCAAAGTCGATTCAAAAAGACAAAAAGAGATCAATGTAATCTTTAGATACTTCAAAACTGCCAAAGCTTCGAATCTCTACAAAGACTCAAGTGGAAAAACAATCCAAAAATGCAAAATCTTCTAGAAAATCATCAAAACATCAATATCGTTGGAGTTCATTCACAAAAAAATTCTTTGACGTAAACAATAATCAAACTGCGAGCTAAACCAAAGAGCTAAATCCAAATAAAAATAAACTAGAGAAAGAAATTAGAGGTTTTCTAAAATTTTTACAGATCGGCAGTGCAACTAGTATTGACGGTGCGGTCCCACACTATATATTCTTAACGAAAGTATGCGAACTCGCAGCACCGTCAAAATAAGCCGTAGTGTGGTCCTAGGAAAAAATTATAGAAAAAACTTAAAATATTTCTAAATTTTCAAAAACAGGGAAAATCTAAATTACCCAGATGATATGTATCAATCAAAACCCAGGAAAAAATGTTTCCTCAAATCAAAAATAAAAGAGAACCAAAAGCAACAAGTTCTTTCCCCAAAGTGAGTCGCCATTTTGTTGTGTAGATTAATCCGTCTTGCGACAAGACCGATCTCTCATAGTACTAAAAGTAACTAGCAACAAACAAATCAATTATACTAATCTCTCTCTAAGCATACAAGATTCATAAAAATGCTATATAGGTGTAAGGCCTACCTTATGTCCGAGCGCTTGTTTGATCTCGCTGAAGTCCTTCCGTGCACTTGAAAGAACGTTCTCATGAATCTGAGATCACAAACAAGCAAAAAGATTATATAGCACTCAGTATACACATTATTATAAATCATACTCATCATAATGACTCAAGGAATTTATGAAATAAACCATGAATAGACAAGCTTTAATGAGAGAAATGAGTATATTTGTATTAACTTCAAATAAAAGAAAACCTTTACAACTCGTGTCTTGATGTCGTGCATGTCCTCTTAGTGGTCCCGAAGCAAGAATCTCTTCTACTTTGACAAGCATTGCACTCTTTGAACCAAGATGGATAGAGGTGAGTGATTTAACCTCCGTAAAGTCTTAATTAACTAAGTCCGAATCTCAACAAGATTTAACTCTCAAATATCTTAAAGCTTGAACTCCCTTTGGAGGCTACCCAAGGCCTCTTTTTATAGTGGAAAAGAGGAGGTTTTTCTGCTCCAAATATGAAGGGATAGAATCCTCCTTCAAAGGGATTAGATCCTTAAATCAAGGGGTTAGCTCCATCAAGTGAGGGATGCATGAACCTTCTCAAAGCGTATCCATTCCCGAAAATTCCCATCTAAAATCTTCTAGATTTCATCTGAAATCAACTTTTTATTTTTACTTTCTCTCCTTTTTGAGTTTTACGGAGGTCTGCACCTATAACACAAAGAACATGTGGTATGGTTCCGCAGGGAAGCTGAACTTTAGGCGCGGGACCGCAGGCAATAAATAGAGAAAGTGCGATACCAATGTTTAGGGGATTTTTAGGAATTTTTCTCTGATTTTGAAAGCTTGACATGAGGAGCTGATATGTTAGACTTGCAAAAGGAGGAAGTATGAGTAATAATGAGCTCATACTCATAGCAAAATGTCAGGATAACAGTTTTTAGTGTAACAGACCTTGAGCACTCTTGATGAAATTTAGGATGAGGAAGAATAGCTTCCTAGAAAGAGGCTAAGGACAATTGGGTTGAAGAAGGCCTTAGCCCGAGAAAGAGAGAAAGAGACAGAGTTGGCAGAGAAGCTCACTCCAAGTGAACTTCTTGCCATGGAGATCAGCTATAATAGAGAATCTTGGCTAGAGAGAGCCAATGTGCACCTAGAGGGTCAACTTGAGAAGGCAAAAGGAGACATTGACTTGCAGAGAAAGATGGCTAAGCATTATGCTTTGAGGAACAAAATTGCAAGGGCCAAGCTCAAAAGAGCCCTTGCAAAGATTCAAGCACAAAATGAGGCAAAGGAGAAGGAAAAGCTCAACATCCTTGCTGATTTATCCCTCCAAGCCTCCCAAACATGATTAGCAAGACAAAATCCATTTTTGGCATCTTTTTGCAAATTTTGAAATTTTGACTGTTTGGCTTGTAGAAAAAAGGGCCAAACGTGTAGCGCCTCTGGCGATGTGCTCTTTTTTGGAGCACTCAATTGACAAATGGTTTGCATTTTCATGTTTCTCATGCCAAGCACATCATCCACAAAAAATTTCAACTCATTTGGAGCAAACCTAGTCCCTCAAAAGGGCCAAAAACCACCTAAAAATCACCTTTCTGCTCTCTTTTTAACACTGGCGTTGCGCCCTTAGAAGTCTTGGGAGAAGTGGTTTTTTAGTATGAAAATGGACACCATACTAAAAACCAAAGGCATATTTGGAAACTAGACATGACAGGCTTTCCAATGAGATATCATGGAGCTCATTTGGACACCGGGAAGGCCTCTAAAACTCAGCTGTAAAACATGTGTTTTTTCCATATTTGGCGTTGTGCCCTTGTACCTTGGTGCTGCGCCTTTGCCAGAAAGTCAACAAAAGACATCAAAGTTATTGAAAAAAGATATTTTTGAGGCCTTAAGGGAAAATATCTCCAAAATTAGCTGAGTTATTGTTAGGATTTATTTTACATTTAATGAGTTTGGGATATTTTTCCTTGGGCCTTGCATGGTCTCAAAGGTCAAAATACATTAAATATGTAATAAATGACATTTTGAAACACTAGCTAGGTTTTACCTCCTCATTTTGTAGTTACATACTGCATGTAAACTTCAGTTTGTTGTTGGTTGATTGTTGAGTTCAATACACATAGACTTGGAGTTGTGAAGAAATTGGTTTTGGAGCCTTGTGTTTGTCTTGGATTGAGAATCAATGGAGCAAGCATATTCATGGGATTCATGAAGCTGGTTAATGGTTATGTTGTTCTAATTTAGTATTTGTTTCCTTCTGTTTTCATATTGTTTCATCATTTCTTTGATAGAATAATAGAAATTTTAGAGTAGGATATGCTATCTTAGCACCCTATTTCTGTCTGCATCCTTTATCTTTATGTTTTCCTCTGCTGAGTCTGATTAGAGAATTCTTGATCACTCTCTAGTTTCACTTATGCTTGTTGTCTCAAAAATGATTTAATGGAGTAAAGCCAAAGAAGTTTATGATATTCCATGTCCTTTAGTGTAGCTTAAAACATTGTTTTTAAGGTCTTTCTTTGAAGTATTGCTTATTAGGGTTTAGGCTAAAGAATTTTATGGTTTGTCGTGTCCTTTAGTCCATCTTGAATAGTCACTTTGAAGGTCTTTTATAGTTTGGTTAAGGATGTTAGGAGTTCCCTGCTCTTTAATCATGACTTGTTTTTTATCTTGAATTTTTTCTAAGTCTGAAGGTAAATAGCTAGAGAATTTAGGAGTTCCTTACTCTCTAGGGTTTGATGGATTGTTGTTTTAAATTTTACTTGATAAAGCTAGATCAAAGAAGTTTATTGTGCACCCTGTCCTTTGATTCTCTCTTGAAGCATAGTATTCTTGAAGGCTCTTCTTATTGTAGTATGTGTTAAAGGATTCTTAATTGCCCTTTAAACCTAATAAGTTCACATTTAATGTTATTTCACCCACATAAGCTACTAAGATCCATTTGGCTTTGTTAACTTTCCCTATGAAACACCCTTGATTCATTGTTGTCCTTTTCAAGCCATTCACAGACCCCATAGCCCAATGGATTGACTTTCCCTTACTCTATCTGTTCTACTTAAAAACCTACCCAACCAAACAAACAAAACAAACAAACCCTATCACTTTAACTAGCCTAAAATCAACATCCTAAGTTAAACAAGTTACATCTTTTATAAAAATATAGAGAGAGCCCTCTCTGAGCCCAGGAATACTAGGTCCTAGGACTCCAAATTTTGTTTGATGTTACCCTTGTCTATTTGATCATTTCCAATCTGCCAAATTACAGGGACCTAGCAGAATGAATGTGGGATATCATAAAACTCATCAATCAAACCAAACTAGTGCTTCGAGAGGCCAAACCTCCATAACCCTCAACCAGTGATTCCACCTCACAATCGGAAATCACAACCATCACCATATTTGTCTCCACCGAAGTTGTCCAGGGCTCCAGAGTGTTTGTTCCAACCAAGGCTTTCAGGACTAGTAACTCAACCCATAGTTGTCGTCGACCTTCCAGAGCGTTTGTCCAACCAGAGCTTCCAAGACTAGTAACTCAACCTGCCAAGGGCTTCCAGAGATTTTTTCCAACTAAGGCTTCTAGGACTAGTAACTCAACCCAAGTTGTTACAGGGCTTCCAGATTGTTTTTTCAACCAAGGCTTCCAGGAACTAATAAATCAATCCATAGCCAAAGGCACATGAGAACCAACCAGAAAAACAAACAATGAAATGAATCCACAACACCATGATTATATAGGAAATGGAAAGCCTAGGAAAATCCATTGTCAATCCAGGAAATCCTCCATGACAATGACAGATCATAACCAATAAACCACATGCATATGCCATGCATGCCAAAACTAGTGATGAAAATGTACAAGCAACTCGGTACCTGCATACATATTCTGCAGTAGATGTTGATCACGATGTCCTCTTTCACTTTCCTACTCTTCCTTTTCCTTCTTGCTCCAAAACTCCAAGTATGCCACACTCCCCAAGAGTTCTCCAAGAAACTCTAAGTGTCCAAGAGTATGAGGGGGAGAGAGAGAATATAATGAGTGCTCCAAAACTGAACTGAAAAAATGTTACCAACTAATTTGCAGAAGCCTTTTTATCAATAAGGCCTCTATTTTCTCCATTTTCCATTATTTTCCTTCATTTTCCTCCTCACATGTAACTTGTGACCTTTCACCTCCTTTTTCTTCTATTTTCCATTATTTCATAAATAAATTTCAATAAATTTTAATTTTTCTTTTCAAAGCCTTAGTCATTTCCTTTTCCAATTTCCATAGCCATAATAAACCATATGAACACCCACACAATGATGTTTTTCCAGATATTCATCTTGGAATGTGTGTCATGTTATCATCAATAACATTTAGTTTGGTTAGGAAGGTCATTTTCTACAAGTTTTAGTGTGTTGGTAAATTAATTCATGAAAATTGATGAAATTCTATGCATTTGTTATAATCCCAAGTCTTTAGAGTCCCCACATGTCATCTCATCAAGTTCATGTTAATAAAAATCTATCAAAATCTGAATGCAATGGTTCAAATTAAGGTTTAAGCCACCTGTCCACTTTTCCCGAGTTCGTAGCAAAATCTATGGAAAACAGGTTGTTTTTGCTACGGACCTACCTAACAAGTCCGTAGTGAATCTGCCAAACTCATGACAGAAAACGCTACGAACTCGTGTTTTTCTGCACTGGCAAGATAATGGGTGAGGTTTCAAGTTGAAAATGGATAAAGGTCAGTATGAGGTCATGCGATTATTTGTTTGGAGTCATGGTGCATGTGTGATCGTCATTATCATCCCATCATTATGTTTTTCTTTCCTTATTTGGCCTCCTTCCTCTTGCATTCAATCTTACCTTTTTCAAATCATCCTTGTTATATGCTTGCTGCCACCTTTTCCATCTCTTGTATGAGTATGGATGTTGTTGTTGTCTTAAAGAAGGTTGAGCCTCTATCTGCAAGCTACTTGTTGTGCGCAATTGTCTTTTGCAGGTGTCATATTGCCAAGGAGGCCAATGTTGTTTTGAGAGGAATGGCCATGCATAAAAGGACCAACAAAGGGGGCTCAGTCGTCAGGTATGAGCCAATGGATTTAAGATTGGTCAATGAAGATCCAAGTTTTGCAGCAGCCTTCACCAGTGTTGGTTGCATGAGGTTTTCTAGAAGTTTCATGGGTATCATGCCCAAGTTTCTAAGGATTTTGCAGTGGATTTTGTTGGCACTACATCAAAGGTGGGTGTGCTAAATTTTGTGGTTTCTCCTAAAACTATTGCCTAATCTACATAGATTCCAAGGATAGTGGAAGAGTGGTTTAAAGCCACCAAATTCAAATTGCAGAATTGTGATGAGTTCTTGAAGCCTAAGCACATTGGAGTTGACATGACCTTAGGGATATGAAGAAAGTGTCTCAAAGAAAATTACTCCAAACTCCTATTGGTGATTAAGAATTATTTCACATGTAAAGGGCGGTTTCACATGATATATCAGTATCACTTCAGAATTTTTCTCCATTTCACTGGTAAACAGCTTTTGGAACTTCCATTTTTCTTATTCAAAAGCCTAGGCAAAATGTCAGATAAAGTACAAGCTAGGCATGAGAGTAGTGAAACCTCTATCTTCCATCATGGATCAATTAAGTTGTTGGTTATGAAAGAGTTGAAAAAATTAAATAGAGACTGGGCCACATTTATGTTTCTAAGTGGTTATGAAGTGGATGTGTTGACTCCTAAGAAAACATCTAAATCAAAGACCAACCCTCAAGTAAGAATGATGAGCCTATAGCTGAAGCAGAGGGTGGACAGGAAGGAGAAATGTAGCCAATTATAGAGTCCATGGAGGTTGAAATGGAACATTTGCAGAAGACAGATTTACCTCAGGCCACACCTTCAAGTAGCAAGCCTATACCTAGCAAAAAGAGTCATGGAAGGATCACTATGAGCCAGACAGCGGGAAAAGGAAATCTTGATGATATTTTACAAGCCATAGATATATAAGAAACTCCTGTGGTCAAAGATATGGAGGTCAAAGGAGGTAAGAAGAAAAATAAAAGCCTCACTGCCAAGAAACTTGACTTTTCAAGTGAAGATGCAAGTTTTACATTTAAACCAAGAAAACCTCTCACTAGATTACAACTTGCCAAAGGTATCAAGGTTGATAAGAAGACTGAAGAAACAGAAAAGGGAAAATAGCCTATGATACAATAAATCATTGATTGATCAGATTTGGATCAGGACCTAAGTGATATCTCAAATTTCAAACTGTTAGAAAGTGTGTCGAACCTGAGCGACCAGATAGATCTCATATTCCTGATTCCGGCGCTGAGAACAGTTCGAAAAACCAACATCGTATGAAGAAGTTATTGCGATTTGAAAAGTCCAATAAACTGCAATTTTTTACAGTTGACCAGGGTTGACTAGGCATTTGTACAATCAGCAAAAAAGAATATTTCAGGGAATATTTCTCGAAATATTCCCTGTAATATTCCTTCCAGCCAGTCACATGGTGACAAGTGACAGAGTATTATTTGCTGAAAGGATGTATGTTATTATTGGGCCAATTGGAAGGCGCCATGTGGCCAGCCCTGAGGTCGCCACGTGGCTCTTAAACGGCATATTAAAATTTTTGTGGGTCTACAGGAGTCGACCCCACGACCTCCTCGCCAGCATGCCCACGCCTTACTGTCTCCCCTAAGCTTTGGTTCTTAACCATAGTGGCGGTGGTTTATTGTTAAGGTTTAATGAAGTTTGCATTGGGGGTTGGGGACCGCCGGCGGTTGCAACCCACCAGCGGTCACCATGATCGCATTCACATGGCATACCTTAAACTCCGCGGATAGCAATAACCTTCGACATTAAAAACTCTGTCTGCAGTTTTAAAACTCGTCACATGGTAACGGCTTGTTGACACTCCACACGGTTTATGAAACCGTCTCTGCCAACATTATATGAAACACTTGTCACATGGTTACAACTACGCATGGTTAAACCACTGACAGTTGTGTCAACAACAGTTCAAACTCCGGTTTAAAGGTTTATACCCACGGTTTAAGCAGAGTTCCGCTCCGAAATTTACTATAACCGCGGGTTTTGGGGGTTGGCATGTGGCCGACCCCAACCCATAACATTAAATTTGTGGTTAGCCACTGGCAGAATTTTAGCCAGTGCCATTTTTGTGCGGAAGTTTCTAATTTGACTATAGCTAAACTGAAGTCCTCCACAATTAGTGGATTTTTCCTAAGGGTTACTCGGCAAAATTGATTATGCTTTATCTTGAGCATTACTCAACCATTCTGAGAGTGTGAATAGTCAATTTTGACTTTCTTGGACATTACAGAGCCATTGGTGAGGGATACAGATCCAGCTAAGGGCTTCTGAGCGTGATTTTTCTTCAGAGAAGTTCCAAGGGCCACTAGGAGCCAGTAGGAGAATGATGCCTAGCCAGGGCAGCCAGAGGCCATTCTCAGGAAACCAATAGTCATTTCTGACTATCTTGAACCTTCTGAATCTAATGATGGGGTTTGAAGAAGCATTTGGATGCTTCTGAAGGCCGATATGCTACAGAGAATTTTTTAGTGAGATTAGAGCCACACAGTGCCACCAGGTGTTAGAGGCATAGCCAGAGCAGCCAAAGGCCAATTTCAGCAAATGAATAGTCATTTCTGACAATCTTAGACATTCTGAATCCAATGGAGCAATTTTCAGAGCCATTTGGAGACTTCTATAGCCAAAGAAGCCACAGGGAAGTTTCAGTGAGCCTAGTGCCACCAAGGATTGGAGGCATAGAATTGGGGAGCCATAGCTCATTTGTAGCAAATAAACAGTTTATTTTGGATTACTGATATATGTTGGAGATAGTAGAAAAGGTTTCAGGGACAGAGAAGAATTTCTTAGGGAGTTTGTTCCACAGAGAAGCTCAGGGAAGCTTAAGGGAACCGACAGAAGAGGTCAAGTCAAAGGGAGCCTAGGTCCATTTTCGGAGGGATAGCAGCCATTCCAGGGGTATAATGGTATTCTAAACCCATTGATACAGTATAAACAACCATTAGAGTTAAGTAGAAACTTGTAAAATATATTTTCCATCATAATCCCAAAGAGCCAAGTTAATTGACAACGGCTCAAGGAGACGTAGCCCATGACATTCGGGTGAACTCCTTTATTAAATTTGTTGTTATGTTTTGATGCTTATTTTTTGCACTTTATGGTTGTTGTACATGCTTATTATCAGCAAAAACAAATTTTTAATTCCTCACACTTAAAGCATTAAAACAATTTAAAATACATACACCTAAATCAAGAATTCAATTCCGCACAAACAAGTATATGCAAGGTCTTAATTTGTTTAACTGAGTGGGAGGTGCTTGCATAGCATAACAAGTCATCCACCCATTTCAGATCAGGTGGTATCAGAGCACTAGGTTGATTGCTTGACATAGCACTAGGTTGCTTGCTTGACAGAGCACTAGGTTGCTTGTTTGACATGAAAGGTGTTTAACAGTGCAAAGAATTTAACTATTTGCAAATTGATTGATGCTTACAAGTTTGATTTTTCTAGAGGTGAAGGGGAGCTATTATTACCTAAGTCCAGAAGAGGACAAGAAGGAAGAAGTTTGAAATCAATCTCCTTACCCAAAGGACCTCAAGGCAACCCTTGAAGCACAAGAGGGATTGTTTGCAAAAGTGGCTGCTTGAAGAAGAGATACAAGTTGCAAAAAAGAGCTTGAATCTACCGCCAAATTTTTTTTGAAGCTTTGTGTATTGTTGTTGAAGTTACTTAATTCATTTACATAATGATGACAACTTGATCAAGTGAGGTTTCTAAACCCTCCTTTACAAGACTCTTTGATGAAGAGATGAAGCGGGATTTCTACATCCTGAAGGATATGGTGCAAATTATGTATGAAGATAGAAGGGAAAGCACTAGACTTCATGAGAAATTGGTTGTTATGAAGCAAGAGAAATAAGGACTTCTTCAAAGAATGCATGAAATGGAGATGAACCTCGATCATGCCCAAGAGGCCTTAACCAAACACATGCTTGAAGGAGAGGTAAATCGCTCAATTTTGTCTTCAAATTCCTCTTTCAGATAGATGTGTAGGTTCATTTGAAAAACACACTAGAGGTATAGGGTCCAAATTGATGTTTAAAATGGGCTATGAATTCAAGGATCTAGGCAAACATGCACAATGCATGATAGAGCCTATTATGGTTGAGGAATGGCCTAAGAAGTTTGGTCTAGGCTATGTTAAATCTTATGGCGAAAACTCTACAACCATGAAGGCATTTGAGACAACTCCAAGAAGAACTTTTGTTGCAAGTTCAAACCCACAAACATGTCAAGTTTGTTTTCAAGTTGAATGCCATTGTTTGAAACCTATGTTGCAGCAAGATGTTTGTAGACATGCAGCTTATGGTGAGCAAGAGAGTTCTGACAACTATCAAGACATGAACACTGATGTTGGTCTTCAAAAGAAAGATGGAACCTTTTCAAGTTCATCTCCTCAAGAAGGTAAAAAATATGGACATGCAAAGCAACATTTGAGATATAATTCTTCCCATAGTCAAGTTGATTATTTTTATGTTAAGCATGGAAAATTTGCATGCATGAAAGGAAGAAAGAGTTGTTGTTCCTATTGTGGTTTGTGTAACCATGAAGTTTCAAGATGCTAGAAGAGATTGAGGGCATACAGGAAACAGTCAAAGCGAAGGAAACTTGCACAAAATATGCAAAAGACTTGCACACATTTCAATAAGAAGGGACAGCTTATTGCCCAATGTTAGACACTGCATCCAACCAATCATCCCAAGCATTTGAAGCAAGATGATAAAAATACTGGAAAAAATGGAACCAAAGATTCCATCATTGATGTGAGACCAGATGTTTCACAAGAAAAATATTTTCAGCAGCAAAAATCGTCATGGAAGTGGCTTGGTAAGAAGTGGTTTGACTTCTTGACCCAGTAAGACATACATTCATTTGTACATATGTGAATTTCAATCGTGTATGCATGTATTTCTGCTTGAAAACTTACGTTTTCTTGAGCCATCTTTGATCGATGATCAACGAAATTATGTTCAGCTACCTTCTATTAAAGATTTCTCACCAAAAATTTATGGATGAGCTCAAAGAGGATACAATTCTTGACAAGAGGACAAGAGTATCAAAGAGGGGAAGTGTGTAGTACCTTTGAGTTGGGGCTCAAAGGCACTAAGCCAAGAAAAGAAAATTGGATGGAGCCTGGAAAGGAGAGGAATTTGTACTCTCATCTACTGAACAAGTAATCAAGTCTTTTGGGGTCCAAAATATTCCCAATGGGGAGGAGTGATCAGATTTGGATCAGGACCTAAGTGATAGCTCAAATTTCAAAGTGTTCGAAAGTGTGCCGAACCTGAGTGACTGGATAGATCTCATCTTCCTGATTCTGGCACCAAGAACGGTTCGAAAAATCAACACCGTATGAAGAAGTTATCGCAATTTGAAAAGTCCAGTAAACTTCAATTTTTGATAGTTGACCATGATTGACTAGGAATTTGTACAGTGAGCAAAAAAGAACATTCCAGGGAATATTCTTGGAATATTCCTAGAATATTCCTTCTAGGCTAGTCGCATGGTGACAAGTGGCAGGGTATTATTTGCTGACAGGATGTACGTTATTGTTGGGCCAATTGGAAAGTGCCACATGGCCAGCCCTGAGGCCGCCATGTGGCCCTTAAACGACATATTAAAATTTTGTGGGTCTGCAAGAGTCGACCTCGTGACCTCCTCGCCAGCATGCCCACGCCTTACCGTCTCCCCTAAGCTTTGGTTCTTAACCATATAAGTGGCGGTGGTTTATTGTTAAAGTTTAATGAATTTTGCATTAGGGGTTGGGGACTGCCGGCGGTCCCAGCCCACCAGCGGTCCCCATGATCGCATTCACATAGCATACTTTAAACTCCGCAGATAGCAATAACCTCTTAAATTAAAAACTCTGTCTGCATTTTTTAAACTCGTCACATGGTAACAGTTTGATGACACTTTGCGCAGTTTATGAAAACGTCTCCGCCAGCATTGTATAAAACACTTGTCACATGGTTACAAGTCCGCATTGTTAAACCACCAACAATTGCGTCAACGATAGTTCAAGCTCCGATTTAAATTTTGATACCCACGGTTTAAGCAAAGTTCTGCTCCGACATTTACTATAACCGTGTGTTTTGGGGGTTGGCATGTGGCCACCACCTACCCATAACATTAAATTTGTGGTTAGCCACTAGCGGAATTTTAGCCAACACCATTTTTTGTGCAGAAGTTGCTAATTTAACTGCACCTAAACTGAAGTCCTCCACAATTAGTGGAGTTTTCCTAAGGGTTATTGGGCAAAATTGATTATGCTCTATCTTGAGCATTACTCAACAATTCTGAAAGTGTGAATAGTCAATTTCGACTTTCTTGGACATTCCAGAGCCATTGGTGAGGGTTTTAGAGCTAGCTGAGGACTTCTGAGTGTAATTTTTCTTCAGAGAAGTTCCAAGGGCCACTGGGAGCCAGCAGGAGAATGAGGCCTAGCCAAGGCAGCCAAAGACCATTCTCAAGAAACCAATAGTTATTTTTTACTATCTTGAACCTTATGAATCCAATGATGGGGTTTGAAGAAGAATTTGGAGACTTCTGAAGGCCGAGATGCTACAGATAAGTTTTGAGTGAGCCTAGAGCCACACGGTGCCACCAGGTGTTGGAGGCATAGCCAGAGCAACCAGAGGCCAATTTCAACAAATGAATAGTCATTTTTTACTATCTTGGACATTCTGAATCTAATGGAGGGATTTTCAGAGCCATCTGGAGACTTCTAGAGCTGAATAAGCCACAGGGAAGTTTCAAGGAGCCTAGTGCCACCAAGGGTTGGAGGCATAGAATTGGGGAGCCAAAGCTCATTTGTAGAAAATGAACAGATTATTTTGGATTACTGATATATGTTGGAGACAGTAGAAAAATTTTTAGGGAAAAAAAATGATTTCTTAGGGATTTTGTGCCAAAGAGAAGCTCAGGGAAGCTTCAGGGCACCAACAGAAGAGGTCAAGTCAAAGGGAGCCTAGGTCCATTTCCGGAGAGATAGTAGCAATTCCAGGGGTATGATGGTATTCTAAACCCATTGGTACAACATAAACAACCATTGGAGTTAAGTAGAAACTTGTAAAAGATATTTTCCATCATAATCCCAAAGAGCCAAGTCAATTGACAACGACTCAAGGAGACGTAGCCCACAACATTCGGGTGAAATCCTTTATTAAATTTGTTGTTATGTGTTGATGCTTATTTGTTGCACTTTATTGTTGTTGTACATGCTTATTATCAGCAAAAACAAATGTTTAATTCCTCACACTTAAAGCATTAAAACAGTTTAAAATACATACACCTAAATCAAGAATTCAATTCCGCACAGTCAAGTATACGCAAAGTCTTAATTTGTTTAACTGAGTGGGAGGTGCTTGCATAGCATAAAAAGTCATCCACCCATTTAAGATCAGGTGTTATCATAGCACTAGGTTGCTTGCTTGACTTAAAAGGTGTTTAACAGTGCAAAGAATTTAACTATTTGCAAATTGATTGATGCTTGCAAGTTTGAGTTTGCTAGAGGTGAAGGGGAGCTATTGTTAGCTAATTCCAGAAGAGGACAAGAAGGAAGAAGGCTCAAAGCAATCTCCTTACCCAAAGGACCTCAAGGCAACCCTTGAAGCACAAGAGGGATTGTTTGGAAAGTGGTTGCTTGAAGAAGAGATACAAGTTGTAGAAAAGAGCTTGAATTTACAGCCAAATTGTTTTTGAAGCATTGTGTATTGTTGTTGAAGTTCCTTAATTCATTTACATAATGATGACAACTTGATCAAGTGAGGTTTCTAAACCCTCCTTTACAAGACACTTTGATGAAGAGATGAAGTGGGATTTCTACATCCTGAAGGATATGGTGCAAATTTTGTATGAATATGGAAGGGAAAGCATTAGACTTCATGGGAAATTGGTTCCTATGAAGCAAGACAAAGAATGCATGAGATGGAGATGTAGCTCCATCATGCCCAAGAGGCCTTAACCAAACACATGCCTGAAGCAGAGGTAAATCACTCAAATTTGTCTTCATATTCCTCTTCAGATAGATGTGTAGGTTCATTTGAAAAACACACTAGAGGTATAGGGTCCAAATTGATGTTAAAAATGGGCTATGAAGGCAAGGGTCTAGGCAAACATGCACAAGGCATGATAGAGCCTATTATGGTTGAGGAATGGCCTAAGAAGTTTGGTCTAGGCTATGTTCAATCTTATGGCGAAAACTCTATAGCCATGAAGGCATTTGAGACAACTCCAGGAAGAAATTCTGTTGCAAGTTCAAACCGACAAACATGTCAAGTTGTTTTTCAAGTTGAACGTCATTGTTGTTGTAGCAATATGTTTGTAGACATGCAGCTTATGGCAAGCAAGAGAGTTTTGAAATCTATCAAGACATGAACACTGATGTTGGCCTTCAAAAGAAAGTTGGAACCTTTTCAAGTTCATCTCCTCAAGAAGCTAAAAAAGATGGACATGCAAAGCAACATTTGAAGTATAATTCTTCCCATAGTCAAGTTTATTATGTTTATGTTAAGCATGGCAAATTTGCATGCATTAAAGTGATGTAGAAACACAATTTCTACTTACAAATTAGTGTATCAAAATTTTCAACTTTTCTAAGGCCCAAGCTTATTCTTCAAAATGATGGAATTTATCTATTCTTCAGTATTTTGTATCCAATTCCAATTACTTTCCTTATTACCTATGGTAATAAAATATTGCATCATATATGCAAATTCAAATTTTTACCATATTCGTTGAGTCCATAAAGGACCATTGCAATTGTATAACATAATTAAAATTGCATTAAAAATGCACAACTCATTTGATTAAATATGGAGTCTTCACTCATGCCAAACCAAACATTAAATATGTTCATAACTGACACCGCCATCCTTCAAAATTTACGACCAAAACGAATTCCGCATGGTGGCACAATTAGTTGTGCACGCTGTTTGTTTGCTGTGACACGTTACAGTCATAAGTCACACTATTCGGTTGTTGTGCGCAGCTATATATATCACAGGCTTGTTCTTGTGAGTGACCACTCCACGGCTCTGTGTGCGATCATATGTCACAGCCAGCTCTTGTGAACTTCCCACACTACGCGTTGTGGCATTACAACGTGCCACTTCCAGACGTTCACACGCCGTCGTAAGTGTTAACTCCTCCTACCAAACATGTCCAGACTCTAACCAGTAGTGTGGCTTCTCAGTTGCAGCAGTCTTATGGTTTTCAACCGTGGCTTTGTCAAGTCTACGGTAGTTTATTGCTATAGTTTCGGCGTTCCCTCTTTATCAACGTTGTAGCTAATCACTCGATTACTTGCGGTTTTACTCCAACATATTCGACCTCTTGCACCCACATTCTCCAATGGACAGCATATATATACAAACAAACATACAAGTTGCAAACTTAAATAAAAATTGTAATGTCAACCATAATCTGAATAATTTGAAATTACTAACACATGCACTGAACATTTCACTGATTGCCCTTTGCATCTGCAATCTACATACTAGCAATCTTGGTATTTCCTCCTACCATCCCATTATTTATACTTGAGATATGAAACTGCTCCTCTTAGAATAGGTTTCTTCTCCAATTTTCTCAACAAATCAATACCTCCCTATTTTTAAGTGATTATCCCTATGTTGGCTCTATATCCACGCAGGGAAAGAAACCAACTACTAATTGTATTCCTAATTTATTTAAACATAAAAACAAACTAACAATACTCATAAATAAATAACAATAATAATTAAATAATTAAATATACTATTACTAATGTTTTCTTTGGATTAGCCACAACATGTGAACATTGCTGGCTAAAGTTCCTGATGCTCCTGCATCAGACTCCCTTGGAAAAAATATGATCTTGTAATGCTTCGGAATCGATTCCCAAGTTCTGTAGCTCTGCTGCAGTCATCCCACTAGCGTCTTCCACTGGTTATCCCTTCCACTTAACTAAATATTGATAATAGGTTTGGCTCCTGGTTTTCTTTGACACTATCTTCTCCAAAATGGTTTCAACTTCCCTCTTTCCTTCTTTGGGCATATGCTCTTCCCAATTTACCGTTGGGTTTTCTTCTACTGTGGCGTCCCCTTGTGGTTTTTCTTCTGGTTCTTGGTACAGGTACAAATCTTCAATATTGAAGATTGGAGATATTCCAATTCTTGTTAGCAATTTAACTTCATATGCATTTGAAGAAAATTTCCTTAATATTTTACATGGTCCTATCTTTTACAGTTTTAATTTGTTATAAGTTTTAACAAGAAATATTTCTTTTCTTAAATACACCATAACTAAATCACCCACTTGGAATTCTTTTTCTCGCCTTCTCATATCTACTCTTTGCTTGTATTTGCTATTACTTTCCTGCAATCTGATTTTGACATCTTCCTGTAGTTCCTGCATCTGTTCTGCAAATTCTTCAGCCTTTGCGCTCCTTACCTCTTGTTTTCCCAGATATCTGAGTTCATACACACCTCTTGGATTCCTTCCAAAAAGAATTTGGAATGGACTCATGCCATTACTTCGATTTGGAGTATCGTTGTAAGCAAACTCAGCCTGAGCAAGAGCTAAATCCCATTGTTTAGGATTTTTGTATACCAAGCTTCTCAATATGTTTCCCAGACTTCTATTCATGACCTCAGTCTATCCATCTGTTTGAGGATGATATGATGAATTGAAACTAAGGTTGGTATCTAGTTTCTTCCACAAAGTCCTCCAGAAATGTCCCACAAACTTGGTATCCCTATCAGACACAATGCTTATAGGCAATCCATGTAATCTTACAACCTCTGAAAAAAAACAGATTAGCAATGTGTTGCGTCACTTGTTTTCTTGCATGCAATAAAATGAGCCATTTTATAAAATCTATCTACAACAACATAAATGGAATCATTCCCCCTTTCATTTTTTGGCAAACCCAAAACAAAATCCATACTGACTGCATCCCACGGTCGGTCGGGTATTGGTAATGGTTGATACAATCCTATATTCTAACTTTTCCCTTTTGCATGCTAACAAATCTTGTGCTTTTCCATAAATCATTTAACATCAGTTTGCATCTTTGGCCAGTAATAAAAAGTGTTTACCTAAGCAAAGGTTTTGTCCTGTCCAAAATGTCCGGATAGACCTCCACTATGCTTCTCCTTGATTATGTTTTTCCTCACAGAACATTTAGGAATACATAACTTATTATTTTTTAATAGTAATCCCCCTTGGATAAGATAATCCAACCACTGGCTTCTATTATGGATTGTTGTATTTTCTACGGCTGCATAAATTTCTTTAAACTTTGCATCACCTTTATACATGTCAACCATCTCCTTGAACCCTACAACACCAACTTGTAACTCCTACATAATTAATTTCACCCTGCTCAAAGCATCAGCAACTTTGTTCAATTTACCAATCATATGTTTGATTACAAAAGTGAAACTCTGCAAATATTCTACCCATTTGGCATGTTTCTGATTTAACTTTGGTTGATTTTTTATAAACTATAATGCATGATTATCAGAATATAACACAAACTCTTTTGGAAACAAATAATGTCTCCATTTTTTTAAAGCTTGTACAACAACATAAAATTGCTTGTCATAAGATGAATATTTATTCTTTGTTTCATTTAGTTTTTCACTGAAGTATGCTATTGGTTTTTTATCTTGGCTCAGAACTGCTCCAATCGCAATTCCACTAGCATCAGTTTCAACCTGGAAAACTTTCTCAAAATTTGGTAAAGCCAAGACTGGTTTTTCAGTAATCTTTCTCTTTAGCAATTTAAAGTTTCGATCTATTGCTTCTGTCCATTTGAATGGTTGATTAGTTTCTCTTATTGTTTCTATAATGGGTGCACAAATCTGACTAAAACTTCGAATAAATTTTCGGTAGAAACTTGCAAGACCATGGAAGCTTCTTACCTCAAATATGCTTCTAGGAGTTGGCCAATTTACAATTGCTTGGATTTTCTCCAGATCCATTTTCAATCCTTCCTTAAAGACTATGAACCCCAAATAAATTAGTTCTTCCTTCATAAAGCTGCATTTCTTCAAGTTTATCAGCAGTTTTTCTTTTTGCAAAGTCTTTAGAACTAATTTAAGGTGTTCTAGATGTTCTTCTTTACTTCGACTAAAAATGATAATATCATCAAGATAAACAATTACAAATTTACCCGCATATTCTTTCAGAACTTCATTCATTAACCTCATGAAAGTACTAGGTGCATGAGTAAGTCCAAAGGGCATTACTAACCATTCATATAAACCACTGTTTGCCTTAAATACGGTTTTCCACCCATCCCCTTCTCGAATCCTTATATGATGATATCCACTCTTCAAATCTATCTTAGAAAAATAATTCGACCCACTCAGACAATCCATTAAATCATCCATTCGTGGTAAAGGAAAACGATACCTAATGGTGATTTTATTTATGGCTCAATAATCTGTACACATGCGCCATTCACCTCCTTTCTTTCGACTGAGTACTGTTGGTACAGCACATGGACTGAGGCTTTCTCTAATTAATCCATTATCCATCAATTCTTGCACTTGTCTTCCAACTTCGGCATTTTCCTGCGGTGCTAACCTGTAGGCTGCTTTATTCGGCAAACTGGCTCCAGGGATTAGATCAATGTGGTGACTAATACTCCTAATGGGAGGTAACTCATTTGGCAACTCATCCACAGCAATATCAGCAAAATAATTCAACAGATTACAAATTTCTTCAAGTAAATCTTCTAAAATTGTATAAGTTAAAATTACCTTGGGTCTCCCAACAATAGAAAAATGCATCTCCTCGCCCTTCTCGACTTCTTGCAACTGGATTTTTCGACTCATCAACGTAATGTTGTTTCCAAGTGCTTCCTTGTCAGTTTCATCTCTCAATGGCAGCAATGTATGCTTGCTCACGTCTTTCTCAAGAGTATAAGTGTTTCTTCTGCCATCGTATATGGCTTTCCCGTCAAACTTCCAGGGCCTTCCTAGCAATATGTGATGTACATCCATCGACATTACATCACATAAAATATCATCCTTATAAGTACCAATCTGGATTTCAACTTTACATTGTCCAGTTACAATAATTTGATGGCCTTTTTGGAGCCACGATACTTTATAAGGAGTGGGGTGTACTGTTTTCTCCAACTTCAATTTGTCCACCATTTCTGTAGAAACAAGATTATCAGTACTACCACTATCAATTACCAATTTACAACCCTTTGACTTACATACAGTTCTGAATAGATTCTTTCTCTGAGCTGGTTCTCTGACTTCCTTAGCTTCTTTAAGCAATATTATTTTCAACAACAAGGATTCTCCGACTTCAGTTGGTTCCTCTTTAGCTGCAGTCTGAGGAATTTCTTCCTTTGTTTCAGCAACGTTCACGTTCCACTGGGTTACTGATTTATTGTGAGGACAATCCCATTGCACATGTCCCCATTCACCACATGCAAACCACCGAACATCTCTTCCTCGGCCTCTACCTCTGGACACAAACCTTCCGCGACCAGAATCTCCTCTTTTTGGTGATCTATTACTCGAACTCCCTACCTCATTCTGGGAGTGTTGAAATCTAAATTTATATGTTCCCCTTCCTTTTGCCAGACTCTTGCCTCTATTTCTCTGATTTTGTTTGTGCAAAATATTTTCTTCTGCCCTCAAAGCTTCTTGATAGGCATCTTCAATCGTCTTCAGATTTAATAAGTTGATCTCATCCTATATTTCATATCTCAAACCATTTATATATCTAGCGACCTTTTCTATGTCATCTTCAATATGACCCACTCTAATACTTAGCTTATAAAATTCTTCAGTATATTCTTTGATATTCATGCCCTTTTTCTTTAAGTTTTGCAATTGTCTAAAAAGATTTAATTGATAGTCTTTCGGCATAAACTTACCTTTCAGTTTACTCACCATCTTATCCCACTGCTTGATTTCGGGTTTCCCTTTTCGTTCCCTGGATAACTGCAATTCATCCCACCACAGGGCTGCATGACCTTTCAATCTCGTCGCTGCAAACTTCACTTTCTTCTTGTCATCGACTTCTTCATAGTCGAAATATTTGTCTAATGAACTGATCCAGTCCATTAGTACTTCCACACTAAGATTTTTGTCATATCTAGGTACTTCTACCTTTGGTTTGCTACTGGCCTTTGCTAGCATCCTCATGACTTTAGCGGTCTCTCTTTCTTCCTCCATTTCTTCTTCGGTGGTCTCTTTTTCATCAGCACTAGCAATTCCACCATCTGGCACCCTCCTCTAAGTAGTTTCCATCGTAACCACTCTTGTACGCAAGTGCCGGATTTCTTCTAGAAAAACTACATTTGCTATAGGTCTCCCCCGACCTATCCCCACTCCTCTTCTAGGCAGCATTCTCTGCAATTCTCAAGAACAACTCAAGGCTCTGATACCAAAATGATGTAGAAACACAATTTCTACTTACAAATTAGTGTATCAAAATTTTCAACTTTGCTAAGGCCCAAGCTTATTCTTCAAAATGATGGAATTTATCTATTCTTCAGTACTTAGTATGCAATTCCAATTACTTTCCTTACTACCTATGGTAATAAAATATTGCATCATATATGTAAATTCCAATTTTTACCATATTCGTTGAGTCCATAAAGGACCATTGTAATTTTATAACATAATTAAAATTTCATTAAAAACACACAACTCATTTGATTAAAAATGGAGCCTTCGCTCATGCCAAACCAAACATTAAATCTGTTCATAACTAACACCACCATCCTTCAAAATTTACAACCAAAATGAATTCTGTATGGTGGCACAATTCGTTGTGCACGATGTTTGTTTCTTGTGACACGTTACAGTCATAAGTCACACTATTCGGTTGTTGTGCGCAGTTATATATATCACAGCTTGTTCTTGTGAGTGACCACGCCATGGCTATGTGTGCGATCAAATGTCACAGCCAGCTCTTGTGAACTTCCCACACTACGCGTTGTGGTATTACAACGTGCCACTTCCAGACGTTCACACGCTGTCGTAAGTGTTAACTCTGTTAGCTCCCCGTAATTTCAGTAGATTGGTGAGACTAAAACTGCGGGGAGGACATTCGAACCACTTTGGGATTCTAGGATCTAGCCCTCCTAAATCCAGAGAGGGATCTCTCTATAAGTGCAAAGATTGATTTATCCTTTAAGGCTTTGGGGTATGATATTAGGCTAGTTATTAAGAATAGGGTTTTTGTTTGGTTTTGGATGGTTGAGCATGATTTTTAGTTGAGCAGAAAGTCCCAAAATGAAAGAGTTCCAAAGGGGTGAAGGTATAAGAAATCATAACAAGATTCGGCTGATAGGATAGATATGATGCTGGTTTTTAGTCCATTGGGCTATGGAGTCATAAAAGGGTTTAATTGTGCAACAATTTCAAGAGTAGTCCAATGGGAAAGTCATCTATATCACAATATCTCTTAGATAAAATGATGGAATGGAACAATAAAAGTGTTGAAGGGGTGGAAAAAAGACAATAATTTCAACTACGATTTATTAGTCTTTCCAAACAAGAAAAGCCTTTTAAGTAACTGTTTAAAACCAACCAAAGGACAGGGCTAACCATAGACTTCTTTGGACAAGCTCTTATTAAAGCTAACTTATCAAACAAACAATCCAGTAATCCACATAATTACTTTCAAAAGGGATGAAAACAGATAAGAAAACAAAGTGCAACCTAAGATCAGATAAGATACTTTTAAATCTAAACTGCTTTCAGCATACTCTTAGGGAAACTTTCAGAACTACCTTTGGAGAAAGAAACTAGAAGACAGGGCAAACCATAAACTTTTCTAGTATAAATTTACTTAGCAGATAATGAAAATATCATTCAAGAACTTCTTTTCAAGCTTTGCACATCAAGACAGGGGCAAACCAACATTCCTTGATAATGTTTACACTTAACTTAAGACTTTCTTAAACACACAATTGGAGGAAAACATTGAGATAAAGCTTATCAGTCAGAGAAGGGTACTGTAAACAGTAAATCCTAACTCTATGCTTGTTGTTCTTTATCAGAGAAAAGTGGACAAAATGGCATACATGAAAGGAAAACAATAACACAAAAAGAAGCACTTCACCAGTGATATAGACCAGGATCCCAAGAATCAACTTGTATATTGATGTCAATCTAGTTACAAACTTCAAGTCCAATGTTTCAATTTAGCAATCATCTTCTCTTCTCAGCCTATCTTATTTGATCACAAACAGAGCTTCAAGAGCCTCTGAACACTATTTACAAGTAGAAAGTTTAGAGCACAAGTATTATATCAAAGTTCAGCGACCAACCCTTTACAATGTGCCCCTTAAGAAGATTTTATAGGAAAATGAGGAGGTGGAATGAGAGAAAAGATCTATAGACTCAATTAATACAGTTTAATGCTTCTCGGCCTTTGAGGGGCTCAATGGAGAAGATTCTGATTTTTCCTCTATATTGATTGGTTTACATTAAGTATTACGCTTGCTCAGAAGATTTTGTTGACTTTAAGGCTCTTTGTTATCTTTGTAATAACTCTGTTGATAGTTGCAATAAGTTTCTTTGATTTGAAATAACTATTCAGCTGTCTTCAGGCGAATATCTTCTGTTATGGTAATAACTATGCCTCTTTTGAATGCTTTGAGGCCTCAGGTGGCTTTTGGTAGCTGGAGAGGATTCAATTAGCCTCTGATGTGGCAGTGGAGGCTTTTCTCGGACTGATAGATATTATTGTTATGACCTGAAACACGACTAATTTGTTTTATTTCTATGTGTTAGGCTTAATTAGGCCTAATTTTCTGTCTTTTGTTCTTCAAACTATGTTTAATTGAGTGGATTAGGTTTTAAGATAGTCGATTTAGGCCGTAATCCCTCAAAATTGCATAAACAACCTTCAACTCTACATCTCTGTTGTCACTGGGTCCTTTAACACTAATACTCTTTGTTTGATTAAGTTTTGTTGTGTCTTGTTGATGTGCAGGCATTTACAGAGGTTTTATAATGGTGTTGGTGCTCATGAGGCAACGATAAAACATAATGGGAAAACCCTACAGAATGATCTCTTGGATGAATAATGGCCTAAGGGATCGTCATCCCTGGCCTTCAATTTTCTTTTAAAACTTTTGAAAAAATCATTAAAACTTGCACAACAAAGAAAAATTAGAAAAAATGCAGCGAGGAAGGGTTCAGACTGCTTCAGAGGTTTTGGTTAGATCGTGGTCGTTGGATGAAAGCATCCAACGGCGAGGATTACTTTGCTGAGGTTAAAAGGAGAGGCAGTTGGAAGAATGGTGGGGAAATTAAGTCCGGGTCGTTGATCTGCAGAGATCAAGAGTCGAGATTGATTGGGAAAACATAATGCGGGGGGTTGGGGGGGCGACTTTATAATGAAATGGGGGAAATTACAAAGAAAATGGGAAAAAAACTTTAGGCAGAAGGAAAATGCGTTAGAACGAAAATTGGGGTTTCCGAACGATCCTGGGCCATTGGATTAGATTAGTCCACAAAGATCAACGGTGGAGGTTGATCGATGGATTTCTGTGGAGGATGGGTGGAGGGTGATGAAAAAATAGCAAGATTGAACGTGAGCCATTAGATCTCAGAGATCAACGGCGGAGATCTATTACGAGAAAATGAAATGGGAATGGGAAAGGTGGTTTCAGCTGAAGAAACCGCCAGTTTCGCGCCATGAAAAGGAGGGAAGGTGGTATTGCCTTTTTGAACGCGATATGTGTTTCTAGCTGACACATGACTTTTTAAGACCGCCCACATTGCGTAAATTTAAAACATTAACCATCGGACGTGAAATCACGCGATATGTGTCCCTGGCCATTGGATGAAGGGTGGGCAGATCCAACGGTGGAGATTGGAGCGCAATAAGACAAGATGCGCGAGCGGAAGAAGGTGGGACAGGGTCATGGCAGTTTTAATCTGGACCGTCGGATTAGGGAATGAATGGTCAAGATTACTCGATGGGGACGGTAGGTCCCAAATGAGTTGGGCCTATCAGGGTAAATATGGACCATTGGATGAAACCAATCAACGGCTTAGATTTAATCTTGGGGTTAGTGAAATAAAATATGAGGCGAGGGGTCGGGCGAAGTTTGGGTTAATGCGAGCCGTTGATCTGCAGAGATCAACCGCGGAGCTTCGCCGAAGGACTTTACAAAGCAGGGTTTATAAAATTAACCAAGGGTGTTAAGCCTTGATCTGGACCGTCGGATGAGTGAAATGAACGACCCAGATCCAATTGGGGGTCGACAATCGGCGGGGGAGAGAGGAAAGGCACAAATGAAATTTGTGATGCGATTGAACAAGGACCATTGATCTTTAGAGAGATCAACGGTCGGGAATAACTCTGTGGTTTTTAATGTCGGAGGTTGTGGCAGAGGACGATTCAACGTGGACCGTTAGATCTCAGGAGGAGATCAACAGCGGAAAATGAATCGGGAATCAGCAATCGGAGGAAACCGCGCGCGGTGTTTAAAAGATTTTCCCGATGCGCGATCTGCGATTACGTGCCAGTCGTCGGATCAAAATGGTAAATCAACGATGGAAGATGTGGCGGGAGTCCACAAACCAAAGCTTCATCGCATCAGGGAAATGCAATTTAACAAAGAAAATGCGCCCATATGAACGCCACGATTGCGATAAGCGCCCAGGGCTTTAGCGCTTGGTTCCGACGCAGGGTCACATGGTGGGGAAGTGTTTTAGGGCTTAGCTAAAAGGGGATTAGGCCTATAATGTGAAAGTGGGTTTTTTATGATTTTTTAAGGATTTTCAAAGGATTCTGGGGGTTTCAATAAGGTTTAAAAAGGAGTTTTAAACCTAATCAAAGGGGTTTTTATGAAGGGAAGAAGAGAAATGAGGAAAAATAGAGGAATTTTATGAGGAAAAAGGGGGTAAAAAGGAGGTTAATTTTGAGTGGAAGAAGGGGTAAAAATGAAGGGGAAAAAGGGTTTTTGCAGCAGTCTTTTCTTCAGGAAAACAGTAGATTTTCAAAATTAAGAGGGAAACAGCAGTGAAGATTAACTCAAGGATAAGTCATCTTCACAAGACTTCAAGAACTAACAATTTGGCAATAAAATTGTTTCTTGAAGGCTTAAAACATGATTTAGCCACCATTTGATATAACAAATTTTATAGGTGGCTAACAGTGGCTCCACATGGGGATGGCACCTTCTTGAAGGTGTCAAAAACTTCAGACTTGCATTCTCTGGGGGACTGATCAATGCCTCATCCATTGGGCTGCAACTTTCTTTACTTGGATGATCTTCTTCTGTTCTGATAATGTTAGCAACCATGAAAAACAATGGAACTCTATCAAACAAGCTTTCTACCTACCCAATCCTACTGACCTAACATTTTTTCTTCTTTGAGAGTGCATTTGGACTGGCAAACTCTTTTATAAACATTTTATTCTTTTGAAAACATAAAACTAATCTAAGTCTACTTCTTATTTCTCCATGAACTCAGATTAAACAATTAAGTTCATAAGCTTCTCTACCTAACTACTATCTGTTAGGATTAAACTGTCTAACAGATTTTTATTCTCTAATTTCTAAAACAGGAAATTTAAAAGCAGACAAGTCAGGTTTGAACAGTCTAACTTGTTGTTGATCTATGGAATTAAAAACAAGTTGCACATAGATTATTATTGGCAGAAAATTTAAATCAAAATGGTGAAGGCTTAATATATGAAAGTTTTAAGCACATCCTTCTCTTTTCTTCAGCTCTGTTTTTTAGTTTGTTTGAGCTGTTTTTTCTTTCTTATCTGGTTCAGGTTTTGGGCTTATTAGAACCAATTTGCTTCTATTCTTGACTCAAGATTTAAACAGATCAGAGTCATTCTTTCTTTTGGAATCTTAGGTTCAGATTTTGAGCATGTTTGAACCTTTATTTTCTATCCTAACCTACCTAACTGATAAGCCAAGATTAAGTTGTTTGGCAAATCTAATTTCACTAACCTGTCAGCAGTAAATTTAGGACTAATTAGTCATGATTAGGCTGTATGACTAACTAGGAGTGTGTTTTTTAGGAGTGGCATTTGAGCTTGCATACTTTCATATTTTGTTTCTCTTTTTTTGGTATGGGGTTGTACCTTTATTGTTTTTACAATCTGCCATCTTTTCTCTTTCCATCGTTTTTGTATTTTTCTTTTTTCTTCAAGACAAAAATAAACAACTAACTGAAATGCTCAAAGGTTGAGCTTTATTGACATTCCTATCTAACCTATTCTAACTTGGAATATTTACATTTTCATATGATACAAAAGTGTCAATGTAGCCAGTTGAGTAGTGTAAAAAAGAAGAAGAAACTTTGGGTGTTTGTCAGGGGTATCCATAGTACGTTTTGAAGATTAATCTTCAAAACCAAGACTATCACAGAAGGTGAAAGCTTTTCATGCATTTGGCTCTTGCAAAGGATCCATGCTTGATAATTTTAGCCAGTTGGGACTTCCACACATTTTTCCAAAGGATCAACAAAGAAAAGATGAAGATTCTCTTCTTTTTGGCCCTCCATGTCCGGTAGATTGTTTGCTTCCAAGACTTCAACTTTGAGGACTATCTCTTCAGTACGTTGCTTGGAAGCATCATCATTCTTAACCTGCAAAACAACAAGCAGTGAAATTTCTTCTTTCTCTAAATCTATGCTTGCTTCTGATATAAATTTAGGTTCTTTGAATGGTAGATTGATATTAGTGATGGGAGAAGTTTCTTCTTGAAAATATGGTATATCCTCAGTAGGATAGTCTCCTATTTGTTTTTCTCCTTCAAAGGCCTTCCAGTATCTTTTATTGTCTGGGACAGCTAGTCTGAATTTTTCTTGAATTGTATATTGCTTGCTCTCCCAGGGTCTCAGAGATGTACTAGCAACAAGGGCTAATCCACTAGCAAAACTGTTTTGGTCTTTAGGAACAAGGATAAGATGGAATTCTTTAAAAGATTTTAAAAAATCCATGGCATCATTCTTATAAGCTCTAAGTCTGGGATGTCTAACCATGCATTCTTCTTTCAGTTACCTAATTACCAATTCTGTGTTTCCATGAACTATTATCTTCTGGGCTCCTAATTTTTTCAATAAGTGCAGCCCTAAAAGAAGTGCCTCATACTCTACTATGTCAGTTGTGCATTGAAAATTAAATTTATATGAATGGGCTTCAGAATAATTTTTTTCTGTATCATAAAGCCATATTCCTGCACCTGCACTGGTTTTAGTACATGACCCATCAAAGTTCATAATCCAAAGGGGACTAGTTTTAGTTTTATCATTAATTTCCTGACTATCCTCTTCGTCTTGAGTGCCATTGGGTTTTTCTATGGAATAGGCCCTATGTTCATGATTTTCTTGTTTGGATGATGGTTTAGAAGGTATCTGCTTGCTTAGTATTTGATCAATTTTTTCTTCTGTCAAAGGAGATATTTTTCTTTGAACATAAGCAGAAATACAGCTACCCTATTTCTCTTGATCTGCAAAATAACTTTCTAAATCTTTACAACAAATTTCTCTACGTGAATGAGCAAGAGTATTTGTTTTGCAATAAGTTTTAGAGACTGAATGTTTATTAATAGTCTGATCCATCTCTTTTTCTGTCAAAGGGGAAGATGTTTCTATGTTCCTTTGAACAGGATTACAGCAGTTATTTGTCTCTTGTGAAAGCTGATTTTGAGGCTGGATGTCTTCTTGAGCCTCTTCTAGGGGATCTTGACTTGTGCTTGTAGGGAAACTTTGAGGATTTTCTATTGTTTCCTGATCTTCTTGTGTTTCAAAAAATTCCTCATGATGGTTATGATACTCAGTTTGCATATAAGGTTCATGAGTTGTTTTTCCTACATTATCAGGATGCCACACTTCTTATGTAATCTGATATGGGTTATAATATAGAGGGGGAGTCCCTATATGAGCTGGTTTTCCTCCTACATCAGATTCTTCGTTTTGAAAGTGGCTATTTGTTTCATCAAAGCACTGCTCACTAGAAATTTTTGCATCTTGGTCATGAAGTTCTCTTATCAGCATAGTACAAGACATAGGCAAGTAATCAAAAGTTTCTTAACAACCTTCTTTATTTCTTTCTTTGTAATTTTTCTCATCATCTTCTATAAGGTGTTGATCATAATACATATCTTGGTCACTGTCTTGGTCTTGAGGTGATTGGGCTTGTGTTTGATCAGGGAAAAGCATAGGTTGCTCTAGATCATCAATATTCATATTAGCCATCAACATATCCATTCTCCATCATCTTTTCCATCATGATTAGAAATTTTTCTTGATTATTTTCTCTATAATCTTGTTCATCATACATGTCTTGTAGTGGTAGAGTTTGTGTTTGCTCAGGAAAAAGCGCATGTTGTTCTGGATCACCAATATTTAGATTAGCCATAAACCTATCCACTTTTCTTCCAAGCATGTACATCAATTTTTCCATCATGACCATATGTTTGTCTTCTGGGTCTATATCTAAATCCATGTTTGTAAACCAGGAAAGGGGTCACTGCATCTTGTCAACCAGTTTAGAGTCTTCTACCAGTGGAGTCATTTGGTCTTTTGGGAGTTGTAGACTGTGGAGTCGTCAGGTGGATGATTTAAACTTTGTTGTCCACCAACAGTATGATTGGGTTTGCTCAATGCATTCCCAAGGGAGTCTTATTAGGATTGGAAATATAATAGGCCTAATGGAGG
The DNA here is from genome assembly GCA_034641835.2 of Pinus albicaulis. NCBI lineage: Eukaryota > Viridiplantae > Streptophyta > Pinopsida > Pinales > Pinaceae > Pinus > Pinus albicaulis. The sequence continues at coordinate 1,454,373,892 of CM076572.1, read as the reverse complement.
CCAGTGGAGTCACCAAGTGGAAGTTTTTAGCTCTTTTGGAGGTAAAATGTTTTATGGTCCACCACCATATACCAATCTAAAATGTTTTTTGGGTTTTTCCTAAGTTTTTGTGGTTGTTTGAGAGGATAATAAGTCTATAAGAGCTTTCTAGGCAACAATGAACTCAGTATCTCCCTAGTGGAGTCGCCAGAAATGTTATGCCTAGTGGCTCAATTGGCTAATATACCAAATATTCTTGAATCAAGGGCTTTCTGGAGTCTTATGGTGTACTTAGATTCTCACTAACTCAGAAATCCCCAGCGGAGTCGCCAGAAATGTTATGCCTAGTGGCTCAGCTGGCTAATATACCAAATGTTCTTGAATCAAGGGCTTTCAGGAGTCTTCAGGTGTACTTGGATTCTCACTAACTCAGAAATCCCCATTGGAATCGCCAGAAATGTTATGCCTAGTGGCTCAACTGGCTAATATACCAAATGTTTTTTAATCAAGTGTTTTCCTGAGGTCCTTAAGCATGTATAGGTGTATTTTCACTCAGAAATCCCCAATGGAGTCGCCAGAAATGTTAGCTCCCCGTAATTTCAGCAGATTGGTGAGACTAAAACTGCGGGGAGGACATTGGAACCACTTTGGGATTCTAGGATCTAGCCCTCCTGAATCCAGAGAGGGATCTCTCTATAAGTGCAAAGATTGATTTATCTTTTAAGGCTTTGGGGTATGATATTAGGCTAGTTATTAAGAACAGGGTTTTTGTTTGGTTTTGGATGGTTGAGCATGATTTTTAGTTGAACGGAAAGTCCCAAAATGAAAGAGTTCCAAAGGGGTGAAGGTATAAGTAATCAGAACAATATTCGGCTGATAGGATAGATATGATGTTGGTTTTTAGTCCATTGAGCTATGGAATCATAAAAGGGTTTAATTGTGAAACAATTTCAAGAGTGGTCCAAGGGGCAAGTCATCCATATCACAAGATCTCTTAGATAAAATGATCGAATGGAACAATAAAAGTGTTGAAGGGGTGGAAAAAGACAATAATTTCAACTAGGATTTATCAGTCTTTCCAAACAAGAAAAGCTTTTTAAGTAACTGTTTAAAACCAACCAAAGGACAGGGCTAACCATAGACTTCTTTGGACAAGCTCGTATTAAAGCTAACTTATCAAACAAACAATCCAGTAATCCACATAATTACTTTCAGAAGGGATGAAAACAGATAAGAAAACAAAGTGTAGCCTAAGATCAGATAAGATACTTTTAAATCTAAACTGCTTTCAGCATACTCTTAGGGAAACTTTCAGAACTAAATTTGGAGAAAGAAACTAGAAGACAGGGAAAACCATAAACTTTTCTAGTATAAATTTGCTTAGCAGATAATGAAAATATCATTCAAGAACTTCTTTTCAAGCTTTGCACATCAAGACAGGGGCAAACCAACATTCCTTGATAATGTTTACACTTAACTTAAGACTTTCTTAAACACACAATTAGAGGAAAACATTGAGATAAAGCTTATCAGTCAGAGAAGGGTACTGTAAACAGTAAATCCTAACTCTATGCTTGTTGTTCTTTATCAGAGAAAAGTGGACAAAATGGCATACATGAAAGGAAAACAATAACACAAAAAGAAGCACTTCACCAGTGATATAGACCAGGATCCCAAGAATCAACTTGTATATTGATGTCAATCTAGTTACAAACTTCAAGTCCAATGTTTCAATTTAGCAATCATCTTCTCTTCTCAGCCTATCTTATTTGATCACAAACAGAGCTTCAAGAGCCTCTGAACACTATTTACAAGTAGAAAGTTTCGAGCACAAGTATTATATCAAAGTTCAGCGACCAACCCTTTACAATGTGCCCCTTAAGAAGATTTTATAGGAAAATGAGGAGGTGGAATGAGAGAAAAGATCTATAGACTCAATTAATACAGTTTAATGCTTCTCGGCCTTTGAGGGGCTCAATGGAGAAGATTCTGATTTTTCCTCTATATTGATTGGTTTACATTAAGTATTACGCTTGCTCAGAAGATTTTGTTGACTTTAAGGCTCTTTGTTATCTTTGTAATAACTCTGTTGATAGTTGCAATAAGTTTCTTTGATTTGAAATAACTATTCAGCTGTCTTCAGGCGAATATCTTCTGTTATGGTAATAACTATGCCTCTTTTGAATGCTTTGAGGCCTCAGGTGGCTTTTGGTAGCTGGAGAGGATTCAATTAGCTTCTGATGTGGCAGTGGAGGCTTTTCTCGAACTGATAGATATTATTGTTCTGACCTGAAACACGACTAATTTGTTTTATTTCTATGTGTTAGGCTTAATTAGGCCTAATTTTCTGTCTTTTGTTCTTCAAACTATGTTTAATTGAGTGGATTAGGTTTTAAGATAGTCGATTTAGGCCGTAATCCCTCAAAATTGCATAAACAACCTTCAACTCTACATCTCTATTGTCACTGGGTCCTTTAACACTAATACTCTCTGTTTGATTAAGTTTTGTTGTGTCTTGTTGATGTGCAAGCATTTACAGAGGTTTTATAATGGCGTGGGTGCTCATGAGGCAACGATAAAACATAATGGGAAAACCCTACAGAATGATCTCTTGGATGAATAATGGCCTAAGGGATCGTCATCCCTGGCCTTCAATTTTCTTTTAAAACTTTTGAAAAAATCATTAAAACTTGCACAACAAAGAAAAATTAGAAAAAATGCAGCGAGGAAGGGTTCAGACTGCTTCAGAGGTTTTGGTTAGATCGTGGTCGTTGGATGAAAGCATCCAACGGCGAGGATTACTTTGCTGAGGTTAAAAGGAGAGGCGGTTGGAAGAATGGTGGGGAAATTAAGTCCGGGTCGTTGATCTGCATAGATCAACGACTGGGATTGATTGGGAAAACATAATTCGGGGGGTGGGGGGGAGGAGGGAGGTGCGACTTTATAATGAAATGGGATAAATTACAAAGAAAATGCGCAAAAAACTTTAGGCGGAAGGAAAATGCGTTAGAACGAAAATTGGGGTTTCCGAACGATCCTGGGCCGTTGGATTGGATTAGTCCACAGAGATCAATGGCGGAGGTTGATCGATGGAGTTCTGTGGAGGATGGGTGGAGGGAGATGAACAAACGGCGAGATTGAACGTCAGGTGTTAGATCTCAGAGATCAATAGCAGAGATCTATTACAACAAAATGAAAGGGGAATGGGAAAGGTGGTTTCGACTGAAGAAGGGTGGGTCCCACATCGCGTAAATTTAAAACATTAACCATCGGACGTGAAATCACGCGATATGGGTCCCTGGCCGTTGGATGAAGGGTGGGCAGATCCAAGGGTAGAGATTGGAACGCGATAAGACAAGATGCGCAGGCGGAAGAAGGTGCGACAGGGTCATGGCAGTTTTAATCTAGACCGTCGAATCAAAGAATGAACGGTCAGGATTACTCGATGGAGGCGGCAGGTCCCAAATGAGTTTGGCCTATCGAGTTAAATATGGACTGTTGGATGAAACCGATCAACGACTCAGATTTAATCTTGGGGTTAATGGAATGAAATATGAGGTGAGGGGTCGGGCGGAGTTTGGGTTAATGTGGGCCGTTGATCTACAGAGATCAACAACAGAGCTTCGCCGAAGGACTTTACAAAGCAGGGTTTATGAAATTAACCAAGGGTGTTAAGCTTTGATCTGGACCATCGGATGAGTGAAATGAACGGCCCAGATCCAATCGGGGGTCGTCAATCGGCAGGGGAGAGAGGCAAGGCACAAATGAAATTTGTGATGCGATTGAACAAGGACCGTTGATATTTAGAGAGATCAATAGTCGGGAATAACTCTGTGGTTTGTAATGTCGAAGGCTGTGGCAGAGGGCGATTCAACGTGGACCGTTAGATCTCAGGAGGAGATCAACAGCGGAAAATGAATCGGGAATCAGCAATCGGAGGGAATCGGGCGCAGTGTTTAAAATATTTTCCCGATGCGTGATCTGAGATTACGCGCTAGTCGTCAGATCAAAATGGTAAATCAACGATGAAATATGCGGCGGGAGTCCACAGACCAAAGCTTCATCGCATCGGGGAAATGCAGTTTAACAAAGAAAATGCGCCCATATGAACGCCCCGATTGCGATAAGCGCCCAGGCCTTTAGCGCTTGGTTCCGGCGCCGGGTCGCATGGTGGGGAAGTGGTTTAGGGCTTAGCCAAAAGGGGCTTAGGCCTATAATGTGAAAGTGGGTTTTTTATAATTTTTTAAGGATTTTCAAAGGATTTTTGGGGTTTTGATAAGGTTTAAAAAGGAGTTTTAAACCTAATCAAAGGGGTTTTTATGAAGGGAAGAAGGGAAATGAGGAAAAATAGAGGAATTTTATGAGGAAAAAGGGGATAAAAAGGAGGTTAATTTTTTATGGAAGAAGGGGTAAAAATGAAGGGGAAAAAGGGTTTTTGCAGCAGTCTTTTCTTCAGAAAAACAGTAAATTTTCAAAATTAAGAGGGAAACAGCAGTGAAGATTAACTCAAGGATAAGGCATCATCACAAGACTTCAAGAACTAACAATTTGGCAATAAAATTGTTTCTTGAAGGCTTAAAACATGATTTAGCCACCATTTGATATAACAAATTTTAGAGGTGGCTAACAAACTCCTCCTACCAAACGCATCCAAACTCTAACCAGTAGTGCGGCTTCTCAGTTGCAGCAGTCTTATGGTTTTCAACCGTGGATTTTTCAAGTCTACGGTAGTTTATTGCTATAGTGTTGATGTTCCCTCTTTATCAACGTTGTAGCTAATCACTCGATTACTTGCAGTTTTACTCCAACGTATTCGATGAGGTGTTGGTCTTCTCATTTGATGACACCTAGCATAGGGATAAGTTGTATTAAATAAGACCTTAGCAACAATTTAATTCAAAAACCCAAAAATAACTTTGGATAAACAGTTAACCCCGATGGTCAACCTAACCACACAGAGGTGTAACAATGGGCATGTGACCAGGCATCTTCGACGCTACATTAATTGTTGCATCTGGCGGTCACGATCAGCGCATATATGTTCACATGAAACGACTTCAAATGTGGTCAACCTTAAATGTTAACCCCGACGGTGACAATGATTGCTAACGTGGTCACATATCACTCCCGGCGGTGGCAGTGACAGTCTAACTCCCGCGCAATTAACAATTGCGGTTATTGCTTACCCCTACATGTTCACATGTGAAAAGGTTTCCAACACAGTTTATGATGTGGTTAAGTATGTTCATTGCATATTTGTTTAAACATATAGTCTGCAAGTGGGTTTTTGTGACTTAGTTTTAATGCTTAGGGCTTAGATCTTTTATAACATTGTGCTAGGTCTTTAGGTCTAGGTTTTAGTGCTAGGTCTTAGATGTTTAGGCCTTTAGGAATAGCACTTTTACATCATTTTCATCATAGCATAAACCTTTACAAATATTTTTTGTCACCAATGACACGACATCAATACATGCCATGAACCCAAACTGAACCATGATCAACTTGAGGACTTCTTTTTTGGACAAAACTGGTGAAACTGACGATGTTGAAGACTAAACCGGACGTCGGACAAACTGAAGCTCCGTCGATCTCTACTTAACAAGATCCCCCTGGATCAATCCTCTCCACTTGAAAGCTTTTGGACCACAAAATTTTGATTTTAAGCAGATATCAAGTGAGGGTACAGCTCCCTCACTTTTCTGATCTCTATCCATCTCACCTTGCTTGGATTCATGCCCTTGAGTCCCACTCGAAGATATTCCACATATCCTCGTCTAGAAGTACGAACTCTCCTGTCCAAGATGATATCTTCCTGCAACCCACTCATATACTCAGATGCTAAATCATCAATAGTAGGAATCTTTGTATCTTCCTCGGGGTCAATGATCATCGGAGGTTCATACAACTTCAAACTTTCTACATTCACAACTGAATAAATATGCAAGGCAGTAAATTTAATCAGAATGCATTATTGCCAACCTTCTCAACAATATTGAAAGGACCATACCTGAAATATTTTAGTTTCTTACCTTCTCCTTTCAACTTGTCTTTGCTGATATACAACCATACCTGATCGCCGACCTGAAAATGATGATCAACTCGATGCTTGTTGGGGCGCAATTTGTATTTGGCCCGACTCCAACTGATCCTGCACTGCTTCATGTATATGTTGTATCTGTTGAATGAACTTAACTACTTTGTTTGAATCGTCAAGTCCATCCACTTTATCCTCTTCACCGAACATGAAGTCCATCGGTGACTTTGGTAGATACCCCAAACATGTTTCAAATGGTAATCGATGAGTCGAAGAGTGTAAGGCTCGATTGTAAGCATGTTGCACATAAGGTAAAGATTCATCCCACAACTTAGGATGTTTACTGCAGTAACCTCGAAGAATATGTATCATGGTCTTGTTCACCACCTCTGTCTGTCCTTCAACAAAATCCATGGAAATGTTGTCCCATGGTCGCAAAGGAACTGGAAGTGGCATGCACAAACCAATCTTTTGATTTCTTAACTTGCTTTTTTAACACATCACACGCCCCTTAATGTACTTTGAAATTGTTTCATACATACGAGGCCAGTAAAAATACCTTTGAATTTGTGCCATAGTTTTGCTTACGCTAAAATTCCCTGCAATCTGAGAATAATGAGCTTCCTGAATAACTTGCGCCCTTTCTGTCTGCAGTACGTTTTGGTATCTTGTGTTTTGATAGATTGGCTAACCAAAAGACAAGGCAACATCAAAACCAATCTTTAGAGTTCCAGGATCTAGTCCTCATGTTCTCAGAGAGGGATCTCTCAAATGTTTAGCAAAGATATGTCTTATTTGCTTTTAGACTAGTTATGTTTAGCAAAGATAAGTATTGATTTTAGACTAGTTATTAAGTGCAAGTGATTGTTTGGTTTGTTTGTTTGGTTGAATTGGTACAACAAAATATGAAAGGTCTAGGAAAGATAGGTAGAAAGAAGAAGTGTCAATTTCATTGGGCAATGGGGTCAAAATGAAGTTGGTAACAGGCTCATAAGTGGATATGGGATATCAAAGGGCAAATCTAACTTGGCCAGAGGATCCTTTAGTTTGTGAATGAGATGGACATTAATGCTTTGAAAAGAGAGTTTGAATTCTCAACAAAGGGAACTTAAAAACATAACTTGAACATAAAGAGGTATTTGATAGACAAGGCTAACCATGAATTCTACAAACCACACTTTAAGCAAATGATGACTTTAAGACAACTTTCAAAATGAAATCTAAGATTCGGGAGCACATCCTATTTCCTCAAAGATTTTATTTCAAAGGACTTAGAAAACATGAAAGATTTACTGATAATTGCAGTCATAGAAGAGGGAACACCTAATACATCTATGATCACAACTATAAAGACCTTTAAAACAACTGTTTAAGCAGGGACAAAGGGCATGATCAAAACAGACCTCTTTAACTAACTATAAACAATGGTACCTCAAAGGGAGACTTCAATAACAGCTTTCAAGTGGTAGCAGACAAGCAGGGAAAACCATAAATCATGCTGGAACCAACTATTTGAACTATTAGAGAAATAAACAAGCATGAGGACTAAAGAGAGAGATTAAAGACTCTAAAATACCTCAGCTGAAGAAAACATAAAATAGTGAAAGATAAACAGGTCTAAGGTGCTTCCAGGAGTAATTTCTTAGCCTAAACGTTTTATCCTACTGTAGTAAGAAACTATGAAACATAATGAAAACAAGAAAAACAACAGACAGTTCAGAATACATCACCAACAGCGAAGCTCAGGGATCCAATGATAGAGCCTTCTCAAGAACAAGCATGTCACAGCATCATCAAGCTTCCAAGACTTCAATTTCTTCTTCAACTTTAACAGACTATGTATTATTTCAGAGAGTTTTCAGTATTATAACTAGTGACCAACCAACCAACTCTTCATCTTCCTCAAAAGTATTTATAGAAAAAATGAGGAGGTGGGAGTGTTTTAGGATTTAAATGTAATAAATTCTACACTAAATGCAACTCCTAGCCTTGAAAACCATGCAAGGCCTAAGGCAGGAGAGCATTGAATTATGACTCTGTTTCATTTACTCTGTTTATGATTTTTAAGGCTCAATGGGTAAAAATATTGACTATAAGGTACTTTCTTATCTTTGCAATAACATTACTGACAGTTGGGATATTTGTTTTGCTTGTAGTAATTGTTCAGCTGTCTTTGGCCTTAATGTTTCGGACTGAGATTTGATCTGGGTATTCTTTTGAGGCAAAATCTGCAAGGTGACAATATAGTAGCTTGAGAGGGATTCAATTAGCCCCTTTGATGTGGCTCTAAGGTGTCCTTGGACTGATATTTTCCTCTGTTTTTCCTAAAACACTTTTAATCTATCTTTGATCTGTTTTTTTTGCTTAATTAGGCTTAAATCTTCATTTCTGGTCTTCACTCTGTCTTTATCTGCAGATTAAACCTTTGATTTCTGAGTTTTTTGTCTTAATCCCTTTAAACTCTCTGATTTAAACCTTTAACATTGATACTCTTCAGATTATGTTGTCTTTAATGTTGGTATTCTTCATTTAATGGATTTTGACTGTGTTTTGCTATGTCGCAGGCGTGCAGAGGGTTTTATGACTTCACAAATGCTCATGAGGCAAGGGTGAAATCACAGTTGGAAACCTGTAGATTCATTTTCTTCATTGATAGTGGCCTGGGGGATCGTCATCCCCGACCCTTGATTTCCTTTTAAAATTGTGGATAAAACTTAAAAACCTGCAAAAAACAAGAAAAGTTAAGAAAATCCGTGAAGGATAGGTTTAGACAGCTTCGGGCGTGAGAATATATCATAGCCATTGGATGAAAGCAACCAATAGTCAGGATCGCTTGCTGGGGTTGATGGGGAGGCGGTCAGATGAAAATGATGATCAGATTAAGTCTGGGCCTTTAATCTAGATTGATCAACGGTTGAGATTAATTAGGGAGTTTGTAATGCGGAGGGGGTAATATTATAGCAAAATGGAGGAAATTGTAAAAAATGGGAGAAAACCTTTACCGGAAACGAAAAAAGGGCTTAAATGAAGTTTGGGCACAACTTTAAATGAGAACCGTTAGATTAGGACATCCAATGGCAGAGATTGATTGGGAGTTCAGATGGAGGGGGGAAAATGAAATGGGAGGGAAGGTTAAACTGGGACCATCTGATCTAGATGATGGACAGTTAAGATTTCGTGATGAAGCTTTCGGGAGCAAAGGGGAAAGGGTGAATGACTTGGTGGTGAAGTTGCAAAAGAGCCGTCGGATTAAATGAACGAATGGTGGAGATTAAATAATAGGATGCAATGTAATGGGGAAAGGTGGTTTGGCGGAAAACCAGAATGGTTTTCGCGCAGCTCTGAGGCGGTTTTGAAATTTCTCCAAAAAAACGTGATATAGGTCTACGCTTGACACTTGTCCTTTTAATACCGCCCATATCGCGTAATTTTTTGGCATTAACGTTCAGGCGCAAAATTACGCGATATGGAGTTTCATCCGTCGGATGAAAGGTGGAGAGATCTGATGGTGGGAATGAGAGCACGATGGGGTAAGATGCACGGGCGAAAAAGGTGGGCAGGGTCAAAGGCGATTTAGATCCTGGGCGTTGGATCATGGAAATGAATGGTTGAGATCTATCGATGGGGGAGAAACGAAAAGGGCGGAGGTGAGCCATCGGGTTCATTGTGGACTGTCAGATCTTCAGAGTGGACGGTCAGGATTAAAAGTAGGAGTGCTAGTGTTTATAAGGGGAAGAAGGTTAGATGGTTGGGCGGAATAGATCCTGGTTGTTGGATCTATAGAACGGACGGCTGAGATTGCGTCGAAAAAATGATTCGGGACCTGGTGGATAGACAGAAAATGGGCGATGCGATTAGATTCTGACCGTCGGATCGGAAGGGGAATTAACGGCCAAGATTGAATCAGCGGGCGCGGGTGATGGGCTTATGAGCGGATTCCGATTGTATCTCAGTCGTCGGATCTGTGGGAATGAACGGTCGAGATTGGATCGGGGATCGCAAAATCGGAGGCGGCAAAGGGATGGCACTTCAGACTTTGCGCAATGCGATTAAGCGCTGGCCGTCAGATCTGGAAGTAAGATCGATGGTCAATACTTAATTGGAGGGGTAATGGAGGAAGGTTATGGGCATGATGTGATTTTAGCGATGGTCGTTGGATCTATAAAGATCGACGGCGAAGATTGGATCTGAGGTCGAAGGGAGAAAACTCATCGCATCGGAAGATTTTTGGAAGAACAAAGGAAAAAACGTTAATAGAAAGCTCCGATTGCGATTTTCGATTAGGCCTTAGCGCTTGGTCGCGGCTCCGGGTTATATGGAGAAGAAAGGGTTAAAGGCTAAGCCAAAAGGGGCTTAAGGCTTTATAGAAAAATGAAGGTTTTTAGGCCAAAATGAGGGCTTTTCAGAGGTTTTTGAGGGTTCCGATAAGGTTCAAAAAGGAGTTTTAAACCTTATTAAAGGGAATTTATGAAGGGAACGAAGGAAAATAAGGGAAAAGGAGGAATTTTATGAAGAAAAAGGGGATGAAAATGGTGTTATTAATGAATGGAAGGAGGGGTAAAATGAAGGGGAAAAAGGGTTTTTTGTGCAGTCTTTCTCCTTGTAAACAGCAGATTTTTCAGGTTTATGAGGGAAACAGCAGTGAAGATTAACTAAAAGAGTAGTTATCTTCATAAAAACTTCAAATATGATAGGTTTTCAAAGGGAATTATCTCTTAAATTTTTGAAGAACAAAATTAGCCACTTCTTGGTGTAACAGAATTTATCAGTGGCTAACAGTACGCACAACTTACCCAGATGATATAACAACCTGTCATGATAATTGACTTCTTCTATCTGAGTATCATGATTTAGTGATTCATAAATATCTTTGAAAATATCATCAATACCATATTGTTCTACATAACTTTCATGTTTCAATGAACTATTTTGTAGTGCTACTGAAGCATTCAAAGACGGTCTAGAAAACATATCAGCCACTTTGTTTATTACACCTTCTTGTCCTTAATTACTAAGTGAATTTGATGAAGATATCTCATCCATCTGTAGTGGAGAGATTATTGCAACTTAGTCTGTGACTGAAGGTATTGAAGCGGTTGATGATCTATGTGAATCATTGTATCTTTACCCATTGCATAACCACTAGCATTTGTTTTAACTTCAAATGGTTGTTGATGATCTAATAAAGTTAAGACTGGTGCCGTGAAAATTTTCTACTTAAATGAATCAAAAACTTTAAAGTTGACACACATTCCCCATGTCCCAATTTTCTTAGGAACAAAAATTGTGGGTGAACCACATGGAGATTTACTGGGTCGCATGGATTCTTTTCCAAGTATCCCTTGGATTTGTTGCTTCATTTCTTCGTGCTCTATAACTGACTTGTGATACATTCCGACATCAGGAAGAGGGGCATCAAACATCAACTGTATCTCATGTTGTATTTCTCGTTTATGAAGTAGATGTTTTGGTTCTTTAAATAAAATTTGAAATGAATCTACCACTTTAACCAAACTATCTTTAAACTGAGATTCACAACTTGGACAAGCATCATTAAGATCCTTATGTTGTTCCTTTACAAACATGAGTATATATCTCTTACTTGAACTTATTAAGCGCTTCATCTGATTAGCATTAACTAAATCCAAGTGGGTTTTTATTTTATGTGCCCGAACAATGTATTCAATCTCATCTTTCTTAAGATGATACTTATGCTCTTTCCTGTAAAATATTGCATCACGATCATAGAGATAAGGAATCCCTAGCACTATTCCACATATGTCTAACGGTATCACATCTAAATCCACTTCATCAGTGTAATTAGTTGTGATGGAAAATTTTAATCGACACTGCTTTGTGACATTAATCTTAGTATTTTCCTTTAGCCAACCTAATGGATATGATTTTGGATGATTATGTGTTTTCAAACCCAGTTTCTTAACCAATGATTCAGATATTAAATTTTCTTGTGACCCAGTGTCAAACAATGTATCTATTTTTGTGTGCTTAGAAGTTACCCTTACGTGAAATAACTCAACTCTTTTACCTTCATCCAGATGATTAATGTTTGAATAAGAAGCAAAAGTATTAAAACTTGAACTAGCGTCAGAATTTTTCCCTGTCGTAACCATTGCGGTTATTTTCCCTTCATCACCTGAATCGGAGCCTAGATCTTGTTGGATTTTTGTTGTAGCATTCTTTTCACCTTTCGTCTTCTCGAACTTCTCTGGTCTGAGTTCTGGGTGAAGTTTCCAACATTTGGCTTCATCATGTCCGAACCTCTGGCAGTGAGTACAGGTAGGTCTTTCACCTTCCTTCTGAGTTGTCGTTGTCTTCTTTCCCTTCGAACTGCTCTTCCTCTTGTTGTCTTTGGACTCCAACTGTTTGGATGTCTTCGGTGAAAACATGAATGGTCTGCCACCTGATTCGACATGTATGGATTGAACACATACTTCATCAAAGTCATTAAGATTGAACATCAATAATGTATGTTGTAAATATGAATGTAAACTGCCAATGTACTTTAACAAAGTTTCTCGTGTATCCAAAGGAATACCAAGCGCCAACGCTTTCTTCCTAAACTCCAGAGTGAACTCTTGAACATTTTGTCCCTTGCCTTGTCACAAACGCTGCCAATAAATAACATCTTGCTGTGTGTATCCCAATGGATAGAATTGTTTCTTTATAGCTTTCAAAAACTTAGACCATGAGGAGATGACTCTACTTTTATGCTTTAAATCTATCTATGTTTTACTCTCCCACCATATTAAAGTAGTTTCCCCCATCCTAGGAGTAGCTAACTAGACTTTTGTCTTATCATCAGAAATGTTTTGAATCCTACAATACACTTCTAACTTATTAATCCAATTATCTAGTTTCTCTAGGTTCATTTCACCATCATAAACAGGGAACTCAAACTTTACATCAAGTTTCAAAAGATATTTCTGAGGTTTGTTATCTGCTTCAGATTTCGAACTAGAAGAAGAAGATGATCATGATGATGATGGAGATGATGGAGGATAAGGAGGTTTATCTGATTTTCCTTTTCCACTGTCCTTCTTCGATGCCTTTGACTAAGAAGTTGCATCTCTCACATTCTTATGTTCATAAAGTTCTCCCAACATCTACTAAATGTTCAAAAACATTTTCTGAACTTGATTCTTGTCCATGGGCTTCACTTCAGGAGTTTCAGTTACAACAGTTTCAGTTCATGTTATTGTCGATTGATGAGAAACTTTACGCTTTCCAATTTCTGGATCGAACTCCTCAAGTGTTCCTTCTCCATGTTGCAATCCCAACCTGGTTAACATCCACTAGGAAAAAGACTACAAATCACAACCTGCTCTGATACCAAAATCTATGATCTGAATGTGATCATTATTAAGTGTTGAGGTAGTTTTGATTAGTTGCCATTAGTGAATTGATTGTTAGTTGAACTGATTAATGTGGAATACTGAAGGAAATAATTTACAACTCAAACCAGCAACGTATTAAGAACAAAAATACAGAAAAGAACAGAGAGAAGAAACAACAAACATTCATTACAGATTTTGTCCCTGGTGGACTACGTCTCCGGGTCCACTTTCAAGTTGGGTGTCTGCTTTATTAGGATTGATCCGAGGAAGTCTTTACACAACAAAAACACCATATTGATCATGCTCGCAGGCACTTCTGGTCACTGACAACAGGAACCTCTCACTCTTAGCTTTCCAACACCTGTCTCTGCGCTCAATTCCGCCTCTAGATGGTCAAGCAATGCTGAAAAAGAAACTGCATCTAACCCTCTGAATCTGAACTCAAAACTCTCCATGTCCTCCTTCAAGAAAAATGTCATGGCTTTATAAGATGAATTCGAACTTCTTGATGCCAAATCAGGCTGGTTGTTGAGCATATCAGGTTCGATGAGGTGTAGGTCTTGTCATTTGATGACACCTAGCATAGGGATAAGTTGTATTAAATAAGACCTTAGCAACAATTTAATTCAAAAACCCAAAAATAACTTTGGATAAACAGATAACCCCAACGGTCAGCCTAACAACGCGAAGGTGTAACAGTCGGGATGTGACCAGGCATCTTCGGCACTACATTAATTGTTGCATCTAGCAGTCACGGTCAGCGCTTATCTGTTCACATGAAATGCCTTAAAATGCAGTCAACCTTAAATTTTAACCCCGACAGTGACGGTGATTGCTAATGTGTTCACATATCACACCCGACGGTGGCGACCATAGTCTAACTCCCGTGCAGTTAACAATTGTGGTTATTGCTTACCCTGACGCGTTCACATGTGAAAAGGTTTCCGACAAGGTTTATGATGTGGTTAAGTCTATTCATTGCATATTTGTTTTAACATATAGTCCACAAGTGGGTTTTTGTGACTTAGCTTTAATGCTTAGGGCTTAGACCTTTAATAACATTTGTGCTAGGTCTTTAGGTCTAGGTTTTAGTGCTATGTCTTATATGTTTAGGCCTTTAGGAATAGCTCTCTTACATCATTTTCGTCATAGCATAAACCTTTACAAAAAAAAATTGTCACCAATGACACCACATCAATACATGCCATGAACCCAAACTGAACCATGATCAACTTGAGGACTTCTTTTTCAGAAAACACTGGCGAAACTGACGATGTTGAAGACTAAATCGGACGTCAGAAAAATTGAAGCTATGTCCATCTGTACTGAACAAAATCCTCCTGGATCAACTTTGAAGCCTTATGAACAAGCAAATGCTAAAGATATCCTTATATACTCTAATCTAGCACCAGGATCGAAAGTCTCTTTGGAGTCATATCCTTCAATTTGAGTGTATCCAATATTTCCTTGTTTTTTATGACGTGTCCATATTCATTCATTTTGTTCTTATATACCCACTTGGTTCCTATGACATTCTTATCATTTAGATGAGTTAATAGTTCCCATGTTCCATTCTTTTTAATTTGGTTCATATTTTCTTCCATGTATTTTATCTAATATGGATCCCTGCTTGAGCAAAATCCTTTGGTTCAACTAGGGATAGTAAGGAAATATCACTCCTTTTTGGTGTGTGTCATATGTCTTCGAGGTTTTATTCCTTCATACACATCTCTAATGATTTGGTCTTCCAGATTATGTTTTTGTACAAACTTTAAGGATGTATTTGATGGTGTTTGAGATGGTTCCTACTTTTGATTTTCCAACTCCTCTTATTTTGCAACACTTTCCTTTGGATCTACAAAGATAGGGTCCTAAGTTTACGTGCCAAAGAAACATCTTAGTGTAAAGTTAACATAATAAATAAAGCCCTAAATCATGGGTCCTATTTCCTAAGTAGCCAAAAATATCACTAGCATAAAATGTTCCTATGCACAAAGTGAACTAATCAACTCATTGTAGATTGTTTAAATGGATGAGTAAGAAAAGAGTTTGTGGTTGATTGATTATTATCACTTAGAATTGTGTCCATTAATTCAGAAACCAAAATTATAGAATATGATGCAAAATGCTCCATTTATCAAATTTGACATCTTGAAATTAGATTACAATATTCAAAGACGTGATGTCTAAAGTTGTTTCTTGATGTCTAGTCCCATACGCAACAGCTTCATTTGTATTCTTGAGGGGGGAATTACATAGATTGGCTATAATGTTCACACATTGATTATGCAACTCTCTAATGGTACAATACCCATCTACGTTGGCATACTTCTGAATTTCGTGCTTGTGAGCTTACCACATTTTGGTTCCATCCATGTTGTGACAAAAGAAGCAAGATTAAGGCTAGGGTTCCCATACAGCATGAGTTTTTCGTTAATAATATGATAGGAAACATATTTGGGAATCAACCTAGCCAACATTTGAAACTAAGAAATACTTGTACATTGAAGCAAAGGTTGAATGTATGGAGCCATTGGAATTATTATCCTTGCTTACATCTATATTTTTGAAAATCCAAATGTCCAAGGGTTGATCTTCGCAAAAATCTTACTCCACTATAGCGTTCCCTTATATGTGAGGCATAATTTCAAATTGTAAAGAAAAACAAAAATTAAGTGGTAGATCCATCTCCTTGGCCACGTTTTATATAAAATATTCCTTAGATGGTGCAACCAACATGAATGGAGAATGATTTAAAGTAAATTCAAGGTATATTAAAGGTATAATATGTTGTCGTAAAGTTTTCAACTATTGTTAATTTTCCATATTGTAGTGTGTTGGTGTAACATGCATATTGCCTAACCTTACCTACCCTACATTTTCTACCTTTCATGTGATATTTCTACTTTTAGCTATCATTTTTTATAGTATGTTTATTTTTAGTAGAGGATAACATGTAGGATGATATGTGAAAATGACTAGGCACTGATTGGACTATTACATGGCTATTTCTTATCCAATAATGCACACTTACTATTTATTAGCCACCCTATCCACAAGTGCACACTTACTTCCTATTTCTAGAAACAAACCTTATCTATAGCCTTATAGTCTTATCCTTTTATCCTAGGCAATCTTATCAGTTGACTTTTGGTCACATCCTTAGTATTTTTCATAAGATCATGAGATAGGAGTTCTTACTTCATTCCTCACTTATTTATGCCTCATCCTATACTTATCCAAATTTGTTATTGACTCATAAATCTATTTTAAACCCTAGAACTCTATCTTTGGCCTAATTAACTAGGACTAAGGGAGACTCGCTTTTCTACTACTTGTGCATGCTCAAGCAATAACATTTAGTGCACATCGATCCTCTCTATGAGAGTGTTATTTAATTGTACTCAAGATAATAAAATTAATACATGTGATTTTGAATTTATCTTTTAGCTACTTAGTCTATTTGAGTGTTATTGTGTTCTCTCTTATCTCTTTTGTCTTACAATTACTAGTGTAGTTATTTTATCACAACTATATATTGAACTTGTACTTAAAATCTAACATGGTATTAGAGAATTCAAGGAGTTTGTGATAAATACACTCACATTATTGCAAGTCAGTAAGGATTGAATAATAAAAGAGGATAGATCAATGCACCATTGGTGTGATTCATATTATGTTCAACTACATTGAGTGAAAGCCAAAGATCCTACTTATACTATGAAGGGGTTTTCTAGAATCACTATCATACAATTATAGAGAAGGCGAGTTACTTTAATGGAATGGATGAGGTTTATGGGATCCTATGCCTATTCATTTCCACAAACTTATAATTTCATCTTGATGTGTGTACAACGTCGCAATGAGGTATGGAAAGGTTGGAGGGTTTGTGGGGCATAATAAATGAGTTGACTAAACATCAACTAGAGAATGAGCTCATAGTTTTGAGCCCAAACAACTTCGAGACCCTATAGGATTTATTCTCTAGGTTCAAGGCTCTGCTTCATGAGGTAAAGTTTATGGAATTGATAAAACGAAGGAACAACGATATTCTTAGTTTTTCCAAAGCTAGGACCCAAGTATTCTATGTTTGTTTCTTCGTTCCACACTACTAAATTTTCCGTGGGTAAAGATTGGAAGATGCTCTATGTGAATGACTTCATAGAATCATTTGGATTCATGAGCAAAACAAGCTCATTCAGATGGGGGCCCTTAATTCCTCCAAGGCCCATGTACTTGTAGCACATGATGATAGCAAGAAGAACAAGAAAAAATCAAGGGATCTTGATCACATAGATCGAGAAAGAAATGATTCTATTAAGGAGACTTTAAACCCCAAGGGAGGAAAGAAAGAGGGAACAAAGTGCACTAATTGTAATAGAAGATTTCATTCAGAGAGTTCTTGCATGGAAAAGACAGTTGATCTTATGGAAAAAGTACCTCAACAAGACAACCTTGTAGATTGCATATTGGACAATGTCAAGAAGTCTAAAGACAAGCCACCAAAGGATCAAGGTAAGAGTAATGTTTTGACTAATATTTCTTCATCATTTGATAGGTGGATGTTATAATCACCTGCCTCTAATAATACTTCAACAACATTATTTTTCTTCATCGGTACCTTGCACTAAACCTCCTATGTTGTTCAGAAATAAAACACCTACGAGTATGCATAGAAGGAAGTGTACATCGTGACCATGGAAGGTTTCAATATGTCTTACATGTTCTGAAACTCTCCATGAATCTCCTCTCTATCTAATAGATTGTGCACATAGGTATAGGCAAGCAAGTTGAATTCACTCCAAATTCACTGATATATTTAGAGATCCCAGATAGAACCAAAGTTCCAGTTGGGAAGGTGGATCATCATTTCAAGTTGTATACCTTCTCTCATTTCAACCTTGCATTGGATTTTTCTTCTCTTCTAACCCATACACATGAAGAAAACAAATAAAAATGAGATGATAAGGTTGAGGAAGGCCCCTTGCATACACTCCAAGGGGAACTAGTTGTGTTGCTTTGACCTCTCCTTAAGGAAAATCTTCAAGATATTTTTTCACACTCTTCATATCATATTTTAGAATTTGACTTAGAATACCATCAATAGCCTATCACATGTCTAGATCACAAGCTAAGGAGGGAACATCATACTCTACAAGCAACTAGTGAGCTAGTGGATGAAATTGCTAAGGCACAAAGATCTAGAATTCAAATTTTTTGTATTCCATGAGAAATCATAGCTATTATAAGAAAGTACAATGCTTAACCAACAACCAAGGGCTCCTCACATGATGGGAGAAGACAAATCCATGATGGGTTTGTTGATCAACAACACCATCCTTCTTTATAGCAACTACATAGTACACATAATATGCATTTTTAGGGGGGGTCTTCTTCCCGCCAGGTTTTCCCCCTTTTCCTCGTCTTTGTCATATTGTGTTTTTCATAAGTCGTTTTGAACATAAGTACCTAACATGGCTGCAAATTATTGGAACTCATATAGTTGTTTTTCATATATGTTTGTACTTGAGTACCTAACATCATTGAAAATAACTAGGACTCATATATTGCAGACATATCAATTATGTTTCAAGTGGAGTGTCAGTGTAACATGTACATTACCTAAGTTTACCTACCATACATTTCCTACCCTTAAGGTGATCATTCCATTTTTAGTAATTACTATTTATAGTATATCTATTTTTAACAAAGGCTACCATGTAAAATGATGTGTGGCAATGATTGGGAATATGACATGCTTATTTTTAATCCAAGAATGCACAATTCCTTTTGTCTAGACACGATATCCATAAGTGTTCACTTTCTTCCTATTTAGAGGGACAAACCTTATCTAGAAACTTATGGCCTTATCCATTTTTCCTTGGAAATTTTATTGTTAACTTTGGGCAACTAGGTCCAAAATCCATGTTGCACTGCTCATATGATGATGGTTATATTTTTGTTGGATTCCTCTTTCGGAGAGGTGCAAGATTGATCTAAAGATCATCAGTTTGGATGAGCAAAACATATATTTTGATTTTATTTTCCACATATGTGCATGGTCGGCCAGATTTGTACTGTAGGCTCACAAGCCCTACAGATGTGTCACACACCCTCATTGATGGATATAAATTGGAGAGAGATGGTGTCCATTTCATTATCAACTCATCACACACATTCATCTTGTGATCTGATTGGTTCGTAAAGCCTAGGAGAGGCTTCCCTCCTTCACACATGTGAATTTGAACCCGAAGACGCTGCTACAATTTTCGAATTGTTTTCAGGGTTTCTGGACAGCGTTAACTTTGGGTCAACACTTGGACTTTGACTGCGTTTTTTGGGCATAAATTCTGATTTTTGAAGGCCATACTATTGGACACAAAAATCGAGGTTGAATGTTGACTTTGACCGAAGCCGCTTTGACTGCATCATTGACTTTTGCGTTGACTTTTGGAGTTGTCTTTGAGGTGTGCATGTGACACTTGTGGAATGTCGATTTGGTTGTTGAGGAAGTTGGTTTGACCAGTTCAAGACTTTGCTGGTTGGGGCATCTTGTTGAATGTTGTAACAAACATTTATCTATTCATTTGTTGTGTTGACACCTAATCCTATGGGTTGGGTGTGGATATGTAATATTGTATAATAAATAATATTAGGAAATAAGGAAGGCCAAGAGTCATTGGGAGATGAATCCCAATAGCTTCACCTCCATGTATAAATACGTGCACATTCTTCATCTAATAAACATTCTGATTTGCGGAGTTACCTCCCGGTTTGACATGGTATCAGAGCCAGTCCCACTATTGGCATTTTTGCTTGTGGTGTAACTCCCTCATTCCTTTGCTCAGTCAGTTTTTATGTATAGTTTTGTTGCTCCATTAGATTGATGCTATATACTGCAAATTCTGCATTTTTTTTCTATCTCTACAAATTCTACAATCTCTGATTTCTGCAGGTTCAGCTCCTACAATATCCGGTTATTTTGCAGCTCCTGCAATTTCTACAGTCCCTGCAACTCAGCACCTGCAACTCTGCCATTCCAGATTTTTAAACGACCTCTCGACCTCTCCATATATCACCTCCCACACGTCGATACTTCCACTCTAGTAATATCAATGCCCTCCCCGCCCTCGCTACTTCACTCTGTCATACGCTCTGTCATTTAAAATATCGCACCCTATTTGCACAGCGCTCACCATACTTACCGACCCCCTCGCCCCTATCTCTCCCTGCCCCCATTCCATTTCTCCACGCTTGCACACACGACAAACGCATTACCCACACTGCTCTGAACGCTACCTCATCCGCTCCCCCTCTACCCGCGAGCTCCCTCTCCACGCATACACTCCCTACGCCCCCTCCATTTTAAACAACTCCTCTCCATTTTAAACGTCCTCCCCTTATCACTCTTAACTGCGCATACCCCGCCTCCCTGTCGGGCCTCCCCACCCTTGCTAACTATCACTATCCCTGTCGCTTGTCCCACGGACCCTCCCCCGCTCTGTTGTATTATATATAATACAGCGCTCTGTTATACATATTCAATACGCTGTCAACTATTCCGCTGTTCAATATAATACAGTGCTCTGTTATACATATTTAATACGTTGTTTGTTTATAATACATCCCCTCCATTCATTATTCAATACCGCTCTCGCCCTTCCATTTAACACCGCCCTCTGTCATAACTTATGTCCATTGATACCGCCCTTTGTCCACTATTTCCGCCCCCTCCCACTATATAATACCACTATTTCCACCCCCCAAACTATTTAATACCACCACCTCCAAAATAAAACCTCTTATTTAATACCACAACCCCCATTTCTAATTCTGCCTTCATTCATAATACCACCTCCCATTCACAATACAGTTCCCATATAATTTTTTTCTCCAAACAAAAATATATATATATATATATATATTTTTGGTGCAGAATTCAGTATTTTTAGCAAAGTGTTTTTGTCCCCTTCAATTGAGTATATTTCCAGAATTGAAGATTTTTTAGCAAAATTTTCTCCTCAAAAGAATTTTTTCCAGCAAAGTAGTTATTCTTTCCCTTCAGAAGAATGCATTCTCTCATATCTATTGTTGGGGTGGTTCTCTCCGGCAAAGAGAACTATCTTGAATGGTCTCGGAAAATCAAGCACACTCTCATTTTTGAGTTGTGGAAAGGAATCTGCGAAGGAAAAGAAGGAAATCCACCAGCAAAGCCCACTTCAGACAAGGAGCTCGCCATTTGGGAAAACAAGAACTGCAAGGCCTATGCCTTGATTGCATCTTCCGTTAATGAAGAGATGAGTCGCCATATTTCATCATTCTCAAATTCCTATAAAGCCTTGAACAAGCTAAAAGAACTCCATGACTCACATTCAGAACTAGAGATTGTTCAATTGATGATTAAGCTGTTCAGTCTTGAAATGAAGAATGATGATCCCCTTGCTTTAGCTTCAAAAGTTAGATCTATCATGCATGATATTGACAGCACTGGTGTAAAAATTGACATACCTCTCATAGCATATGTTAAGGCATTATATCCGACTTACTCACATTATCTTGAGTCTTTGCAAGCAAGTGGGAACCTTGAGCATATCACCTTTGATACCCTTGAGAAAAAGTTTACAGAAAGAGAGAAAGCTTTCGGGAAGATGACAGTCCCTTCGTCTTCTGAAGAGGCTGCATACTTGGCACATAGAGAAAAGAGTCATGCTCCAAATTCTTCCAGAGGAAGAGGTGGTAGAAGAGGAAGAGGAAGAAGAAACTTCAGAGAAAAGGGGGGCAGACAATGTGACAAATCCGATCTTCATTGCACACGTTGCAATAAAGATGGACATGATGCATGCAAATGCAGGACACCTTGGGATAAAATTGAGTAGCAAAGAAATCAAGACAAAGGCAAAACTAATGACAAAGACAAAGGTAAAGCACCTGAATCTGCTCATTATGTTCTAGCACATTGTAACAATGGAGTAACTGAAGACTTGTTTGATGTTTCATTTACTTCATGGAGAGATGATTGGTTGCTAGATTCAGGAGCAACATGTCACATGACATTTAGAAAAGATTTTTTTTGAAGAATTCACTGACAAAGTTGATGGAGCAGTATATTTCGCAGATAAATCCAAACTCAAGCCATCAGGGCTTGGCACAGTCAGGCTTAAGTTGCCTGGTCTTCCAGATCATATTCTACATGAGGTTCTATACCTCCCTGAGTTGAGGAGAAACTTTTTGTCCCTGGTCCAAATCCGCCAGCAAGGACACTCCATTCACTTGTTTGATGGCAAGGTAGAGGTCAGAAAAGCATCGGATCACTCACTTGTCATGGAGGGAATAGAAGAAGGGAGACTCTTGAAGCTGAAAGGTTCATCTGCTCATGCTCAAAACTTTGCATTCAGTTCACATCATGATGAAGGTACATTTCCATCAAGTCTTTTATGGCATGCTAGATTTGGACACTTAAACTATGAAAACCTTCGTTTGTTGAAGAAAAATGGTGTTGATGGACTGCCTACAATTCCTAGAAAACCTAAGGAATGTGATGCTTGTATTCTAGGAAAGCATAGCAAACAGCGATTTCATGATTCACACTCAAGAGCACATAGGAAACTTGAACTTGTTCATTCAGATTTATGTGGCCCTATGCCTATTGCTTCTGCAAATGGAAACAAATACATGATGACATTTATTGATGACTACACGAGAATGTGTTGGATTTACTTACTGAAGAATAAGTCTGATGCTTTTCAAACTTTCAAGAATTTTCATGCATGGATTGAAAATGATGCACAAACACATATTGGCTCTCTACGTACTGATAATGGAAAAGAATACACTTCAAATGAATTTGAAAATTATCTTCGTCAACATGGAATCAAACATCAAACAACTATGCCATATAATCCCCAACAGAATGGTGTAGCTGAAAGAATGAACAGAACTATTTTAAATATGGTTTGCTCCATGTTATTTTTCAAGAATGTAAAATTGATGTTTTGGGCTGATGCAGTTCTATGTGCTGTTTACATAAAGAATAGGTGTCCTTCAAGTTCGATTAGAAACAAAACTCCTTTTGAAATGTGGCATGGCCACATTCCTTCGGTAAAGCATTTCAGGGTCTTTGGGTCCACCTGTTATGCCTTGATACCCAAGGGTCAAAAGAACAAACTTGGTGCTAGAAGTCGAAAATGTATCTTCTTGGGGTACTCCAATACCTCCAAAGGATATCGTCTCTATGATGAAGCAAATAAGAAGTTTGTAATAGCAAGAGATGTCATATTCCTTGAATCTTCCAAGAGTGACAATGTTGTTGAGCAGCAACTTGATCGCCTGGATAGATTCACACATGCAAAGTCTTTCCAAGAATTTGATAATCAGATTCCACATCTTAAAGGGGGGATTCCTATATTGAATCAAACTGTGGAATCATATCCTGAAGCACTCTCTCCCCCACATGAAGAAACAACCACGGATGACACATTAAATGATGTGATTGACAGAATTGGGAGATTGAATCTTGAATCAATCCCAACTCAGTCAAATGACCAGCCTAGGCCAACTCAGAGAGGTCCTCCCAAATGGCTGACAAAGACACTGGAGAATGTTCATCTTGATGAGATTGGAAAAACAGGAACAAGAAGTTCCACTAAACAAATCGAAGGTGATGTAGATAATTCTGATTCTCCTGTTGATATTGATATTGCTTATAACTATGAATTGAGTTTGTCTACAGATCATGAACCAACTTCCTTCAAAGAAGCCGCTTCTCTTGATGAATGGAAAGAAGCGATGCAAAAGGAGTATGATGCCTTGATAAAGAATGGCACATGGAAGCTGGTTGATCCGCCTTTGGGAACAAAACCAATTGGTTGTAAGTGGATCTACAAGAACAAGTATAAAGCAGATGGCTCACTTGACAAGCACAAGGCCAGGCTTGTGGCAAAAGGTTTTGTACAAAAAGAAGGAATCGATTATGAAGAAACTTTTGCTCCCACAGCAAAATGGACCACCATCCGGACTCTCTTTGCCCTAGCAGCTCAGAATGGATGGAAAGTCCATCAGATGGATGTAAAAACCGCCTTTTTGAATGGAGATCTAAAAGAGAAAGTTTATATGTCTCAGCCAGAAGGATTTGTTGTAAAGGGTCAAAAACACAAAGTTTGCAAGCTTATAAAATCCTTGTATGGCCTCAAGCAAGCACCACGAGCCTGGTATGAGAAATTAACCGAGCATCTTCTGAAACTTGACTTCAAACATTTTGATCTTGATGATGCAACTTTGTTTGTTAAGAAATTTGGAAAAACAGTTGTATATCTTGTGGTATATGTAGATGATCTTTTGATAACAGGAAACAATGAGAGCTATATTGCATCCATGAAGAAAGAGTTGAAGAAAGGTTTTGAAATGAGTGATTTGGGTCATGTTCATTACTATTTGGGTATTGAAGTAATTCAACATCCTAAATTCATATTTATTTCTCAAAAGAAGTACATTGGAGATCTCTTGAACAAATTTGGCATGGATGATTGTAATCCCTTAACCACTCAAATGGAACAAAACTTGAAGCTCACATCTATTGAAGGGAAGGAATTTGAGGATGCAACTAAGTATAGACAGCTTGTAGGAAGTCTTATCTACCTGACCACCACCAGACCTGACATTTCATTTGTTGTTGGAATCCTCTCAAGGTTCATGCAAAAACCTTGTGAAGGACATTGGTCTACTGCAAAAAGAGTGTTAAGGTACTTGAAGGGGACTCAAGACTTTGGACTCAAATATACACAGGTAGACGACTTCAGCTTGATCAGATACTCTGATTCAGACTTTGATGGCGACAAAGAAACAGGGGTGTCTACTACAGGTTACACGATGAATCTTGGATCAGTAGTTGTCTCATGGAGATCACGCAAACAGCCAGTTCCAGCAGATTCCACGACCGAAGCAGAATATGTGGCAGGAGCTGAAGCAACAAAGGAAATTGTGTGGCTCCGGAAAATCCTAGAAGATTTGCAGATGAAATAAATGTATTCCATACCACTCATGATCGACAACACTTCTGCAATAAAGTTGGCCAAGAAACCAAAGTTCCATGATCGAACAAAGCACATCAATACAAAATATCATCTAATTCGACATCATGTTCAGGCCAAAACCATCCATCTACATCATTGTTCCACAAATGAGCAAATTGTCGATATCTTCACCAAAGCACTTGGCAGAGAAAAGTTTGAAAAGTTCAAATCGATGCTTGGGCTCACCAACATCCCTTCGGATTAAAGGGGGTAATGTTGACACCTAATCCTATGGGTTGGGTGTGGATATGTAATATTGTATAATAAATAATATTAGGAAATAAGGAAGCCCAAGAGTCATTGGGAGATGAATCCCAATAGCTTCACCTCCATGTATAAATACATGCACATTCTTCATCTAATAAACATTCTGATTTGCGGAGTTACCTCCTGGTTTGACATGCTGGACAAGGAGAATTACAAATTCTGATATATTATTTGGCTTGTCTTATGTTGATCTATTATTCTATTATATCAACATTTTACTTTCATGTTTATGTGATTGCGAGATTGAATTGGGCCTATAAGAAATATTGAAGTAAAACTTCATTAAGCATAGAACATACCATGGTTATCTAAATTTAACATGGTATCAGAGTTGAGGTGAAGACAAAGCCCAAGATACTATGAAAAGAAATCACTAAAATGAAATCCTATCAAGGATCAATGGCCTCCACAAGGGTTTCAAGTCTGATGATAAGTTGACTGACAAGTCTGATTATCATGCATGGAAGATGTCCTTGGATTTGGCTTTGGAAGACCAAGATGTCATGGACTATGTGTAAGGGAAGATCCATGAGCCTCCATCAAATGCACCGGTTTCCACAAAGAAAAAGTATATAAAAGGGGAAATCAAAGAAAAGATGATTATCAGAGATTCAATTCATAAGCACTTGGTTGCTTACATCTCCGAGCTAGGCACATCTAAAGAGATGTATGATAAGTTGGTTAGCATGTTCAGGGCTAGCAATGCTAATCAAGTGCTTTTCTTCAAGAACAAGTTGAAGAATATCAAGAAGGGCAACGATGAATCCATCCAATCATATTTTATGAGGCTCACAGAAATCAAGAATGATCTCCTTGCCATTGGAGAAGTAGTTGATCGAGAGCTCGTCCTCATTGCTCTTCGAGGACTTCACCGAGACTAGCATGTATTTAATACTATGACTCTTAATAATAATGTGATTCCTGATTTTGATGAATTGTTGACGAGATGCACTCAAGAGGAAACAATAATGATGGAGAGAGATCATCCCTCTAATGGAAATGGAGGTGACTCTACTACCTTCGTTGCTCATGTAAAGAAGAAGAACTATGGTGGCCCGAGAAATCAAAACCATGGAAGAGTAGGGCCCAAAGGAAGGAAGGGAAGATGTTACACTTGTAACAAAATTGGTCACTATGCAAGAGAGTTTCCTAATAGAAGGGACTATCCCAGGGATGATGACAACAACAACTTTAGGGGGAATGGCAATCAAAGGAACAACAAGTTCAAAGGAAAGAGGAAGGCTCCCTCTAATCATAGTGGAAATGGGCAACCTTTCAAGAGGTCAATAAATTCCAGGTAAGATGAGTCTAATTTTGTTGATACGAAAAATGAATATATTCTTGTATCTGCCCTCTCTGTTTCATCTCCTCCTGACACCCTAGATGTCTAGTTGATTAGTAGTGGTGCTTCAAGGCACCTCATTGGTTATAAAGAATCCCTCTCTGATTTGATTGAGAAGGATACTAATTTAGAAATTATCCTTGGAGATAATGCCACCTATCCCGTGAAAGGGATAGGGATTGTGACCCTTCATCTATTTCAAGGTCAAGTCCTCCGCTTACAAGATGTGTTGTACGTACATGATTTGAAAAATAACCTTGTGTCTATTTCGGCAATGGAAGACAAAGGATTCCATGTGGCATTCGTTGATGGAAAGGTACGCATCTGGAAGAAGAACTTCAAAGAAGCTCTTACTATTGGTTTTTGAGTTGATACACTCTACCAGGTTGGAGGAAGTCTGTTGGGGGCTATGTCATGTAATACAACTCTTCAAACTGAGTTATGACACCAAAGATTTGCACACCTTCATTACAAAGCCCTTCCTGAAGCAAGGAATGTGGTGACAGGGATGCTCGAGTTTAAAGATGATCATGAAGGTATATGTCAGGGTTTTTCCGAGGGGAAGCATAAAAGGGGATCATTCCCCTCAAGTGTCACAAAGACATGATACCTTGTCATCCCCTTCATGACTTTGATTAAGCTTTACCCACACATCCTTAGCAGATTTACAGTGCATAACCTTTACAAGTTTTGATTGAATAAGACCAAAGAGAATGGAATTCTTGGTTTTAGCATTATTTCCATACAATTTTTTACCATCTGCATCAGTGGGGGGAATATTAGGGACGTTGTAGTCTACCAGTACTGAAGTCCATACATCCACTCCTAGGGACATAAGATACCGCTTCTATCCTTAATTTCCATAAGGCATAGTTTGTCCCATCGAAGACTAGTATTTTGCTTGAGTAAACCTCTTGCCTCTCTTGCCTTCACATAATTCCTTAGAGATCTACCTTCCAGTGATTAGATTGTTCCTAAATGAACTTGGCTCTGATACCAATTGTTGGAATAAGGAATTATTGAGAGGGGGGGTGAATCAGTAATTGTGAGACTCTTTTTTAATTTTTTACTTTAATATGCTTTTAGATATTTTCATTGTTGTTTTTTTGTTTATGAGAGCATTTATTCATAAAGGAAATGAGCAACAAACTTGAGCATTCATAAGTTCACACAAACTATAACATGAGTAGCACACACACACATTGACATTATTGTTTTTCACGTGGAAACCCAATGGGAAAAAACCACCAGTTTGTTGTTTTTTTAAGATGTAAGTTAAACACTGACTTGATTACATCAGTTTGTTTGTGAGAACCCACTCACAAGAGGCACCAACCCCTTTAGATAGAAAGCACTAACTTGCCAAGAGGCACCAACCTCTTCTGATTACAGGCCACCACCTTCTCTTGCCACTGTTCTTTTTGATACAATTTTCAAACTGAGAACAGAGGTATATACAATTAAGGAAAAAATATCAAATAGATATGACACGGAATCAACTTTTGCTCTCGATCCTCTATTGATCCACAGTTTCCTCTGGTCTCCCACAGTATGAAAATTCTAAAAACCTGAATCCTATTGCAACAACTGGAAATTATTCTCCTAATTATTAATTTTATTTAACAATTTATTTGTTGTTTTCTACGAAAAATACTGAATAAATCACACTGCAACCTTCACAAATAAAATTGTTGAAGAATAACACTGGAAGAAATGCTAGCACACACACATAAAATAACATAGTTATTTTTGGATAGAAGTCCCCAGAAAAAACCCAACTAGGGAAAATCGGTGCAGCAGATGAGGGTTTTAATATTAAGCAGCAGTGAAAATAATTTGAGCACAACTGGAAGCCAAAATTGGCAATCCTACAGAGAAATACTAGCAAGAAAATCTAGTGAGGAAATTTCCTCACTCCATAGGTGAATCCGGACTCAACCTTAGCTCCAGCTGAGTCGTCCTAACTGGCTCTGCGCAGGTACTGCATCACGCTAGCGTTGTCCCTTCTACACTCAATTCGAACCAACTTCTCCTCAAGTCGTTTGGTTTGTTGTTGTTTGGGAAAATGTCTCTCTTGGCCTCTTGAACGTTTGTCCAACTTTTGGCTCTGAAACTCCTCTTTCCCTAGCAAAATCGAAACCACCTCTAGAAGCTACTGCATTGCCTTTGTGTCATCATCTTTGTGGCTCTCCTACCTCTCTGCAAATGCACTCACTGTATCTGGAATTCCTCCTCCAACTTCACTATCTATGCCCCTCTTCCTCACTGTCTTGATCTCACTAGCTCTCTCTCCAGCAACTGACTGGTTCTATTATGGAAATCAATTTGCTCATGAAATCGAACCTTTCAAGTGTAATCTCCAAGTGCCCGTCGACGACTTCTTATAATCCTATGTTGGGACTCCAATGGCCAAGATTAAATCTTAATCGATGGCTAGGATTAACTTGAAGTCCATCCGTGTTATTGTCTAGATCATTCACACCTTGACTTAATTAATTCTGAGTAATTTACCTCCCTAAGTTTAAACTTAGGAAATATTTAAAAACTAGCTAATAATTTAATTAAGACATTTCTAGGCGGAATTTCCAGAAACGATTTCTGGGTTTTGGAGATCTCCTGTATTCTAACCTCTCCAGAGAATTTCAAGGCTAGAACACATCTGATGCTACAAAAACAAACACACAGCAACACTTATGTTCTCTGCTCTTGTTAGGATATTCCAACACATAGGAAATAGTTAAGAATAACTTAGTCTAGTGTAGAGTTAGGTAAAGTGTGTTTCTTTACCATGTACATTTGTAACTTATAATCCGACGATCACGATTTGTAGTGATCCGACGGTTTTCTCTGTCCTCGGTATTAACGACACTTGATCTGTGGCTTAACACCCGATTGTTCCATGATCTCTATTTAAAGAGCATGGAGGGTCATTTGTCTACTAACCGTTTATGTGAGAAACATATGTAACTTTTCTTTTTATATTAATAAATTGCCTAAAGTGACATTGGCTCAGGTCATGGACTGTTTCCCTCTTTGAGGGTTTTAACCACGTGATTATACTGGTGTACTGATTTGTGATCTGTTTGTGAGCGGTGAGAGCGGTGACCTTTGGTTCTTGATCTAACGAACTTACCTTGTAAATTCCTAAAGATATAGACTTCTTCAACCAAAATCCAAAAATATAATCAATAGAACAAATGTCAAATTTGATGAAAATATATTGGTCTGCGAGCCTAGTTCGGCGGTTGTGCCACCTTTGGCCTAAGAGCCTGATTCGGCATATGTGCCACCTCTCTCTCTCTCTTCTATTTTTAATAGCACCTTCTAGTTCAGATGATGACAGCGAGGATGACAATCCTCCACCTCTTGAAATTATTCCTTTTACTCCACAGCTTCCAAGATGGATCTGTCCTACTCGGGATGCAGCAGGTTCTCTTGCAAGTGACCCTGTAGATCGACGACGTACTCGTTCTAAGTTTGAAAGAGCCTCTTCCTTATTGGCTCAAGTTCCAGAAAATTTTGATCCAGAAACCTTTGAAGAAGCCTTCGGTCATCCAAATTGGGATGCAGCTATGAATGAAGAATATCGTTCCTTATTGGCAAATGATACTTGGGATCTTGTTCTCTTCCAAAAGGAAGAAAACTTGACAGATGCAGATGGGTTTACAAAACAAAGTTTGGACCAGATGGAAAAGTGGATCGACATAAAGCTCGTCTTGTCGCTAAAGGATTTTCCCAAGTTGAAGGCATTGACTATTCTTAAACCTTCTCCCCTGTTGCCAAAATGAATTATATCCGCCTTGTTCTTTTCCTTGCTGCCTCTTTTAAATGGGAAGTCCATCAGATGGATGTTAAATCTGCCTTCTTACATGGATATTTGCATGAATAAATCTACATGGAACAACCCCCTGGCTTTATCCAAAATGACTCTAGCCTTGTTTGTCACCTTAGGAAGTCTCTCTATGGTCTCAAACAAGCTCTCAGTTTTACAGACAAAATGGAGGATAGATTTCCTTTAAAATAATATTTTTTAGTTGCCACCACAACACTATCTACACCAAGAAAGTGGGTAAGTCCTTCACCATCCTTGTTCTTTATGTTGATGATCTTATCCTTACTGGTAGTGATCGAAACCATATAAACCATGTGAATTCTAGCCTCAAAAAGCAGTTGAAATGACAGACTTAGGACACTTGCATTATTTCCTTGGTCTTCAAGTCTTGCAATCCAAGGAAGGCATTACCCTCTCTCATTCCAAGCATGCATGTGATCTTCTACACCACTTTCACATGGAAGACTTTAAGCCAGCCCCTTCTCCCTTTCAGTTGGATTCAAGCTTTCAGTCACTTGTACTACCCCTGAAGTTGATGCTACCTTATAACGTCAACTTGTTGGTAAACTTCCGTATCTAACCCATACCCATCCTAACCTTTCCTTTGTCGTTGGTCTTGTCACTCGGTTTATGCACCAACCTCTGAAAGTCACTGGAAAGCAGCTAAAAGAATACTTCAATATATACGAGGTACAGTTCAGTTCGGGATTCATTACAGTGCAGGAGCATCTCCATTGCTGATTGGTTTCACTGATTCTAATTGGGCTGGTGACCCTGATGATCGAAAGTCTACTGCAAGATATGTATTCACTCTTGGTTCAGGACCTATTACTTGGTCTTGTAAGAAACAAAGTGCCATCTCTCTTTCTTCAGCAGAAGCAGAGTATCGTGGTGCAGTTGAAGCCAGCAAGGAAGCCATGTGACTTCGTCAGATCCTGTCTGAATTTGGTCTTCATCAGCAACATCCAACTACACTTTGGTGTGATAATCAAAGTGCCATTCAGCTATGTAAAGATACAGTTCAGCATCAGCGTATGAAACACATTGAATTCCACATACACTTCATTAGAAAGCTCATTCATGATCATGTTCTTGAAGTGCAGTATTGTCCAACCAATGACCAAGTAGCCGATATCTTTACAAAGGCTCTCATAGAAGCGAAGTTTACCAAACTTCGCTCCATGATTGGAGTTCAGGAAAGTTTTCATTAAGGGGGGATAGGCTCTAATGCCTCCTTCCTTCTCCTATTGTGTCACTTTTGTAAATCCTTCAATCTTATCCCAATTTGTTCTTAAGGGGGGATGTTAGGATATTTCGACACATAGGAAATAGGCTCCTTTTGTGTCACCTTTGTAAATCCTTCAATCCTATCCCAAGTTGTTCTTAAGGGGGATGTTAGGATATTCCGACACATAGGAAATAGTTAAGAATAACTTAGTCTAGTGTAGAGTTAGGTAAAGTGTGTTTCTTTACCATGTACATTTGTAACTTATAATCTGACGGTCACGATTTGTAGTGATCCGACGATTATCTCTCTCCTCGGTATTAACGACAATTGATCCGTGGCTTAACACCCGATTGGTCCATGATCTCTATTTAAAGAGCATGGAGGGTCATTTGTCTGCTAACCGTTTATGAGAGAAACATATGTAACTTTTCTTTTTATATTAATAAATTGCCTAGAGTGGTCGCGTTGGCTCAGGTCGTGAACTGTTTCCCTCTTCGAGGGTTTTAACCACGTGATTATACTGGTGCACTGATTTGTGATTTGTTTGTGAGCGGTGAACTTTGGTTCTTGATCTAAGGAACTTACCCTGTAAATTCTTACAACTCTTAACAACATATGCTCAGCTCCTTGCTTTCTCGCAACCAGCTCTTTGTTGCATACACCTCAACTCTGCTCATGTGCTTTCTCCACAGCACCCTCTCAGCTCACACACCTTGGAAGATTTGACAAATCTCTCTTCCCTCACATTGCTCGATGGCAATCAATGGTTTTGACCCTCTGTTGCACATTGCACTATGTTGTCTCTGCCACAGGTTCCCACACTGCTCAAGTGTACCTTCGCATGTTTTCCCTTGTTGTTGTTGCGTCTTCCCAGTGAGTTATGTCATGGTATTAATCATAGGAATGGGCTTATGAGTTCTTCAAAAACTCCTTGTGTAAACCTCCATACTGAGATTGAATTCTCAATTTGTCTAAGCACTCCACTAAGACTTCCCATGCTGGGTTAATGTTCAACAAAGCTTGAAAGTTCACTAGCCTGGCACCTCTTATTCTCATTTAATTTATCAGGACGTGCACAGGATGAGGAACCAGGCTTTCTTTATCCCATAAGATCTCCTCTATGAACCATTGTCCTTGTTGCCTTTTCTCAGTGCTTCCTATGAATACCATCTCTGTTGTTTTTACATTTAATCTCCAACTACTCTCCATTAACTCTCCAGTTTCCAACCCATTCATTCCTTTACTTCTCTGTACTATACCATCGAAGCCTCAACATATCGTAACTCATAAGAAATGAGTGTTACGATATCAAATATTTCCAATGTTCCTTTAGCCCTTTAGTGCTCGGCTCTTAGTTCCTTTGGTCTCCACAAGACCATGTTCCATACAATACCAGAGCCCCTTTCATCGGAATGTCATTTCCATTTGAGTTACGAGATCTTCATGCTCTGATATCCTGACCTTAGATATGACATCATGCCTACGCTAACCTTCCACGTGGCACTTTATGAGTGATGACACATGTCACCTAGATTAGACCCATTTGGTCTCTTGAAAATGCCATATCCAATTGCCACGTGTCCATGACTCCTGCCACGTCATGCTAACGTCACTCACCACTTTAGCTCTTAAGGACCAATCAGCTACTACCATGTGTTCTACTAGAGGAGAGAGAAGGGATCCCATCAAGCCTTGGTTTTGCAATGAAAATCTTTGTTAACCCTGCTACGCATCCCTCAGCGCTTTTAACAATATCGGCAGCTCCATATATCATAACTTCTCAAACTTCAATTGCTAAGAAGTTGTAAGGTTTTGATCGCTTCAACCTTCTGATATTCTGATATATGCCTGCGCCGACCTCTGATGTTCCGATATGCTCGGACCTCTGATGCTCCGATGTTCTTATATACTGCGCTCCTCTAATACTCTGATGTTCTGATATTTGGTCTCCTCGTAGGCCTCCAAGCCCCTTACTTTGGCAATCAAGATCTCTTGATTCCAATGGCCATTTCCAGATTTCCAAGTACCGTTGGAGAGCTTATTCTCAACACTTTCTGTTGGAGACAATCTGATGCACTATTTGAGCCTTTTCCTAACCTGAAAGATGGCTCCAAACCTTATGGATGATGCCAAGGACTTGGACCCACAGTTCACCATAGTCATATTTTTATGGCTTTTCAATAAGCCTGCTACTTTGGTGATTCTATTCCTGAAACCTGCAGCTCTCATTGGATTCCTCCTAGACACTTAAACCCATATTTTTAAGGATTTTCAATAAGCATGCTACTATGGTGATTCTCTACCAGAAGCCTGCAGTTATCATTTATCACCATTGTCCTATGGTTGACATCAATCCCAATACAGTCTCAGCCACTAGCCATCCAGACAATGCCAATTGTCCAACTAGTAGTCTTGCTGTGATGCTTGGATTGGTAGCATCAATGACTAAAGATTCTATCCTAGACTCCAGTATTATGGAAAAACAACAATCCTTTGATCTTGGTTTTGTATGTTGATGATTTGTTTCTTACTGAGGCTGAGAGGCTCATTGTCGAGTGCAAGAGGGAGTTGGCTTTGGAGATCGACATGAAGGATCTTGGCTTGATGCATTGTTTCTTGGGATTGGAGGTGTGGCAGAGGCTAGGTGAGATCTTCCTTGGACAAGGGAAGCACATAATTCAGATCTTGAGAAAAGTTGATATGATGGACTGCAATTCAATGGGTACACCTATGGTGAAAAATCTATAGAAGATGAATGATACATCTCCAAATTTAGAATTGATAGATCCCATTATGGTTAACACCAATATATTAATTTCCTTTGCATTGAGCAACCTAAGTCAGTTCATGGTCAAGTCAAGGCATGTACATTAGGTTGCAGTGAAGCATTTGTTGAGGTACCTGTGTGGTACAGTTGGATATGGTCTAAGATATGTCTCAAGTGGTGAAGTGAGGCTGCAGGGATGTATTGATTCTGACTGGGTCGGGAGTGTCGTGGACAGATGATGCCAAGGACTTGGACCCACAATTCACCATAGTCATCTTTTTATGGCTTTTCAATAAGCCTGCTACTTTGGTGATTCTCTACCTAAAACCTGCAGCTCTAATTGGATTCCTCCTGGACACTTAAAGTCATATTTTTATGGCTTTTCAATAAGCATGCTACTATGGTGATTCTCTACCAGAAGCCTACAGTTATCATTGATCACCATTGTCCTATGGTTGACATCAATCCCAATACACTCTCACCCACTAACCATCCAAACAATGCCAACTGTCCAACAAGTAGTCTTGATGTGATGCTTGGATTGGTAGCATCAATGACTAAAGATTCTATCCTAGACTCCAGTATCGTGGAAAAACAGAAATCCTTTGATCTTGGTTTTGTATGTTGATGATTTGTTTCTTAATGAGGTTGAGAGGCTCATTGTTGAGTGCAAGAGGGATTTGGCTTCGGAGATCGAGATGAAGGATCTTGGCTTGATGCATTGTTTCTTGGGATTGGAGGTGTGGCAGAGGCTAGGTGAGATCTTCCTTGGACAAGGGAAGTACATAGTTTAGATCTTGAGAAGATTTGATATGATGGACTGCAATTCAATGGGTACACCTATGATGACAAATCTATAGAAGATGAATGATACATCTCCAGATTTAGAATTGGTAGATCCCACTATGGTTAACACCAAGCTAGTAATTTCCTTTGCATTGAGCACCCTAAGTCAGTTCATGGTCAAGTCAAGGCATGTACATTAGGTTGCAGTGAAGCATTTGTTGAGGTACCTATGTGGTACAGTTTGATATGGTCTAAGATATGTCTCAAGTGGTGAAGTGAGGTTGCAGGGATATACTGATTCTGACTAGGTCGAGAGTGTCATGGACAGATGAAACAACAAAATTGATAGCTTGTTGACTTAAATGTAAAAATACACAAGAGGTATTTGTAATAATAATTATTAATATATAAAATGTATAAGTGTTGAGAAATTTTACAATGAGGCCCTGCTTATATACCTAGGCAAGTAGCATTTTATCACTGGTCATGTCTTTTAGACATGCCCTTTCACTTAACTTAATGACTATTTAACATAATCAATATTTGATTATTATTTACATTTATTTCTTCTATTTGTTATGAATTATATGCATAACATTGCCTCCTTCGAAAAGCTTTGTCCTCAAAGCTTATTCGCTAATAATTCCTTCATCTTGTGCTTATCACCTCGTCATATATAACTTGACGTCACTGGTGCTTCGCCCTGTATAATTTTGCAAGTGATTATGTCTTGAATTTAGGGTTATTATTATATTTTTTAATGTTGTCTTGAAACTAGAGTTTCTCTATTTATTTATTTTAATAATTTATAGGAGTAACTTTATAAAATAACTTTATACTTTAATAAAGTTACTTATATTAGCTTTATAAAGTTATTTGGATTATTAAATTATTAAATTTATTTTGTTAGGTTAGTTATTTATAATAAAAAAATTGGGTTATGGATGGTCATCGTACACGTCCGTACAGTCGTGTCTCTACAATGGTTGGCATTATGAGTGTTTGGTTATCAGCGGAAATTACGAGTGTCTGGTCATCAAATATTCTTACGCATGGGGCCTCTCACGGTGTAAACAAAGTACTCGTCAGGCCGAACAGTGATCACAAAATCGGCGATGTTGTCCTTGTCATTCGTGAAAGATATGGCAACTATATGTTCCAAGAGGTTGAGCTCGCTCAGGCATTTCCATAGCCGCAACTTCTCTGAAACTCATCACCTGTTTCCACTGGTTTTTCTTCTCTGCCAAGGCATCGTGATACTCCCATTCCTTCGTGGTTGACAATCGTTTTCCATTGACGTCGTTGCTACATGTCAACTCACTCCAATTATTGCAGCTACCTCGCATAATGATTCGAGAGGGGAATATCAATAATAATAACATTTTCATAGTTTACTAACAAAATTTTACGTTTGGCGAAGCGGTATGTGAACTCTCGTGCCGCCATAGGTTCCACCTGACATGCGTCTTTGAGTTGGCGAGAATGATTGAATGGGTGGAACTTGCTGAATTTGGCAGGTATCCAATTTGTCAAGTATGCCGACCAAGCATAAACCAGGAACCTGCCTGAAATTCAGTGACTCACTAGATCCCATTGCTATTCCAGGCGAGCATATTAGTGATAGCAATAGCATTACTTCATCGTGCCAAATTTTCCATGATGATTTTAAACTGCATGTTTTCATGGATGCAAAGCAGTGTGGCTGCAGAAAGGGCAGACTCTAGTGATGGCGATGGCAGGGCTCATTCGAATCGGATGTGAGTAGCGTAGCTGGTGGTGGGGGCGGTGGTTTGCAAGAGGTGGTGGTAATCTATTGGCCAAACCGTGACTGCGTACTTCTCGTCCAATTTGCTATAATTTTGTTGATCTTGGGGTTGTTTTTAGATTTATTACTTTTCTCATAAGAGTTCCTTACAATTATATCTGGAATCTCTTCTATATCACCATGTCGTGAAATAAATGGCACATTATTTGTGACCTCTGTACTTGTAGATGCTAAAGATAAATTAACTAATACATCCATATGTTGTGAGGCCATCCAACAAGGATCCCTTTGAGAATCATGGCTAACATCATAAGCAAGTTGTTAGGAGTGGTCACTGCTACTTGAGATGAAGATGATATGGTGTTTGGTAAAGAGAGTTATGACACTGCTAATGATGGCAATACAACTTGATGCATTGTAGTTGGAGTTGTCATTATTTGTGTTATCACAGTAAATGATGGCATTATATGAGATTGCAAAGATCCGAGAATTGGAGAAGGATATAGCATCTGCTCCCCTGGTTTGTCATCTATATTAGTATGATTGACAATCTCTTGTGCAATTGCTTCCTTCTTGACTGCTTCACCTGAAGCATCCTAATATTAGAGGCTTGGCCTAATGAAACCCTCTCATCAACAGTTGGCTCATGGGTAGCGCGATCAATGCTTCTAGACATTTTGCCATCTTGGCGAGGAATTTCTTCACCTTCATTTAGCACATCCACTTTTATTTTCAGTTTCACTCATGTTACTCGGAGGAGTTCTTATTTCATCATCATTAATGACTTCTTTAGCATCCTCCTCGTTGTTATGATATTTCTCATTTTCTTGTTTCTCAAGATAGTCCTCATCCACATCAGGACCAGCTTCATCTGGATGCTCATCTTGATCTATATCAACTTTATCGTGTTATGTTTCTTTATTGTCACTATCATCTCCCTTATTATCGATTTCCGCATAACTTTTCTTAAAACATGTTGTAACTTCTGCACATGATTTTTCTAATTGCTGAAGCTTTTCTTGAATTTTTCTAATTTGCTCAATTCCTTCAGGATCTACACGTAATGGCATATTGTGTGGTAAACAACGTTCAAAGGCTCATAAGATTATATTGTATGACATGGCTTTGATACCACTGAAGCAACAACACTGATAGCTTGTTGACTTAAATGTAAAAATACACAAGTGGTATTTGTAATAATAATTTATTAATATATAAAATGTATAAGTGATGAGAAATGTTACAATGAGGCCCTGCATATATACCTAGGCAGGTGGCCTTTCATGACTAGGCATGTCTTTTAGACATTCCCTTTCACTTAACTTAATGACTATTTAACACAATCAATATTTGATTATTATTTACATTTATTTCTTCTATTTGTTATGAATTATATTCATAACCACAGAAAGAGCACCTAAAGGTGTTACTTTAGCTTGGGATCAGCTATGATGTCATGGTTTAGCAAGAAGCAAACTTTTGTTGCACTCAATACAGCATAAGTGGAGTATATCGTAGCGAATGTCGCAAGTCAAGAAGCAGTGTGGCTTCGGAAGCTTCTTGCAAGACTATTTGATCAGACGTTGGAGACGACGTGGATATATTATCATGGTCAAAGCTCTATCAACCTTTTGGAGAATCCAATGTTTCATGACAGTTCAAAGCACATTGAGATCAAATATCACTTCATCCAAGACATGGTGCAGAAAGGAGCAATAAACCTCTAGTACATATCACAATTGAGCAGGTTGTGGACATTCTCACCAAGCCTCTATCTAGGGGGAAGTTCGTATACTTCAGAGACAAGCTTGGGACAATGCAGAATGTCTCCCATTAAGAGGTGTTGATGTTTCTGCAATTTGGAGCATCGGGCGGGGATTCTCCCACTGGGTCTTACTAATTTGACTAGGGGGGAATGATACATTCACCCATGGGGCCATGCTAATTTGGCTAGGGTGAATGGCCTAGGACAATGTTTCTCCCATTAGCCTTGGTATCTGGCTCAAGGAGATTAGCCCATGATACTCACATTGCCTACTTTGGGACGGAGTGATATTCTTTTTATAGAGCAGCGTTGATTTGTTTATTTAATAAGGGTTTTCACCCACTAGTGGAATAAACAATTATAGTCTTACATTGAGTTGTAATGTAGGTTCAATAAGTGAAGGGGTTCCTTGTGATGAGGGAGTTCTTAATGGGTCTCCACTCAACACTAGAGCTCTTTAATATTATTTTCTTAATAATTAATTAACTAATTCAATAACGGCTAGTTTTTAACGGTTATCTCTAGGCAATGATGCATCCATACTATTTATTCATGAAGATTGATTAGCTTTTTCACCTTGTCCTGAGGATGAACCACATTAGTCGGTGCGTAACGCCGGCCAAATCCTAATGATGTGATTAATCCAAAAGACATTTATCTACTAGAGCTTTATATAAATAGATGTGCATGTGAGGAGACTCATCAACATAGCAAGCTCATTCATCTTTTCTAGTGTAGGAGAAATTCAGCTGAGAAATCTGGTCATCTTTCATTTTTAATCATTCTATCTCTCTTGGAGGCCATGTGTGTGAAGGGTTTGACCGAGTTTGACTAGCATTCATACAACCGCACATGAGGAATTGACCAGGTTTGACTGGCAGTCCATATAGCCACACGTGCAAGGTTCTAACTGTAGCCGCACGTAGAAGTGTTTGACTGCTTCCCAAGTTGAACTCAGGCCACACATGCAAGTTGACAGTAGGCCGCACGTGAGTTTGACTGCAGGCCACAGTTTGACCAATGTTGACTGCAGTTGATTTATTTACAAATTTGACTAGCGTTGACCAGCAGCATCTTTGACCAGGTTAACTGGAAAAATTGACTTGTAATGTTGGCACATATTTCTAGATAAATTCTAATTTGTAAACCTTGCTGAAAAGACAATTTCTCCTTTGACCAGGTTACCTGGAAAAATTGACTTGTAATGTTGGCACATATTTCTAGACAAATTCTAATTTGTAAACCTTGCTGAAAAGACAATTTCTCCTCAAGAAAAAGTTGTTGGGTTTCCTCCCAAACTGAGTTTCCAAGCTGAAAAATATTGTCTATTGTGCATGGCTATCTTTCTATGATCTTTTTTGTTTCCGCTACATTTACAATTGATATTGTCTGGGTACAATTATTCAATGATAATAGTGTCATGAAAAAATACTTTGAAAATTCATTAGGAAGTATTATCAGTTCAGAAAATTGTATTCTACTGCACATGCTATAGAATTTTATCAGTAATAGCATGAATGTACCTTTACAATCCAGCTTATTAGTGATATAAGCCTCAACAGCCTCCATCTTACAGTATCCCATTGTATTTAGTTGCGAAACATGTTTTTCTGGTGATGTCTAATTTAAGTAGAGGACAGAAGTTTCCATCTTATTATTTCTTGCATAGGTTGGTGCATCAATCTGCCTCCTCTTAAGACTTGCTTACAAATAGCTGGGTATGGTATATTGCTTATTTGATCAACTTCTTAAGCAGCAATATATAGTTTTGCAGAAACATCTGCCATCTATACTCGTCCCTTTTGATTCTTAAAAACTAGACTCGAGAATATTGTAAATATCTATAACTTGAGTCTCCGGGTAAAATTTTCAAATCATAATCACTGCAAGCTTTAAGCCTTGCCGGTGTACATATCAAGATATATATATAAACTTTCTAAATAAAAACCCAATTTCAGACTAAAGTTTTCTGTCCATTAACACTGGCACATAAAGCATTTTCGTTCGATAGAAAAAAGTAAAAATAATACTAACAAAATTGTATCCAGGTATCGCATGCTAAAATGAAGGAAGATGAAAGTATGTGTTGAAAACTATCACAAAATTCTTATTCTTACAGCGGCAAATAGTGCATGCTAAACACTACTACATCTAATGAGAAATGTCTATTCTTAATTATATCCATAAAAAACCCTCTTCCAACAATTTCCTAAAATTGATTTGATAACCCGTATCTTTCATGCTGTAAATGCATATGCTTCTCAGTAAAACTCGTTAATGAACGTCTCTCATATCATTCACGCGATACAAATTGGTGACGAGAGTGACGAATATACAAGGACCTGAGCAATGGTTGTTAGTAAAAATCCGACCAGTTTCAATATGAAGGAAATTTAGGGGCAGTCCAAAACTTCACTTTTTTGTCATTGCTGGCTGTAGCTAAAATTGTTGCGGGACCACTTTCTGCGAAATTTAAATCATAACTTAGCTCCAGAAAAAAGAAAGAAAATATAATTATTATATTATATTCTTCTGTGGCACAGAACTATGCATATATAGTGCTCATCATTTATCTTTCTTATTTAAGACGAAGAATGATAAAGGCACCAAACGGGAATGTCAATATATTGAACAGTCGATGGTATAACCATTTACCTGTTGCAAGAGGCTGAGGTGCCCAAGCTATACATGTGATATCCCCTGAACCACATCAATTATTGCAAGTTAGACTACTCTTTTGATGTGTTTTAGACTACTCTTTTGATGTACACAGAAAACACAGACCATACATTTAATAGCTTTGGGATATTACGATGGAAACTACAAAAGGAGAATGGTATAATCGCTTCAGCCACATGGTAAATTTTACAACAGTCAACTAGAATCCGAAAATAATTGATGAACATGATAAAGCTATCATACTGAAAAAACCACTAAGCCCAAGATATTCCAATAATATGATAATTTAAACAATAATAACACAAAAGCCATTTTATCTTTTACTATATAAAATGAAACTAAAACGAGATTGTACATCCATCAACTCCTCTCTAGCCAGCTCTAACCCCACCCAACAAAGCTTCCCTCCACTCTCTGGACTTTTGTAAGACCAGTTGCATACCTATTAACCCTCAATAGCACTTGTGCAACTGGACGATTAAAGATCCAACTAGACTGTTGGAAAAGGAGTACGAAGCACAAGTGTTCCTAAGGCTTGGTGTCTAGCCTAGGAAAAAATGTCCTAATGTGATCACTTTTACTTCCCTTTACTTAACTTTATGGGAAATAAAATTAAACTGAGGTTATAAGTCATAAAGTGACTTTAAGTGAAATAAAGTCACAGAGTGACTTCATAAAAATAAAGCTACTTTAAGAGAAATAAATTCAAAGTGACTTTAGAAACATAAAGTGACTTTATGGGAGTTGTCTACCGACGTCACAGAATAGCCCGAACAGCAAGTTTTTGCCGGAATCCCGTAAAAAAAATTCAAAAAATCAGATAGTTGGAGTGTTTGAATCGTGGTTTTTGACAGTGAAAATGGATTCAGCACCATCAAAAACCCCTGGGGCAGCCAAAATCCTGAAATTTGACAACTATAATCCAGATTTTCAAAGATTTCTGCCAGAATTTTTCATATTATTGCCAGAATTTCTGGGTTATTTTGTGGGTTTTTTAGACTACGGCAACATTAAGTCATAAGGTGGTTTTAAAAACATAAAATCATAAAGTACCTTTTGAGTAATTAATGAAAATGAGACTATGGGGAAAGGTGTCTCATGAGTCAATGGGAGATTAATCTCCACCCTTGATCTAATTGACTAACATGAGAGATTAATTGGCTAAGATCTCTGAACCATTAGATCTGAGGGTTAGGTCTCTATTCTTAATGAGAGAACAACACTGTAAAAGTAAAGGAGAAAAAGCACCATTTGCACACTTGCTTCAAGAGTTTTAGAAATAAGGAGCTAAGGAGGTTGGGACAAAAAAGTACAGCAGAGGAAGGCGGTACAGCAGCTGGCACAGTAGCAAGGAAATCAGAGTGCATTCCAAGGACAGCAGGAGACACAAATACTGAGGCATCTTCCTGAGTGTTTGACTGAGCTCTAGCATGATTTTCGAGGCAGGCTGGGCCAAAAAACAAGGAGTTGTCTGAGTGCATTTATCACTGTTAGAGGGGCCGAATTTACTACTGTTAGAACAGTGTTTTTCGAGGAATTAGGCTCACAATCAAAGGTATACTGACAGGGCATTTATTGCAGCCTATCAGTGCTGTCAGACAATAACTTCTGAGCACATCTAGACACAGAAAACGAGGCAAACAAGCACAAGATTCTAGGAGCTTGCTACAGCATGAAAAACAAGGTAAACTGACCATGAGATAAATCTATTTTTAAGTGTTGTAATAAATGTTGAAAATTTCTATTTGAAATAAAAATATCCCTCTCACTGGTTTTCCCTTCGGGGTTTTTCCAAGGTCAGTTGACCAAAAAACCCCGAAATATATTCATGTTTATAACAGCAGCATATGACATGTTGCGTTGGGTTTGATTTTTGCAATCATCGCTGAATCTACCTTAACTCAAATGACGATATAACTTAATTTAAAACAAACCAAGAAGAACTTCAATACATTACGATTTCAGCAGCTATTGTGCTTGGTTATCGCCTTTACTTTTCAAAAGCATAACTATCTTTGGGCATTTACATTTTCCAAGCAATTTCTTTCAAGCATTTATCTTTCACATTGGGCACTGGTATTTGCTTCTTATTTATCTTATGCTTTGAAAGTATTTGGCTTATTGACACTTCTTGTTATACCTCTTGTGATAAATGATCATGATGGTTTCTTTTTGTTAATTTCACCTACATGTTTGAAATATTTTTTTGTTATTTACATATTGATGGTTGAATGTATCTTGGTTAGATATAATTAACTCCTAGAATTAATTTTTCCTTTTGCTAAAGCTTGCTAAGACTTAGTTATTTTCATAGGGTCCATCCCCTTTGGCTTTGCTAGGAGTTAGCCTAGCAAAGGAGTTGAGATTTGAGTGACCGTTGCTCAACTCGAAACTTGCCCCCAAGATCACACGAAGCGTAGTTAAAGATTTTCTCCACGTTACCCCATGTGTGGATTTAGGCGGCAACAAGGTGTTGACCACATCTGTGTCAACGCCCCCAAGAACCAGAGTACATGTCAGCAAATAAAAAAATTTCAACATCATCATCATCATACAACTTCCGATATGTCATTGTAAATCCCAAATTCTGCAACCCTCTAGGCATTTATTGTAAAAATGATTCTAGTATGACTATGAGGCCATGTGAAAACACCTAGGTAGCCTAAGATTTCTTGTTCAAGAGTTTCACTGTAGGGA
This sequence comes from Pinus albicaulis, assembly GCA_034641835.2. Lineage (NCBI taxonomy): Eukaryota > Viridiplantae > Streptophyta > Pinopsida > Pinales > Pinaceae > Pinus > Pinus albicaulis. The sequence continues at coordinate 1,454,329,328 of CM076572.1, read as the reverse complement.
GTTTTCTACCATCCGCTCATTATTTGTGTTTCCAAACCCAAATAAATGGCAGAATTTTTCTCCCACCCATACCAGAGTACATGTCAGCAAATAAAAAAATTTCAAAATCATCATCATCATACAACTTCCGATATGTCATTGTAAATCCCAAATTTTGCAACCCTCTAGGCATTTATTGTAAAAATGATTCTAGTATGACTATGAGGCCATGTGAAAACACCTAGGTAGCCTAAGATTTCTTGTTAAAGAGTTTCACTGTAGGGAGTTTTCTACCATCCGCTCATTATTTGTGTTTCCGAACCCAAATAAATGGCAGAATTTTTCTCCCACCCATACCCCAAAGCTAGAGTGGGACTCGATGGTAAGGTCTTTGTTAAATTTGGCAACTAGGGCCAAACTCCATGTTGCACTGCTCCTATGATAGAGATAATATTTTTGTTGAATTCCTCTTTCGGAGAGGTGCAAGATTGATCTAAATATCATCTTGTTTGGATGAGTAGAAGTTGGATTTTGAATTTATTTTCCACACATGTGCAATTTGTCAAGGTCAGTCAGAAATGTAAAGTAGGTTCACAATCCCGAAAAGATGTGTCACACACCCTCACTGATGGATATAAAAAGGAGAGACTCAAACCTCATTTGGACATCAACTCATCTCACACATTCTCCCTCATCTGATTGGTTCGTACAACCTTAGGAGACTTTCTGTCTCCTCCACACGTGTCAAAGTGTTGCTAGAAATTTCAGACTGTGTTAAGGGTTTTTGTGCAGCGTTGACATTGGGTCAACCTTGACTGTTTGACTTCGATATTTTGGACACACTGCATTTTTTGTAGGCCGAATTTGGTGTCACAAAAATTGAGGTAAACTAAGCTGATTTGACTGTTGCGTTGACCACAGATTACTGAAGTTTGATGGATGCATTGACCGAGTTTGACTGAGGTATTTTGGACTGTTTTGGGCTTACTTTGACTGTGTGAAGAGGCCGAGTTTGACTAGCTTTGACCGAGCTCCATTGGGAGACTTTTTGTTGGTTTGACCAGCGTTGACTTTGCTGGCTAAGGCATCCTGTTGACTACTGAAAATTGTACTTTCTCTCTGTGCTGAATTTGAAGAATAATAAGAAGATTTGATCAAAGGGTTTTCCCCGCATTGGGGTTTTTCTGTGCCATCCGCCAAATTATTGTGTCGCTTGTCTTGGCTTGTCTTTTGTCGATTATTTATGTTCTATCAACATTTACTGTCAATGTTAATGTGATTGCATAACAGGAAATTGAATTGGGCTTAATAAAAAAGATTGAAGTAAATTGTTCTAAGCATAGAACATACCATGGTTAACTAAAATTAACATGTTATTAGAGCTGAGGTGAAGACAAAGCCCAAGCAAGAGTGAGAAGAGAAATCATTGGAAGTTTGAATAGACAAGGACCAGGGTCAATGGCTTTCTCATCATACTTCAAATCTGATTACAAGCTCAATGATAAGTCTAATTATCATGCTTTGAAAATGCCCTTGGATCTAACATTGGAGGAACAAGATGTTATGGATTATGTGCAGGGAAAGATGTATAAGAAAGGGGGAAACAAGGTGAAGATCATCAGGGATTCTATTCATAAGCACTTGGTTGCTTATACATCCAAGCTGGGCACATCAAAGGAGATGTATGATAAATTGGTTGGCATGTTCAGAGCTAGCAATGCTAATCAAATTCTCTTTTTGAAGAACAATTTCAAGAACATTAAGATGGACAAGGGAGAGTCCATCCAATCATATTTCATGATGCTCACTAAAATCAAGAATGATCTCTTAGCTATTGGAGAGGTCATAGTTGACCGAGAGCTCACTCTCATTGCCCTTGGAAGACTTCCCTGGCCATGGTATGTATTTAATACCACTAATCTCAATAATAATATTATTCCCGACTTTGATGAATTGTTGACGAGATGCACTCAAGAGGAGACAACGATGATGGAGAGAGACCATCCCTCAAATGGGAATGGAAGTGAACCTATTTCCTTCACCGCTAATGCAAAGAAAAGGAATAATGTTGGACAGAGAAATCAAAATCATGTAAGAGCGGGTCCCAAGGGAAGGAAGGGAAGATGTTACAATTGTAAAAAGTTTGGTCACTATGCTAGAGAGTGCCCCAATAAACGAGACTCTCCCCAAGATGATGACTACAACAACAACAACTTCAGGGGGAATGGAAATCAAAGGAACAACAGGTTCAAAGGAAAGTGAAAGGCTCCCTCTGATCGAAATGGAAATGGAAATGGTCAACCTTTCAAGAGGTCAAGGAACTCCAGGTATGATGAATCCAATGTTGTTGATAATAAGAGAAATGATTATATTCTTATGTCTGCCCTCTCTGTTGCATCTCCTCCCGACACCCTAGACAACTGGTTGATTGATAGTGGTGCATCAAGGCACTTCACTGGATATAAAGACGCCCTCTCTGATTTGATTGAAAAGGATACAAATTTGGAAATTATCCTTAGGGACAATGCCACCTATCCCGTGAAAGGGACAGGGACTGTGACACTTGATCTAAATCAAGGTCAAGTCCTCTTTTTGCAAGATGTGTTGTACGTACTTGATTTGAAGAAGAATCTAGTGTCTATCTCGGCAATGGAAGACAAAGGATTCAAGGTGGCATTCATCGATGGAAAGGTACGCATTTGGAAAAAGAACTTCAAAGAAGCATTCACTCTTGGATTCAGGATTGATACACTCTATCAAGTTGGAGGAAGTTCGCTGGGAGCCATGACATGTAACACATCTCTTCAATCCAAGTTATGGCACTGGAGGTTTGCACACCTTCATTATAAAGCCCTTCACGAAGAAAGGAAGGTGGTCACAGATATGCCCGATTTCAAAGATGATCATGAAGGTGTATGTCAGGGTTGTGTCGAAGGAAAGCATACAAGGGAACCATTCCCCTCAAGAGTCACCAAGACTTCTGATATTCTACAACTAATTCATTCTGATCTATCTAGAATGCTACCTGTAACATCCTTGGGAGGATTCTTATATTATGTCACTTTTATAGATGACTTCTTTCGTAAGACTTGGATATACTTCTTGAAGAAAAAGGATGAAGTATTCAAATGGTTCCGCAACTTCAAGGCCTTGGTTGAAAATCAAACAAGGAAGAAGATCAAAATCTTGAGGACCGATAATGGAACCAAATATGAGTCAAATGAATTCAATGACTATTGCAGGAAGCTGGCATTAAGAGGGAGACAACCACTGCATACACTCCCGAACAAAAAGGTGTTGCTAAAAGGAAGAATAGAACCATTTTGGAAGTTCTCTGTGCCATACTTTATGACGAAGGTCTTACGAAGTATCTATGGGGAGAAGTTGCCAACACCACTGTGTATGTTCAAAATAGATGCCCACATTCTGCATTGGACTCCAAAACTCTCGAAGAAGTCTTCTCTGGTAAGAAGCCTGGTGTCTCTCATTTTAGAGTTTTTGGAAGTCCCATATATTTTCATGTGCCGAAAGAAAAGAGAAGCAAATTGGATGCTTCTGGAAAGAAGGGAACGTTTGTGGGCTACAGTGAAACCTGGAAGGCATATAGAATCTATGTGCCTTGTCAAAGAGAAGTGGAGATATGTCATGATGTCACCTTGGACTAAGATGTTGCCCTCTTTAAGGTTAGAGATCTTCTTATCTCAAAGGAAGACAGAGAACAAGAAGCAGGAAGGCAGGAAGAATCGAAAGATGAATTGATGCCCAATGTTGAAGGACCGATGGATCCTATAGATCCACCTTCTTCAAATAAAAGAAGGCCCTCATGGCTTAGAGACACTCTCGAAGATGCCGAGAGACATGCTGCCCCAAGGGGAACATTCCGTGAGAGTAAGAATCGAATAGGTACCAAGGGTACTTAGCAGCCATGAGCACCATCGTACAATCTGAGCCTGGAACGTTCGAAGAAGCCGTGAAGCATCAAGTTTGGAAGGATGCTATGAATGAGGAATATGAGTCGATCATGAAAAATGATGTCTGGGATGTGGTCCCTAAACCGAAGGACAAATCTATTGTCACCTCGAAATGGCTCTACAAGCTCAAGCATGGCGCTGATGGAAGTGCTGAAAAATTCCAGGCAAGATTTGTTGCCTGAGGCTTCTCTCAAAAGGAAGGTATAGATTATGATGATATATTTGCACCTGTTGCTCGCTACACCACCATTTTTTCGATCATTGCCCTTGTTGCATCGCAAGGATGGAGTCTACATCAGATGGATGTCAAGACTACCTTCTTACATGGTTTGATCAAGGAAGAGGTCTATGTGGAACAACCTCTAGGGTTCGAAGTTCGAGATAAAGATACACATGTATGCAGGTTGAAGAAAGCCCTCTATGGGTTAAAGCAAGCCCCAGGGCTTGGTATGAGAGGATCGATAGCTACTTGATGAAGTTGGGCTTTACTCGAAGTGATGTTGATCCAAACCTTTATTTTAAGGTTGATAATGATAAGCCTCTCATTTTGGTTCTCTATGTGGACGATCTCTTCCTGACGAGTGTTGACCCTCTTATTCATCAATGTAAGAGGGAGCTAGCTTTTGAGTTCGAGATGAAGGACCCAGGACTGTTTCACTACTTTCTAGGCCTGAAGGTCTGGCAAAAGCCATGTGAGATTTTCCTTTCTCAAGGAAAATATATTGTGAAACTGCTGAGAGATTTGGGATGGTGGACTGCAAGTCCGTGACTACTCCAATGGAGTTCAACTTCTACCGAGTATCGTCAAATCGTAGGGGCTCTGATGTTCTTAGTGAACTCACGTCCGAACATATGTTTTGCAGTGAACACGCTGAGTCAATATATGTTAGAGCCTCATCACATTCACTGGATTGGTGCCAAGAATCTCTTGAGATATCTCTGAGGCACAACCAACCATGGCCTGAGATACACTACCGGGAGTATGAGGCTCCATGGATATATTGATGTCGACTGGGCAGACAGTATGGTGGATCGTAAGAGCACATATAGATGTTTCTTCACCTTAGGTTCTGCTTCGATCTCCTGGATGAGCAGGACGCAGAAATTGGTTGCTTTCAGCACCGCTGAGGCTGAACACATTACAACAAGTATGGTCTATTGTGAAGTTGTTTGGTTGAGAAAGCTCTTCAGTGATTTGTTTGGACATGTGTTGGATACCACCGTGATCCTTTGCGACAACCAAAGTGGAATTCGACTTTCAGAGAATCTCGTGTTCCACGACTGTTCCAAGCATATTGATATTAGGTACCACTTTGTCCAGGACATGGTACAGCGAGGCGTCGTAAGGCTCCATCACATTGGGACTAATGAGCAGGTCACAAATTTTCTCATGAAGCCCCTAGGAAAGTTCAAATTCTTAACCTTCCTTGAGAAGCTTGGTATCGTGGACAGACCCTATTATGAGGGTTCCGCTTGAGTTGGACTTTGAGCTCTGGGAGCTCAAGGGGGCTTAGGGATAGCTTCTTCGAGCTATAAGCAACCACAGGGCTAGGTTCGCCTTACCTTGTTGGTGTGCTATTTCCCCACCGTTATGATATTGAGTTGGTTCACCCTCTCTTGATCTATGCCCCACATACATCCTACCCATGTAGTCCAGGACTCATGGGAAGTACCTCTCATCTAGCCAATGAGTTGGGAAATGAGGATAGAGACCATAGCATTACTAATGGACGCATCATGTATTGTCATACTCTCTAAGTCTAGAATGGGTTGTATCCAACAACTTGATTTGGATCAAGTCTGGTTGAGGTTTTTACCTCTAAACTGACTTCGGGTCAGTGGAGAGTGGCAAGGTCTTTGTGACTAACTCTCGATCATATCTTCTTCTGCCTTCATTATTTCTTCTACAACAGAGCAGAACCGACAAAGTAGAGAGACAATAGGATGACACAGGATGCAGGATGATATATGATAGTACATGATGTTACTAGATGACAAAATTGCACAGGTTGACAGATGGTTGGATAGGTGGAGTTCTCCCTAGTTCAAAGGGAGTGTTAAATTCGGAAACTAGGGCCAAACTTCATCTTGCACTACTCATATGATGGAGATGAGATTTTTGTTGAATTCCTCTTTTGGAGAGGTGCAAGATTGATCTAAAGATCATCTTGTTTGAATGAGTAGAAGTTCGATTTTGAATTTATTTTCCACACATGTGCAATTTGTCAAGGTCGGCCAGAATTGTAATGTAGGCTCACAAGCCCCAAAAGATGTGTCACACACCCTCACTGATGGATATAAAAAGGAGACTCAAACCTCATTTGGAAATCAACTCATCTCACACATTCTCTCTCATCTGATTGGTTCGTACAGCCTTAGGAGACTTTCTCTCTCCTCCGCACGTGTGAAAGGGTTACTGGAAATTTCGGACTATGTTAAGGGTTTTTGTGCAGCATTGACCAACGTTGACTTTGGGTCAACCTTGACTGTTTGACTTCGATATTTTGCACAGACTACGTTTTTGGGAGGCCGAATTTAGTGGCACAAAAATCAAGGTAAACCGAGTTGATTTGATTGTTGCGTTGATCGAGTTTGACTGAGGTATTTCAAATTGTTTTGGGTTGACTTTGACTGTGTGAAGAGGCCAAGTTTGATTGTCTTTGACCAAGATCCATTGGGAGACTTTTTGTTGGTTTGACCAGCGTTGACTTTGCTAGCTAGGGCATCCTGTTGACTGCTGAAAATTGTACTTTCTCTCTCTGCTCAATTTGAAGAATAATAAGAAGATTTGATCAAAGGGTTTTGCCCGCATTAGCGTTTTTCCCTGGCATCCGCCAAATTATTGTGTCTCTAGTCTTGGCTTGTCTTCTATCGATTATTTATGTTCTATCAACATCTATTGTCAATGTTAATGTGATTGCTTAGAAGGAAATTTAATTGGGCTTAATAAGAAAGATTGAAGTAAATTGCTCTAAGCGTAGAACATACCATGGTTAACTAAAATTAAAAGTCTTAGATGAGTCCTAGTGTTATCGAGTCTATGTATTTTTATCATACTAGATTATGTCTTGTATCGCAAAATTGAATTAAGTCTAGAGGCCATGTGTCAATTGTAAAAATTCCCCTTCTAATGGGATGTCTATGTAAAAATTATGTTGATGTAAAAAGGGTTGTCTAGGAATATTTTTGGTGGGTGATTAGACATCATCGCCAAAATATTTTTTTAGACCCACTTTGAGGTGAAAATATGTCTAATCCCCTCCAGAGTCATTTAATTTATTTTATGGCAAAAAAATAGCCAGAAAATGGTCAAAAAATAAAAAATGAGAGAAAATAATAAAAAATTATCGAAGTGGAAAATGAATTTTGGAGAAAATGGACATTCCCAAGGTAGAATAAATGTGAAAGACTCGTTCCCAAGGAGAAATATCCCTCAGAAATTCGTGGATCCAAAAGAAATTAATTTTCTGAGGTCCTCCATCCAGGGAAACAACATTTTTTTAAGAAAAATTGAACTTATGGACCAAGGTGGTTAAATCAAAAGGGATTTTTTGAGGAAAGAGTTTTTTGGACTACGAAAAAAAGGCTTTATCAACAAATTCGAATTTCATCATCCAAGCCAAGGGATAAGATTAAATTTTGGCATGGATCAAGCATCAACTAGCCGTTATTCTCTGGGATCAAATCAATTTTGTGCACTTCTTTGGACCTAGTTGTTTTCCACTTAGAGGGGGATCTAGATCTCTCCATTTTCTATATAAGTAAGCTATTGGCTCCTCATTTGATATGGCGAAAATTTTTAATCCAGCTTAGTCAAGCTCTGTTGGTTGTAATATTTTTTTCTAGAATATAAAGTAAAAGTCTTTGGGGTTGATGTTCCTCTTCAGCTTCTTGTGGTAACGTTTTCTGTTGGAAATGTTGTCATTGATGGCAAAGGAGATGGCAAAGGAGGAGCACCTGAAATAGCAACAAGGCAAAGAGAGAAGCAAAGTAGCAGAGAGACAAAGGCAGCAAAAGAGAGCAGCAGTAGAGACAGAGTAGTTGTAGAAGGGCCACTCAGCTGGAGAGCTGAAAAGACAGAGTTGGAGTAAGTACAGAAACCAGAGATTTCTATAAGTATTGTCATTGGTTTACATGAAAGTGTCCTCTCAGAAGGGCTTTTGAAAGAAGGGCTTTAATCTGTGTCGCAGAGCCGGATTGAATGCAAACAAATGAAGGACACAGAAGTTTGTTAAATCTCTGTGTGGATTGTGTTAAAATTGGATATAAAACAAAGGTGAAGACGGAACCCTGAGAAATGGAACTCTAATGTAATAAACAGTGAAAGAAATGGCGAGGTGAGTTAATTGTTGGGGTTGAAACATGATCATATGTTGGCGTTTGTCTTTTATTAAAGCCCAGGTTATATATGGATGAAGATTCATATGTGGTGGTGTTAAGTAATGTGTGAAGGTTTCATTAAGAAGATAGGCAATTTCGATGATGCGGAAGGAAGCAGAACCATGTGCTAAACGGAACCATGAGCCAATGAACAGTGAAAGCAGTGTTTGAGTCCAAAACCGACTGTATCGCGTGGTCACAAGAGTAGTAAGTGGAATTACCTTTTTGAACGCGATATTGGTCTTCGCTCGACGTGTGGCAATAAGTGGTATTTGAATACCATTTATATTGCGTAAATTTGGAGGAATAACCCACGAGCATCCAAATTGCGCGATATTGCGTGTCAACCGTCGGATGTGCGCCCAAAGTTCTGTTGGAACGCGATAAACTGTGGACCATCAGATCCGTTTGGCAATTAGTCAAGGTAAGCTATTGTGGGCCCAAATCAAAGTTTATATTAATATTCAAAATATAACCCAAAGCTTAAAGTCCAATGTTGCGGGGCCTGAATGTTTTAAAATGCTAGTGGTTGGTTATTAAACCAAAGTCAAGGTTTATATTAAGTGAATCATCATATGAGCGCATGTCCTAAGGTTATTAACGGCAGGTTCCAAGAGTCGTAAGTGTGGCGTGGACATGTTGGGTTTTAACCCAAAAGATATAGTGTTAAAGCTGTGGACTACTATATAGTGGTAAGAAGAAGCAGGAGAAGATAGAGATGTTGTGAAGACTCAGATATGATATAAGGCAGATATGAAGGTAGGTGCACAGCAGTGAAGATGGAATTGAACAGAACTGATATCCAGGTAAATCAGCAAGTGTTGTCTTTCGAAAGAATGAGGAAGTTGGAGCTTCCCTATCGAGTTGTAGCTTGATAGATGTCAGTTGTAGCTGACCGAGGTAGGAGCCTCCTATAGGTTGGTGCCTACAGAAAATTGGTGGGAGCTGGAGCTTCCTTGCAAGTTGTAGCTTGCAGAATTGAGGTTGGAGCCTCCTGTAGGTATGTGCCTACAGAAAATCAATGGTGAGAGGGAGTTGGGGCTTCCCTTTGCATCACAACAATAATAAGATGTGGTTTTCTCCCTTATGGGTTTCCACTTATATCTATTGTCCATATGCATGATGATTATATGTTGATACTCTGTATTTATTCTACTTAATACCTGCTGCTCATTTATTAAGATTGTTGTTCCATTGTATATAAAGAAGAAAGATTCTATTTCAATTAAAAAAAAGTATAATAAGAACATGATTGCATTAAACTGATTCACCTTCCCCCCTCCCCCCCCCCTTCTCAGTTTAACCAAGGGACCAACATTTTCTGGATCATGTGCTTAATACTCTACTGAATAAAATTTTGTAAGTTATTATTTCATTAGTCAATTGTTGGTTCAAATATTTGCACAAGTATCTTGCATTAGTTGATTGGTTTTAGAGAAACATTTTAATTTGATATATCTAGCAAGTATCTCTAGATTTTTAAAGTTATTATGTTATCTATGCCTCTATTGATCTAATAATTTGATCTTAATTGTGTAGAGACTTCTGGTATTCAGATTTTGGGCGTGAGGGGAAGTCTTCGATTAGACCAACCCACTCTCAAGTCAAGAAAGCTCAAGAGCCCACTTTGTTAAATTTCATGGCTTATCTAACGATTTGATTTGCAGAGATTTTGGTTGTTGCTCCCTATAAAAAATTGTTTCTCTCATCTATTTAAATTTATTTGTGCACTAGCGAATGGATATGCTTATAAGAGCCATAAAACGTTGTGAATCTTGTACATAATTTTGAAAAAAAAAAAAAAATCTAACCCTTGTTCATATTTTTTCATTTTTTTGTATATATAGTTGTTGGGGTTTTTATTTGATTTTTGCAGATCTGAAGGGGAGATCGATTCCTAGAGGGTTTTAGCCCTCACCTAACTTAGACATCTAGGCTTTAGGCTCCATTCTTCACCATAAAGGCTAGTTGGCTAGCCTGTTTGTCTCTTCTTTCAGGGCCGCGGTTGTTTTAGGGCTAGATCTAGCCTCCCAAGGCTTAGATCCACCTACATCAAGCCTCTATCCTTCAACGCACCGCCTTCTCTGAAGGCTGCAATCCCTAAGAGGGTTGATTCCCCTACATATTCAAATTTTCACAAGGGTTTATCATTCAGATAATTCGCAAATAAATTTTTTGTGGCTATTTCTATCATTTTCCATGCCAAAATCTAACTCAGTTGCTTGTTTCAGGCTCATTGAAAATCTTTTGGAGGGTCGAAGTCTGGTTTCAAGGCTTCTCTTGGGTAGCCGCAGGGGTTTTAGGCCATTTTTGCTTGGCCACAGGCCTATCTTGGTTTATTCAGCCCAACCACAGGCCTAATTGGCCTTGTCTAGCCTAACCACAAGCCTTTAGAGGCTCATTCTCCTTGCCCACAAGCTTTATTGAGGTCTGATCTGTATTTCATATCATTTAGAAATTGATCTTGTTGTTTTGCAGGATTTCCTAACCAATTTACAAGGGTTTGATCACTTGTTTGGGGTTCATCACTTGAAGGGTTCCTTGAGGGCTAGCCGCAGGCCTATCTTGGCCTATTTAGCCTAGCCGCAGAGGTTAGAGGGCTCATGGATTTTTTTTTAGCATTTGATCCATACTAATATGAACTTGTTACAGAACCAATCTCATTCTTTTGCAAAGGGTTATCTTCATTTTGATTGGAAAATTGCTAATTCAAGCACTGATCTATATCAAAAGGCTCATATAATTTGTCTATAGACTGAATGTGGTTATTACAGACCTAGCATTCACTGTGGGCGGGGTTTTATATTTTATTCTAGGCTTGGGTATCTCGTCCATCCATCAAGCTTGCTTTCTAGGCCTGGCCATAGAGGCTTTCTCTACCCTTGTCGTGGGCATATTAAGCTCTTTTCCTTCTTGCTTATAATCTAGGGCTAGCGTTTTTTATTGCAGGGATTGCATTGCAATTTTTGGAGGAGTTTCACTGCTTGTTTGAAGCCTAAACGTTGTCATTCAGCCTTTAGACTTGATACACCAGCTTTGGGAGGCTTGTCTTTACTCTTTATCATATCTGGGGCTAACATTATGTAGTTGCAGGGACAGTGCTGCATTTCTGAAGGGTTACACTACTAAATTGGGGCTTAGACTTGCTCATTTGTGGCTTGCAACTTGATATACCAATCACCAAGTAAGGCCGCAAGGCATTGAAGCCTTAATCCTCTCCCAACCTTGGCCTATTGTTGACTGTCATAAGTAATCAGATCTGAGGTGTTTCATTACAGAGCCTAATCACACAAGAAAACTAATAATAATAAGCCCTAAAAAAAACACCTAAATTGATCAGAGATTAATTATAAAGAGGCTTAACTATTTTTTTGCTCTTGTTCTCACAGTCTTTAGAGACTGATCTTGCTAACAGGGGGCTACAGTGGACTGACATTTGTCGGCAGTGGTGTCTTAAGGTCTCGTGCATTCTTTTCTATATTTGAGGTTTATCACTGACATTTGCATAGCTGAAAGGATAGTAGAGTTGTGACTGCACTAGTTGTTCTCTTGTTCTAATTAGCTACTAACCATTTCTTTTGTTCCCCTCTTGTTAAATTAAAAGTTGCATTGCATAAGTTAGATTTTCTTGCATTCTCTCATTTAAAACCACTATTAGCAATCTCTCTTGTCTTTTAGTTAACTGTGTTCATATTATTTGAATTTCACTTGCTCCTAATCTTTGTATCTCATAAGTGAAGAGCACCCTAATAAACACTATAACGAATGGCATTTGATATTGTCATTGTCATCATTGTTTCATTGGGAATTTTAAGCTTGCTTCATTGATTTGATATTGGAATCTTGTAGCCTTGTGTTCTAATTGGATATCTCAATAACGCTTGGCTAAGTGGTTTACATCTTTACATTGAAGCATATTTTCATTATCTCATCTCTTTGAAACTATCTAACTTTGTCATCATCTTACATTAGCACCCTAGTCTAGTTTGCATTTTTTTTAAATAAACCTCCGAGCATAAGCTTGGTTGATTAGAATTTAGGGCCCCCTTCTTCACCCAATTTGTGACACTTGACCTTTGTTCAACGGTTAAAACAGGTGACCTTGCAGTTCTCTTGCAGGTAATCCCTTAAAGGAACAAAGGCACTTGGGTCGCTAGAACTCCAGGGTAGGTATCGTTAATGAGGCCTTAGCCTCCTTCCCCTGGACCTCTTTCTACAACCTTGTGTGAGACTTGTTTCAAAACAATTGAGGAGAAGAATCTCACATAGATTAGGCATATACTTAAAATCAACCAAGATCTTGCATTTCACATTAGTTTATTAGATCCTCCAATCATTCGTCAATGATCATTGGTAATGGAACTTGTGGGCTAAATTTATAATTGAAAGTTTGTTTTATTTGAAATAGCATCTTTTCTCTTCCTTGCAATTGTCTTTCCTTGAAGTTTATTGCTCATAGTTTCAATTGTCATGACCCTTTTCCTGTGCTAACATTTCCTTGCAACATCGCTCACCTTATAGCCTAAGTCACCACGTTCGTGTTTGTGTTCCAGTTCGATGACCTTGAAATTCGAATAAAGTTCGGCACCTACAATTTTGCCGATAAATTTCGGCATAAAATTCGACATATAGAAATTTGAAAAAATAAATATGTATATATATAGATATTAATTAGAAAAGAACAAAAAAAAAAAAAAAATTAAGCAAGCTGAAAAATAAATATGATGCACATAAATAAATAAGCATGTCAATTTTCAAAGTGCATAATGCACATTGCAAACACATAAGATTATTGCTCAAACATTTAAATCATTTCCACATATAAACCATGAAAGTGAGTGCCAATTTGCCAATAAAGAACCAACTTCCATACATAGTAAACAAGGTGATAAATTCATCACAGACATTGGCACCCATAGCAAATTCAACAAAACCATGGGCCATATCAGATTTCATATATTGAAAAACAATCTGATAAAAAAGTATTCAAAATATATGAAGTTTAAAGTAGCTTGGCAGTTTTAGAAAATTGTTCATGCAAAAAGTAAACTAGAAGTCTAAAACGAGAACACAAGTTTTATTCTTGATGTTCCCGTGGCCCACTTGTTATATCAAAAAGTTCTATATCATCAAGAGCGGTAGGGCTTGGGAATCTGCTAGATGCCTCACCATCAAATTCATCACTCAATTCCATGTCAATGTCACTATCAATGTAAAAATCAGCTTCATCCCTTGATGCATTAGGAAAAGGATCGATCCATGGAGTAGAGGAGTTAGATGACTCTTTAGCCACATTTTTTAAAGCCAACTGCAAGTTACTATGAACATAGTCAAGATCTTCTAATCTTCCAGATAACAATCTATTTCTTTTCTTGGAATGAATGTGGTCAAAAGAACTCCAATTCCTTTCACATATTGATGCACTTGATCCCTGGCTTATGATACGAATTGCAAAAGTTTGCAATTTTGGTGCCCCTGACCCATAAAATTCCCACAATATTGTTGGATCACTTATGCTCATATCATACTTTGTTGATTTTGTTCCAAATAACCCTTCTTCTAACTTGTATGCCCTCAACTGACATCTGACCAAACCTGCAATTGTTGGATAAGTCCATTCATGACTTCTTCATCCTTATGTCTTGATAACCCAAACAATCTAGGATCCAAATAACATGTTGTTGCATGTAATGGACTATGCATCATCTTCCATCTTTGATCAATTACCTCCCATCTCTCCTGGTAATCAGCTTCCACATTATTAAAAGCACTTGCAATGGCCTCCTTGCAACGATCAATGCTTTCATAAACAAAACCCATACAACGGTTTTCACCATCAACCATGCAGAGCATATTAACAATTGGGCCACATCTTTTTAAAACCTTGTCTAAATTTTCCCAAAAGCCATTATTGAGCACTATTTGTTCCACATTTTTCCCCATAGTTTTTTTTGAAAGGGGAGATCTCTCCCACTCAGTATTGTAGAAAACAGCTCTTAGGCTTGCTTTTTCCTCAACTCTTTTCAAAGTAAAATAAAAAGTGGCAAACCTTGTATCACAATGCCTCAACAACTCTTTAAATGCATTCTTCCTATATATGCTCAAAGTGAGACAATGGTTGAAGATGAAGTTTACAATTGTTCTGGTTCTTCTGATTGTCTCATTGACCCAAGGAAATTTGGCTAAATCATGCAACATTAAATCCAAGTAGTGAGCTGCACAAGGGGTCCAATAAATATGATTGTACTTTTCCATAATCATCTTCCCTGCCCCAACACAATTTGATGCATTATCCGTAAAACATGGACCACATTTTTATCCCCGACCTCTTGAATTGCTTCATCCAAAATTTCGTTAATAAATTATGATGTCTTCACTCGTTCCATCGCATTAACTGCCTTCAAGAAAAGTACCCCTTGAGGACTATAAACAACAAATTGATCAATGGGCGATAACACAAATATGACCAACCATTACTCAAAATTGTGCATCCTGCATGATTCCAAGACTCTTTTATCTGAACCAACTTTTCTATCACTCTGTCTCTTGTTTTCTTTAGCAAAGAGGCCCTTAAAGCTTCAGATCTAGGAGGAACATGGCCCTTCCCAAAATCAATGGCCTTTTTAATTACATTTTTAAAATATGGACTCCTGGCCACATTAAAGGGAATTGCACATGCATAAAAGAATTCTACAACAACATCATCAACTTCTAGTCTATCCACAGGTTTCCAGAATTGATTTAATGTTTTGGTTCCACTTGTTTTTACTGGAGTAGAACTTGATCCACCAATGGTTGAGATTGAATTAATGGTGTTTGAGGAAGACATGGCAATCTCCCTCTCAATTCGCTGCCTCTTATTCTCCCTTTTTTCATTTTCCATCATTGAAGTGAAAGTCTTTCTCCACTGTGGTTTTTTGTTCATCTGAGATCTTAATGCAGCCTTCAACACCACCTCCACTTCCATTGCTAATACTGAGAAGGTGATCCACTGCTCTAGCTAAAGAGCCAGTGAATTGATGTCCACACAACTCACACAAAATATTTTTCCCTTCCTTTTTGACAAAATTGCATGCTACAACAGTTGATTTTGGGGGTGCCATTGAAATTTGAAGGCTCTGATTGTTGAAGTGAATGTTGAAATGTTTGCATTTTTTTTTAATTTACATTTGAATTAGTTCTAAATTTTTTGCAAAATGAAATTTTTTGTAGACTGTAATTTAGGTATTTTTTTAATATATTTTGTTTGGACTGTCTGGATCTGCTAAGGCTGATGCCAGACATTCCAGACATAATATATTTTAAAAAAAACCTGAAGTTTAAGTTTTAACTACTGATTGCTAAAACTATATATATAAAATTATTTTTTTTTTAAATGCAGTAAAAAAAATGGAGTTTGCCTACCTAGATAAGTTCCAACTTCACGCAGTGAATGTGAGACTGTGTGATTGTAGACTGTCATCTGTGAGCCACTGAGCACTGAGCAGTAACATTGTCAACTTTCAAGTTGTCAACTGAGTATGCTACGTGTTGCATCGCTACATGCAAGTGGATGGGAGTCGGGACTAGTCACCGCACTGTGGGCCTGTGTTAAATTTAGATAACAATGGCGTTCTATGCTTAATGCACTTTTACTTCAAACTTTCTTAGGCCCAATACAAAATAGCAATCACATAAACTTGAAAGTAAAATGTTGACAGAACACAATAATAGATCAATAGAAGACAAGCCAAATATAGATCAAATTTACAATTCCTTATGTCTAGCAAAGATATGAGATATTGTTGCGTTACGGCAGTCAGCAGGATGCTTCAACCAGCAAAGTCTTTCTCGGTCAACCAGCACTTTCATATGTCACACCCAAAACCCTCAAAAACAACTCATCACAAGTCAAACAAGAGACAGCGCAGAAAGGTCAACTTCAGAAAAGTCAACGCAGCAAACTAGGGCTTCGATCAAACAGCCCCGAATTCCTCGATTTTAGTGCCCATCTGTACGGCCTCCTAAAATCAGAATTTCTGCAGAAGATTGAGGTCAAACAACCAAGGGTTGACCAGGGTCAACGCTGCAGCAGAAAAGCCCTAAACAAATCAGCGCAGAAAACAGAAAGCCCTAAACAGATCAGCGTAGAAAACAACAGCTTCGCTCCACACGTGTGAGGGAAAAAGGCCTCCAAAGGCTATTGAACCAATCAAATCGCAATGAGAAAACATGGGATGAGATGATGAGAAAATGACCTCCAAGTCTCTCCAATTTATATTCATCAATGAGGGTGTGTGACACATCTCTTAGGCATGTGGGATAAATCTGGCCGACCTTGCACATGTGGAAAATAAATTCAAAATCAATGTTCTGCTCATCCGATCAAGATGATCTTTAGATCAATCATGCACCTCTTCGAAAGAGGAATCCAACAAAAATATGACCAACATCATATGAGCAATGCAACATGGAGTTTGGACCTAGTTGCCCAAAATTAACAGCTTGGGTTGTATGATGTATCCTATCACTTGTGTGTCGTGAGCCGTAACTCGGCAATGGGCTCATGGGTACTAGGTCGTGACTCGCCAATGTATCAGTATGTGGGCATTGGGGCGTGAAGGCAATGCGTGCAGCGTAAGCACTGAGGTCTAGGCATGAAGAGTTAAGTCGTGGCCCTCTGACCCGAGTGTATGCCTGAGTGCAGGGCCCAAGCCGAGCATGAAGGCAATGTGTGAGGGTTGAGGCTTGAGTGTGAGTGGCAAGCCTATGGCTATGACTCCGACCAGTGAGCATGAGTTAGCACTAGCAGTCACCAAGAGCAGTAGCACTGAGGCAACCTGTCGACAGTCGTGAGCACCGAGAGTGAGGAGTCAAGACGTCGAGAGCCGAGCACTGAGCGGCTGAGCCTGTCGTAGGCAAGAGGCTAGAGCAGTGGCCAAGCAGTGGCAGGAAGCAGTCGTCAAGGGGCAGGAAGCAGTTGTCGAGGAGCAGGAGGGGACGGTTGTCGGAGTGAGTCGTGACTCAGAATTTTTTACCTACTGAAAAGTCTAACCCAAAGTTCGAACCAAACCGAACCTATTCGATTTTTAACCAATATTTTTTAAAAATTCGTTGGAGTTCGCCTTTAAGTTTGGGTTTTATTTTGGCAAAAAAAACGTGTTCAAGTTCGCCTTTAAGTTCGAAATCATTTCAGGTTCGGCGAATCTCGATCCCCAACGATAAAATTCGTCGGACCAGGTGACTTACCTTATAACCTGAATTTATCATTATGCAAGTTCTTAATTTATTTGGGCAATGTTATTTAGGATTAGTCTCTTATTGTTTCATCCAAAGTGTCATTTGGATCTAATTGAAAGTATCTACCTCACATTGCTCAATTCAATAGCCTAGCTTGCCATCTCATCTCAATTCAAGTTATTCGGGGAAGTGATTTCATTGACTTTTGATCTCCTAGACTTGTTGTTTCAACAAGTTTTCCTTCACCAATCATCCGTAGGAATTACCCCCCTTAACTTATCTAAGAGAGAGTCTAAACGGAGTCAATAGGTATTAGAGTGAAAAACCCCTACTCTGAGCGTTGCACCTTAGGTGTACACTTTAGGCAACAACATTTTCTGGCGTCGTTGCCGAGAATAAAGTTTTTCTGTTGTTGAAATTTAATGACTAAAAACTTTCCTGCAATCCCAACCCGGTTTTAATTTCACCCTATCACTCCCATTCAATGAAATGCCCTTTCCCATAAACATACCTTCAACATTTAGAATTCTGGAAATGAAATTTTCAAATTAAAACACATGGGACTGTCAACACGTGCTGAAAATAAATATGGACATAAACAAACCAGCAACACATAAAAATACACAGATTTTTGGTCAACTTACACCCAAGCAAAACCCCTTCAATCTTCTCCAAGAAAAACCTAGTAGAAAGCTCTTCAAATTTATTTATCTTTCCAATTCAGGAAAAATACATTTGCAGACAAAACAAAACAGCAAAATACAACTTATCTCTTCAGCGCAAAACTCCTTGAAAATCGAAACCACTTTGCCTCGATTTTCATGCCCACTTGAAGGTGAAAATATGTACTGTACGAATACAGACTATACTGTACGGATTTCGTTCGGGCTGTACAGATTTCCGTACCGTTGTAAGGAATGTACAGATTTTGGAAAAAAATTGTTTTTCTCTAAAGTTTCTCTCGAACTGCGTGCAGTTCACAGCATTAAATGTTGTTCGTATTGTACCTTTTGTTGTCTTCTATACCTTGATTTCCATGCCCAGCTTTGCCCAGAAATCACTCCTTCAACTTGCTGCAACAAATTTCTCCTTCAAAACTTTTCTCTAGCCCTCAGCCTCCTTTCCCCAATTTGCTCATGAAGAATGAATGAATATGGTCTCTCTTTTCTTTTCCCCCCTTAGTTTCCCTAAATGACTTTTGGGCAACCCTAAGATCTAAAGGCTCAAATTCATGTAGATCAAGAGATGAGAAAAAATGTGCATTTAATTCTCATTTTCTATTTTTTAACTCACCCATTAAATAAAGTACCCACATTGTACTTTATGTCTAAAGTCACTTTTCACTTTATAATTTAACATTGACTTTACCACTTATAAAGTCACCTTCACTTTATAATTTAACATTAACATTACCACTTATAAAGTCACTTTCACTTTATAAAGTCACATTTAGGAAAAGAATTATTTTGGACACCTTTCTCTAGGTAGAGACTAACCCATGGGAAACCACTTGTCCAAGGTAAATTAAAATTGGACACTCCCTCTTACCGAGGAAGGTGTTTCTCACCACACCCATCTTGTCCCTGAAATGGACATGCCTGCCTCTTGGCAATAACTTCGTGAGAACATCAGCCACCTGCTCATCTGTTTATATATACTCCAGCTTTCTTGCCCCCTTCTGAAGATAGTCCCTGATGAAATGATATCTGATGTCAATGTGTTTTGACCTGTCATGAAACACTAGATTCTCTGAGTTTAATGCAACTCTGATTATCATAGTGAATAATTGTCGGTCTCAACTCCTGATCAAAGAGGCTAGACAACAACTTACGAAGCCAAATGGCCTCACAACTAGCCTGGCTAGTGGCCATATACTCAGCCTCAGAAGAGCTCAAAGCCACTGACTTTTGCTTTTCACTGAACCACGACACAACTGCCAAACCCAATCCGAAGGAACACCCATAAGTGTTTTTCCTGTCAAAAGTAGACCCTGTCGAATCTGAATCTGTGTAACCTGCCAACCTCACTCCATCTCCCCGCGTATAGTCCAGACCATAATCAACAGTCCCCTGCACGTAGCAAAGAATGTGTTTGGAAGCTACCCAGTGCACCCTCCTGGGCTCAACCATGAACTAGATAAGTGTGTTCACTGCAAAGCATATATCTGGCGTAGTGTTTACCAAATACATCAAGGACCCAATAAGCTGCCTATACAATGTGGGATCCACAAACTAGAATTTGAAGCATGAAGGTTCTTTCAGCTGGTGATCATAGGTGTAGACATGGGTCTACAGTCTGCCATGTGAAATCTGCTCAACACATCCACAACATATTGTCCCTGCCCTAGAAAGATATGCCCCCCATCTTGCTACACCTCAAGCCCCAAAAAGAAATGCATCAGCCCAATGTCCTTCATCTCGAACTCCATAGCAAGATCCTCCTTGCAACCACTAATGAACAAGTCCTCAACATATAGCACAAGAATGAGCGAATCATCCCCTACAACAATGTAGTATAGGTTCATATCTGCATCACTCTTCGTGAAACCCATCTGCTGCAAGTAAGTGTCAATCCTCGAATACCAAGCTCTCAGAGCTTGCTTAAGTCCGTAGAGTGCTCGCCTCAACCAGCATACATGGGTCTCCCACCCAAGTACCTCAAACCCCTATGGATGCTCAACATACACCTCCTCCTCTATAACTTCATTCAGAAATGCGGTCTTCACATCCATCTGATGGATCTGCCAACCCATCTCTGTAGAAATATGAAAAAGGGACCGGATAGAAGTGTACCTACTACCGAGCTACGGGAGCGAAGGTCTCATCATAGTTAACTCCCTCTATCTGTGAGAACCCTCTACCCACAAACCTCGCCTTGAACTTCTCAATGCTGCCATCCGTAGCATGCTTGATCTTGTAGAGCCACCTGGAAGTCACAACTAAATTGCCCTCAGGCCTAGGCACCACCTCCAAGACATTGTTCTTAATGATAGAGGCATACTCCTCCACCATAGCCTCTCTCCATACATCCTGGCTTGTAGCCTCCTCATAGCTAGTAGGCTCAGAGTCAACAATGTTGGTAGCCTTGGCTACATAACTACAAAACTGCTCAGGTGGCACACTCTACCTATTCACCCTCTTCGAAGGACCAACGGACTTTGCTTCCTTCAAGGTGTCTTGAAGCCACTTGGGCCTCCTCTTCCCTAAAGAAGCCTCCCCATAGGGAACCTCATCCTCTGCCCCCTAGTCTAGTGATCCTGAAGGTCTGCCCACTGACCTTGGTGTGCCTGTACTAGCCCCTGTCCTTGAAGAACCTTTGCTTGTGTCAGCTGAAGTGCCATGTGAACTCTGTACCAATGGACTCTCTAAAGAAGTGCTCGTTGAACTCGCCACTGGTGCCCCAAATGTCACTGACACTGAAGTACCTCCTGTACTAGTCAATCCAGAACCCTAAGGTCCTGCTCCCTATACCTAACCTCCATTATGAGGAGAAGTCTGTGACTCTCTCTCATCATACTCCCATGATCTCCAATAGGCCCTCTCCTCCTCAAACTTCACATCCCTCCTAATCACCACTCTTCGTTTAGAAGGAATGAAGATAAAATAGGCCTTCGAAGTCTCGTAACCCATAAAGATACCCTTCTCTGCCATGGGTTCCAGCTTCATCCTCTACTCCTTGGGGATATAAGAATATGTGAGACATCCAAAGATACGAGGATGTCCCACATGAGGCTTCTCTCCAGTGAAAGCCTCCTCCGGAGTCATATTCCCCAATACTCTGTGAGGACTCTTATTCTAAAGATAATCAGCAGTATTGCAGGCCTCCGCACACAGAAACAAAGGCAACCCCTGATCATGAATCATCGCTCTAGCAGCCCCCACAATAGCTCTATTCTTCCTTTCAGACACCCCATTCTGTTGGGCTTGTAAGGAACCATGAACTCTCTCCTACTGCCCTCCTATGCACAGAAGTTAGAAAACGCACCATCAGTTTACTCACCACCATTATATAACCTCAAGATCTGAATCTTCCTACCTGACTGCTCTTCCACAAGAGCTTTGAACTCTTTAAAGCAACTGAAAACCTCACCCTTGGTCTTCAGGAAATATGTCCAAGTCCTCCTAGAGTAGTCATCAATGTATCTAACATAATACTCATAACCACCCAAAGACACATGAGACATACGACCACTAACATCAGTATGAATCAAGTCTAGTGTACTTGTAGATCTATTGTCGCTCGCTGGGAATGGTAAATTGGTGTATTTTCCCAAAGTACACCCTCTACGGACCTTATAATGCTCGACACTAAAATCAAGAACTCCAGTAGTAATCTCCCTCAGAACTCTCAAAGCTCCATGATGCATATGCACCATCCTCTAGTGTCATAACTTGCACAAGTCTCTACTGTTGGTGGTACTAGTGTGAGTGCTACCAGATGTGCTACTCACCAATAGCTCCTGCCGACTGAAAACTGAATCTGTATAGTTTCCGAGAGTGGACTCCAATCACTTTGGTCGAAGTGATGGAAGCTCCCCTGAGATGCATCAATACCTGCCCTCCTGATAAAGTGACGTCAACCCCCTTCTCCTTCATAGCAGACACTGAAATCAAGTTCTTCATCCCCAGAACATCCATGACCTTCAAAGGAGGCAAAGACTCCCTCTCAAAGATCACAGTCCCCACACCAAAAGCTCTCACAATGCGGTCATCTCCTAGTACAATCTCAATATCAAGTGCCCTCTCTACAAGCTCTGAAAAGAACTCTCGTGCACTATCATATGGCAGGAAGCCCTGATGTTTATGTATCACACTTCAGATGATGTACTCCTACTAGATGTAGAAGTAATAAATGCAAAGTCCCTATCAAACTGTGAAGCAAACTGCTCCACCTCTGCTGAAGCTACAGTACCCTTCTTCCCCTTGTTTTTCCTCTTAGGACACGTAGCAGCATATTGTCCCATCTTCTGACATGCCCAACATTTGATTTTGGACATATTTGTATCTTTCTTCTTCTACTTCTCCTTTCCCTTAGCCCCATCTGATAAGGCCCCTGTCTTGGCCTCCCTTTTTTCTTCCCCCTAGCTATCAAGGCTACATCCTCCTCCTCTGCTATCTTCACCCCACCACTGCTAGTCTTTCGTATCTCATGTTGCACACAAGCATCCCAAAATCTGTCCCAATTGGGAAAATTCTCCCTAGAGGTAACAGTTTCTCCAAAGACCTCCCAAGACTTAGGAAGTCCCTCTACAGCGATCCTGACTAACTTTGTGGCTGCAACTGCCTTACCAATAACAGTGAAATCATCATGTACATGTTTGACCTTGCCAAGATAATGAACTACACATTCAACATTTGTCATCTTGATGTTCTTCAATTGTTCTTTGAGTACCATCTTCCTACTCTCATTGGTACTTTGATTGAGAGTGGTTAGAGCTGTCCACATCTAATATGCATATGTGTCTCCTCTCACTTGAGGAACCACATGATCCTTCAGACTGTCCATCAAAATCCTTTTTGCATTTGCATTATTTTTTGTGAATTCAACAAGTTCCTCTACAGCAGTAGGAGGTACAACCTCGTGCCACACTATGTCCCAAACTACTGCCTCCTCAAACACTGTCTGAATTATGCCCTTCCAAACGGCATAGTTGGATATCTCCTCCGTTTTGTCCTCTATCCTTAAGAACATGGCCATGACTGCTGTCCAAAATTTACAAAACCAAGAAAATGGAGAAACGAACTTTCCAGCACACCTTGTTGTCCCAAAAGTTCAATCTGTGTGAAATTTCACCTTTTGTCCCAAAATACCAGTTTGTTGTCCAAACCAGAGTTTGTTCTCCCAAACTATTGTCTGTTGTTCAAACTGCAATTTTCATCCTGTAGCTCTGATACCATGTTGAAATTTGATGACTAAAAATTTCTTGCAATCTAAACCCGGTTTTAATTTCACCTTGTCACTCTCATTCAGTGAAATGCCCTTTCCCATAAACATACATTCAACATATATAATTCTGGAAATGGAATTTTCAAATTAAAACACATGGGACTGCCAACACATGTTGAAAATAAATATGGACATAAACAAACCAGCAACACATAAAAATACACAGATTTTTGGTCAACTAAAACCGAGGCAAAACCCCTTCAATCTTCTCCGAGGAAAACCTGTTAGAGAGCTCTTCAAATTTATTTATCTTTCAAGTTCAGGAAAAATACATTTGCAGACAAAACAAACAGCAAAATACAATTTATCTCTTCAGCCGAAAACTCCTCAAAAATCGTGTCCACTTTGCCTCGATTTTCGTGCCCACTTGAAGCTGAAAATATGTATTGTACAGATACTGACTGTACGGACTATATTTTATTGATTCCGTACTAACTGTACGGATTTTTGAAAAAAAAAAAAATCTCCAAAGCTTTTCTTGAAATGCATGCAGCTCACAGCATTAAATGTTGTTCATCTTGTACCTTTTGTTGTCTTCTATGTCTTGATTTTCGCACCCAGCTTTGCCCAGAAATCACTACTTCAGCTAGCTGCAACAAATTTCTCCTTCAGAACTTTTCTCCAACCCTCAGCCTCCTTTCTCCAATCTATTCATGAAGAATGAATCAATGTAGTCTCTCTTTTCTTTTCCCCCTTTTGTTTCCCAAAAATGACTTTTGGTCAACCCTAAGATCTAATGGCTCAAATTCATTTAGATCAAGGGATGAGAATAAATGTGCATTTAATTCTCACTTTCTATTTTTTAACTCGCCCATTAAATAAAGTACCCACATTGTACTTTATGTCTAAGGTCACTTTTCACTTTATAATTTAACATTGACTTTAACACTTATAAAGTCACTTCAAATTTATAATTTAACATTGACTTTACCACTTATAAAGTCACTTTCACTTTATAAAGTCACACTTGGGAAAAGAATTATTTTGGACACTTTTCCCTATGTAGAGACTAACCCATGGGAAACCACTTGTCCAAAGTACATTAAAAGTCAACATTTGTACCTGGTCTTTGACTAACTTTCGATTTTTGGCATATTGGATTTTCAAAGTTAGATTCTTGTTTAAGTAGAAGCTCCACTCAATTCAGTTTTTGCAAGAATCTCTACTAGAAGGTGTCAAAGCGTTTTGGTTGATCCTACTCAAAATCCTAAAAAGGTTTATAGAGTTCGATCAAGAAGGTTTGCTTCTCGTAGACTTCTTGCTAGTATTGGACAAGAAGCTCTCCTTGATCTCCATTTTCTTTACCCTGATCCCCTTGAACAAGTGTTCATGAATAACTTTTTTGCCCCTTGCAGTTTTGCTAACATTCAGGGCTATCTGCATGATATTCCGGTGAAAGTCATTGATAAGATGCCTTCTTTCCAAGGGAATAATGCGATTAGTGCCCATGAACAGATTAAGAAATTTGATATTTGTGTGGGTAAGTGGTGTGCTAGTGCTAACTATAATCATGAGCATGTTTAGATGAGGCTCTTTGTCCTTTCATTAGAAGAAGATGTTATAGATTGGTTCCATGATTTTCCAAATAACATACAATTCTTTGCAATCTATTATCACCACTTCAAAGGATAGATATGGGGATAAGAAAGAAGAAAGATATTTTTTTTATGCCAATAACACCATTAAGAAGAATGAAAATGAGACAGTTGAATAATTTAATAAAAGGTTTAATGATATATTGAGGGATTTGTCTCAAGACTATAAGCCTCCTGCAAAGTCTCAATTGTTACATTATAGCAATGTCTTTCTGACTAATACGTCTTATGAGTTGTGGCATGCTAATCCTAAGAATTTGGTTGTTGCTCATACTTTGGCCAAGGAAATGGAGAAATGTAGGAAAGCAGTTGGTAAATCTGAAATTCCAGGTTTTGAAAGGTGTCCAAGTAAATCATGGGAATCTAAAGGAAAAGAAATTAAGGAAGTTGCTAAAAATCCTATTAAAGAGTTGACACAATTGATTAAAGATTTGAAAATTGATCATGCAAGAGAGATGAGTGCCATGCAAGCTAGGTTGGTCCAAATGGAAAGATCACAAGCACAAAATTTCCAACCTAGAGATAATAATCGAGGTAATAATACATGGCAAAAGAAAGGTCCATCCAATGAGCAGAGACCACCAAATCTACTTGATTCTGCAAATATTGTTGATCAATCCTTGTCAATTGTAGACCTTGTGATAGATTTCATGAGGAAACTACTTGCGCTATCGCAAGAGGATTCCTTCATGGTGGAACGGCTAGGACAACCAAATAAATAAACATAGTTGGTAAGGAATACCACTTATCCATGGAGGGGAATGGATGGACGTTGTGAAGAATAGTCATGATGTTAAGACTCTCCAATCTTCTCATAGTGTGAATAATTTTAGTGATGAAAAGGATAAGATTATTGAATTGTATGGCGAGAAACCTTCTCCGAAGCAAGTCTTAGAGATTGCAAAAGATAAAGGATCAACTTATCAAAGAAGAGATCAAAGGCAAAGTGAGAATCAAGCTACTTCTAAGACTTATGATTTTGGTCTCAATATCCTTTGGGAAGCATGGTTGAATAATGCAAAAAAATGTGTCCCAATACCTGAACTTTTGAAGATCCCATCTCGAAAGTCAAGATTCATATATGCCCTTGGAATCAATCAAAATGAAGTTGCTGCTATGCATCATGATGAGCCTGAAGACGAAGAAAGTATATTAAAAAATATGAATCGTTCTATGACGAATGAAGATCATCAACCATTCTTTATTTCTTTGATGGTTAACGATCGCCTTCTACACAATTGTATGCTTGATTAAGGTCTTTCGGCTAACATTATGACCAAGAAAGTTATTGAACAACTTAACCTAAGGATATCAAGGCCTTATCGCAACATATGTTCCATGGATTCGAAAAGGATTGAAGTAATTGAGTTAATCAATTACTTACAGGTTTTCCTTGCAGCATACCCTGACAAAATGATTAATATGGATATTGTTGTGATAGATGTGCCTGATGCATGGGGCATTGCTTCTATCTTAAAAATTTGCAGTTTACCTTGGAGGCAGCATTCAGTTGGACTTATCTTATGCTACTATTCCTTCAGTCTGTGGTGGTATACTTTACAGGGATCTTGAGAGGAGATATCATGTTGAAGATCCTAGAAAGCCAAACAACACAATTATGGGGGTATCACTCCGTAATGCAGTGTTGACAAATTTCCTCGAAACCATGCCAGCACAGAATAAAGAAGTTTGGCATAGCACATAAAGTTTGGATCATCCATCAGAGCCTTTTCCAGAAAGGACCAGGAGTTTGGGCACAATTACATCATCGTCACCTCAGCGAACTAGGAAGAAAAGAAGAAACCATAAAAGGAGAAAGGATATGAAAGATAAATCATCAGTGATAATCAGTGTCAGACCTCAACAAGATAAAAGTTAGAAAATTCAACGAAAGAAACTTGATAAATATGGTGGCCACATACAGTACATCATTGGAATGATTCAGCATCCTAAGATAATCAGAATTGAACAAGGCACACCAAACAAACAACCCATGGATTCGCCTGTGGGTAGGCAGGTTCTCAAAATGGACTTCACTGAACACATATGATGCCATTGGGCATCCTCTATATCATATTTATAACCCTATTCTCATAGATTAAGTTTCATTTCTATTATTAAACTAGGTTTCATTTCTGTTATTAGACTAGGTTTCATTTCAGCATTTACAATTTGTGTCGTTAGATTAGATTTCATTTATGTATTGTTACAGTAAATTGTTTCTATTCCAGCACTTGATATTTTATGATGATTATGATTTGTATTCGAATGGATATCTATTTGATTTACTTTGTTTCCTGGATGCAGATTCTGGATTCTCACATTCCTTCACTGAAGAAACGTATCCCCAAGTAGAGCCAGATGCTGACCACACTTGTATCAACATCCCTAAGAAGCAAAGCACTTGTTAGCAGATAGAAAATTTCAAGATCATCATCATCATACAGCTTCCAATATGTCATTGTAATCCCAAATTTTGCAGCGCTCTGGGCCTTTACTGTAAAAATGATTCTAGTATAACCATGAAGCCATGTAAAAACATGTATGTAGCCTACAATTTCTTGCTAAAGAGTTTCACTCTAGGGATTTTTTTACCCTCCGCCCATTATTTGCGTTTTTTAACCCAAATAATTAGCAGAGTTTTTCTCCCACACATACCCCAAAAGCTAGAGTGGGGCTCCATGGTAAAATCTTAGGTGAGTCCTAGTGTTATCGAGTCTATGTATTTTTATCATACTAGATCATATGTCTTGTGTCGCGGGATTTAGTTAAGTCTAGAGGTCATTTGTCAATTGTAAAAAAAACCCCTTCTAATGGGATGTCTATGTAAAATTATCTTGATGTAAAAAGTGTTTTTTAGGAATATTTTTGGTGGATGAGTACTCATAATCATATATCATCGCCAAAACATTTTTTTAGACCCATTTTGAGGGTGAAAATATGTCTTATCCCCTCCAGAATCATTTTAATTTATTTTTCGCAAAAAATTAACCAGAAAATGGTCAAAAAATAAAAATGAGAGATCAGCAGCCTATGGAGCTTCCGTGATGAGAATGCAGCCCAACTGACTTGCCTGTCAAAGATTGGTCAGGAGCTTCAATTGTTTCTCTCAACAACTGAAGTTGCAATGCAGCAGATTGAGAGGGAGTTGCAGTACAAATGTGGCAGTGGCAGTGGTAGCGTCATGGGCAGCAGTACAGAATGGCAGCAGCAGCACAGTGACGAAGGGAAGCAGGTCCAGCATCAGTACAGAGACCCGCACCAGAGATCAGTGCAGAGATTCGGGGTGAAGCAAAGTTGTACTAGAGCACATTCCTCGCTAAGATGGAGTGTTGAGTTCTCTTGAGTGTTGGGGTAGCATCGGATGTGCTCTAGCTCCCAAAATTTGTGGAAGGACTAGAGTACATGAGATCTCCAAGACCCAAAAAGGGATTTGGGAAATTCCATCCAGTTTGGGAGATAATTAATTAATTAATATTTTTAATTAAGGACACTAAGTCTAACTTAGGAAAATTAAAATATTAAAGGTAATTAATTTAAACATGTGATGGAAATGACTCAAGTCACACAGATCAAGCTTTCTTTTAATCTTAGCCATCGATTCAAGATTAGATCATGGTCGTTGGTTTCTCAACGAGAAAGTATAAAGGAAAGGCTTGGGTTCAGTTGGAGAACACACACATGGAGGCAAAGCACTAAGACTAAGCTAAAATTCTAGGGCGGGTTTGCTAAGAATTTTTAGAAGTGTTTCAGCTGCAGAGAGGGGTAGTATTGGCTAAGGGGATGATTTGCTCCCAGTGCCAAGAACCAGCAAGAGGCAGAGAGGCAGCAACCAGGAGCAGCGCAGAGGAGAAAAGGCAGCAGCAGCGGTTGTGCAGTGCAAAGGGCTTCAGTCGCTACGCAGGCCCAGAAAGGGCAACGCTGAGCCAACAGGAGACCTCTAGGGTTACGCAAAGGCCATCCAGGGCAGCGTAGGGACTGTCACCCAGTCTGGGGTTATGCAACCGTCTCCAAGCCAGCGCAGAGGCACACAGAGGCTAGCAGGGTTGACGCAGGGGCTTCAAGGGCAGCGCTAGGGTTTCTAGAAGCAGAAATTAGCCGAGTCTTGTAAATCCCGTTTAAGGGTGTGGATCATCAAAGTTGCATTCTCTGGAATAACAGGTTAGCTGCAAATCTATTTTTCTCTGTCGGGTTTACCAATAAGGTGCCCAGATTTGTTGTATTCAAAAACTACTTAATAATATAAACCCTCCAGCAGCCAGAAGACCAGTTTTCCTACATTGGGTTTTTCTGAGGACAGTTGTCCAGAAAATCTTGTGTCACTTTGTCTATGTGCATGTATCTTTGCTTAGATCTAAATCGGTGAAAGTTTGTTGTGTTTAGTTCGATATTAATCTGATTTTCAGCATTAATAACTTGATAAAGTAGGAGAAGTATAACCAGATTTAACAGTAGGCTTTCTACATAAAGTAATATTCAGAAATTTTCACATGAAATGCATCAACGATCTGACATGATATTTGTACAACCTTGAGAATCTACCCTCACATGTGAAATACCTCATTATGGCCTTCATCAATGGAGAAAACTTAACAAGCAATTGTCCAACAGGAAAAAATTTCTTGATGGCATCTTTATAATGACTTTTAATGAAAGCTCTGTAATTTTGAACATCCAAGTCTGAGTTCTTGAACCACTTTTCTCCACTGTTTGGTATCCCTGTAGCTGTGGCGATGGCCTCAATTGAAATTTTAAAACTCACTCCTGTAATGGTGACCTTATCTCTCCTAAGGTTTGTGGCAAATAAGCTTGTTAACTTGGCATGATATCCCACTTGCCAGATTTGCTCACAAAACCCTAGACATCCTACATTTTGAAAACACTGTTTGGCCAATGATGAACACATCAAATCCTGAGTGTTAAGCGACTCAAACCTTGACACTTGTCCTCCTTTGTTGTATGGTTTCTTTCCTCCCTCCATTGTTTACAATTGCAAAGCAAAACCCTAGTGAAAGAGGGGGGAAGTAGGTAAGGGGATGAAGGGATTAGGGAGAAGATAAGATATGTGGGTAGGAAAATTTTGGGAGGTATATAGGTATATTAGGAATCTTAGGGAGGTGGAGAATGACAAAAAGATTGTAGGGATTAGTGTAGGGAATTAAAACACAGTACTAACCCTAAAACTGCCCAAAAACGCAGTGTAAGAGCTAGGGTTAGTGTAGGGGTTAGGGAAATGAAGGTGGGAGGGTTGTGGGAAATGTATTTGGGTGTGGGGAAGGGTAGAATATGTAGTGAATTAGGTATTTTTGCTTGCAAATCAAACTATGAAGGTCACCCACCAAAAACGTAGCGTGGGGACTGTGGGAGGGTTTCACCACTGAAACAATGAAATAACTGCTGATAGGAGGTGGCAGAGCTTCAACTTACTTGTGAACAAGCTGATGGAACCTTCAATTGCCACTGAAAACCCTTGAAGATGAATTTTTTGCCTCTAGAAGTGAAAACGCAACGAAGGGAAAAAAACGCAGTGTGGTTGGCTGAAAACGCAGCGTGGTTGCCTAGAGAGGATGTCAATCACCTTTTGAGAGTGTCCTTTGATGCTTGTTGTGCTAAGATAGTCTTTGCTTGGTGAGCACTGAGTAGTGCTTAATGCCAATGGAATGAGTGAAAGAAATGCGTGTATGGTCCCTTGTAGCTTTTGGAAATCAAATTCTCTTCATAGTGATGTAGAGGCCCCACCATGTGTTTTTTTAACATTTTGATTTAAAACTACGGCTTTGGAACATTGAGAAATATATTACATCCATATTTGAAATGAAATTACACTTTAAAAGACTTTATTGAGCATTTTCCATATTACTACTCCTTCAATGCCGGATTTATTGGTGAAATGATAGATTTTATGATTTTGAACCTAAGACCTAATGGTGACATTTCATGAAATGAGTTGAATGATGACCATGGTGGTGTGACTAAGATGATAATGGAGACATTCCAGTGGTGACTCATCCAACTGAATGATGGCAATGACCAAAACATGAATTTTTTGAAAGGAGTAGTAACAGATCTAGACACACTAGCTAGTGACCAAATTTTTAATTGAAGACCTACTGAAACCATAAAAACTTGAGTGAAGACCCTAACAAAAACTTTATAAGAGCATATTTGATCACTGGTGACTGGCAGAACTAGCAGGCACTAACAAATGTTGTGGATGAAAGAATAAGAGCTCCAACACCTCTCTGTTGAAGAAGTTTTTACCACCTATGATAGCACCCACAATGTCAAAGTCTGTAGAAGTGGAGTAGCATTGTAGCACCTCCATGCATGTTCCACCACTCAAGAGAAGAAAAAGTCTCTCGATCTCTAATTGCATGCATGTTCCCAAATGGACAAGTGCTAAGGGTATACTTGCTCAATTGCTTCCGTATAATTTATCTAATGCTTTCATATAACTATCTAGAACCTATGGATCTAGGTGTGGTTTTCTCCTACTCTGCCCCCCTCTCCCCCGGGTGATGGTGTTGAAAGCCATGATGGATGATAGTATTTAGGTGTCAAAACATATGCTAAGGCATGCAATGGAAAATTTAGCATATCCCATCTTTTTCCACCTTTGCATGAATATAATTGTATAAGGTGATATCTCTAGGCTCAACAATGCCATGAATCTGCCTGAACCGACTACCATTTACTCATACACCTCCCCAATTATTGGCCAATTTGAATCTGCAAACGTGATCATCTAATAAATTGGTTTGGTGAATTGTAAAACATACTTAATCTGTGACCAAAATAACATGTCAAGCATAGTGACCTTGGTTGCATTAGCACCATCTCTATCAGTGTTAATTTCCACCCATGACTCAGAGGTCACCATATTAGTTAAAGCTCATCTGACCTTCACTAGCCACCTAAAGGTGAGGTAATAACTTACAATCTTGCTTTTGCAAGTTTAAGCAACTGCAACTTGGAGTAAGTGCCATAAAAGTAGTTTACCCTTGTATGCCCTGTCATAAATTTGATGAGTTGCTTCCCTCTCTTGTAAAGATCATTAATCTACCCATATTATTTATTCTTCACAATATCATGCATCAAAAGGTTCAATGTGTGCACCAAGCACCCAGACCAAAAGATGTGTGGATGAGTATGCTCAATAACTTTTCTTGTTGCCTTACAATTTGCTGCATTATCTGTGATCACTTGAACTACATTATTAGGACCAACATTTTTGATTGATTGCAATAGGAGATCTGCAATGTTTTGGGAAGTTGCACTGATGGAGGAGTCATGACATGTAATAAATACTGCACCACTAGCAGAAACACCAAGAACATTTATCAAATGTTGGTTTCTAATATTTGTCCACCCATCAGATACAATGGATACCCCACAATCCACCCACTCATTTGTAAAATGTGTCAAAGCTCTTTGAACCTTTGATTTTTCTCTTTCTAATAATATTGTTCTAGCTTTCTCATAATTAAGGGCCTTGTATCCTTTTGGGGCTTCATTGATGGTCTTTACCATATCATGCCAATAGGGAGAGCGAAGCACATTGAATGGTACACCGCAAGCACAAAGAAATCGAACTATCTTTCCATCCACATCATCCCTCCTAGCAACATTCAGGAAATCTCCTATTATTCTTTTACCTCCAGAGCTTGTAGAAGGACCATGAGGAGATGAGCTACCAACTCTAGAGGTTGCACTTGATTCAAACTGAGTTTTTTGTTTCTTTCTTTTTTGTTGTGCAACCTCCTTTATTTGGATGTATTTACTTCTTTGTTCAGCTCAAACCTTTTGGAAAATTGTTATCCCCACGGCACCCTTTTGGTCATCACTCTCCAACACCCCACAAATATGCCTCCTCACACGGGTATATGAACCACTATATGGTTTTCCTCCATGACAACCATGCAGGCACAAAAAATTGTAGCTTCCACCACCTTTTCCCCCTTCAAGTTTGGTCACATAGTTCCACAAGGGTGTCAATGCGGCTTTCCCCTCTAGTGTTTCAATGTTCTCTTTCAGTTCATCCCCCTCTTGTTCAAACCCTTCCTCCTCATCATTCATTGGGTTGTTGAGAATTTAGAGGGCTGGTGATTAATTCAAATTCTCTTCTTGATAATTACTTGTGAGCTTACTTGAGTTACTTATGTCTTCTCTTCTTTAGTGTATTTAGTCTTTCATCAAGTCAATTATCAAAATACACGAGACACAAAAATTAGGCTCCTAGAGCAAGGGCAAAACCTCTCCCTTTTGGAGAGGAAAACCCGTAAGGAATTCTTTTCATAGGTCTTCAAATGACAAGTACCATGACCAAGACTTAGATCCCTGACCTAGGAATGCCTCCAAGACCTTGTCAATGCTTCTTTGTATACTCAAAAGGCCGATCCTTCTTATCTGCGCCAACTTGTGCTGAGCTGCACCAACACTAAAACCTTTCATTTTGCATAACTCTGAAGCTTCTTCACTTGAGGTGTAATCCTTCCTCTTTATGCACTGTAGAACAGGAAGGTAAATCACAGATTTACCTTCCTTTCATTCTTGTCCTATAGTCTTTACTTCCTAGCTTAATATCACTGTGATTTATCCGAATTTCCTTATTTGGAACAGTCCGAAGATCTTTAGTATATCCACGCTGTTGCTCCAAAGCAATCCACACTTCTGTTATAGCACTTATCACAATTTCTTCAATTAGTATCACAATGTATATATGTATGCTTCCTTCAGACCAATTCGCACTTTCTTCTGCCTGTGATATGATTCAAATGTATATCAGACTTTACCCTTGCTTGAAATATGCACTTAACCTCACTATAACACTGTCTTTAACTTGTATTATATTCACACCTTGTCACGCTGTCCACATCTCAGAACTATCCACAATTTACTTCAGAGTTGTCCAAATTGCTATTTCCTTACTAATCCTCATTCACTTGCTAGCATAGTTCCCAAAACAGATTCGTGCCTACTCCCTTTAACTCGCATATATTCAGACCTTTCGTTATGTTGTGGTGTCTCAAAACAATCCGCAATTAACCACTGTAATTACTTCAGAGAGATCCGCATTTTTTTGGTGTCCAAATGAGCCGCAGGTTGTGAGGTATATATAGTGCACATGTCTTGTCTTTAAGCCGACCAATCATCTAGCAAGTAGGCTGACTTCATCACAATATAAGGTCTACATGGAGAGCATCTAATCCAGTGTTAATGAAGGTATCTTTGAGCATCATTCAGGTGCTATTTCTTTACGGTATCATGACAAGGTCTTGGAGCATTTTAGACGACTAGACTCTTCATATTTATGACCCTTAATTATATTTATAACCAGAAGACACAACCAAATAGACATCAAGAAGTCTATTGACCTATAATAAAACCTTGCTCATGAAACCCATGAAGCAAGCATAACAAAAATACATTTTACTATCTTTGTCTTTTATTTTACATAAATACATAATTACATAGTCAATATGAGGACTGATCCTAGTTACACTTTTCAACATGGGTCACTCATATGGGGACCACTATCCTCTTCTTCTTCTTCCCTTCTATTCCTACTCCCCCTGGCCATCATGAAAACCAAAAGTGCAATGATACATATAAGCCAAAAAAACACATTCTTGGAATATAAATATAGGTGGTGGACAACTTGCGATTAAATCAGCAAGAAGAAAGAATGGGAAAGATTAGGAGATGGAGGAGAAAAAATACAAAAAACAATGACAAAAAAATGAGGGAGTTTGGAGTTTGCACTTACCTCTTTAGCTCTTGTAAATGGATGTAATATTCCCAATTAGCCTTGCTAATTGGAATATTTCATTTTTGTTTAATTTTGCCGCTTTAGTCAGAAATAATAAATAAAGTGAGAAATAAGAGGGGTCACCTCACTTTAGTCATCTCACTTTATAAAATAAAGTGCTTTCCTAGTTGATTGACGTTGTAACTTAAAGAAGGGGCCTTGGGGGTCCACACGTATATGAGGGGAGGCCTCACGCTGACCCAAGGGTAACTGCAAGGTGAAGGACGCAGTTAAGGTTTTGGAGGGAGTTTAGCATTATAAAAGGAGGGGTTCCCACTTCATTTGGGAGACATAATTTGATATTGATATTGAGAGCTAGACTTTTGTCTGCTTCAGCACGCCGGTTGTTTAGTCGGTCTGCAGCACTGTTTAGTGCACGAGTGTCTCCGGTCGGAGATCTCACCCTTAGCCTCGGGGGACTTCGAGTGCCTGCCCTGGTAAGGTTCTAGTTTCACCCTTAGCTTCGGGGGACTTCGAGTGCCCGCCCTAGTAGGGTTTGTTCACAGTACACTTTCCAATACGGCGGCAAGGTAGCGGCGGTTTACGGCGGGTGCGGATTTGGGGAAAAGCCCTCTTGTGGGCTGCGCGATTCGAGAGGAAGGACGCACGGGGGAGGAAGGACGGCGTCGGGCGGGAGAGTGAGGACGGCGCGTTCCCGGGGAAGGCCTTAGGTCGGATACGGCGAGGAGACGGCGGCTCCAAGAGGAGGAAGGACGCAGTTCAGCTTGAGGAGTGAGGACGCTGTCCAATCTTGAGGGGAAGGACGCAGATCTGAAGGCCATTGATAGATCCAGTCTTGGAGAGGGTAGATCTGAGCGGATATTTGCAGATCTAGTCTTGTATGTTGCAGATCTGAGGGTATAGCACTAGATCCAGCTTGGGAGATTACAGATCTGAGGAGATATTGGCAGATCTAGCCTAGATCTGAAGAGATAACATCAGATCCAGCCTTGGAGGCTGCAGATCTGAAGACATATTGTCAGATCCAGCATAGATCTGGAGGTTTGGTAGCAGATCTGATCTAGGAGGACGCAGATCAGGAGGGATAGGACACAGATCTGATTTGAGGCTTCAAATCCAGCAGATCTGAGCATTCAGGAGGCAGATCCACAGGTAGGACGCTGATCTGGGGAGCAGGCTTATGTGAGAGGGCTCAACAGCGTTTTTCTAGCCTTCAGTAGCTGATCTATCTGTCTGGAGTTTTTGGTGCCTAGTGCTTCATCTGTTTCTGCGCTGTCACTAGCAGAGACAGCGTTTTTCATGGGTAAGGGTTTTTGGAGTTGAGATCAGCTGTTTTCCAGTCTTCAGCCTTCAGAGCAGCTAGGACGCTGTCCTTGTTGCAGCCATTATTCTGTCTGAGAGGGTTTCCACTTGCCTAGGGCAAGGATAGGTGCACTTATTCTGATCTTCTTGTACTCCTCTCTATGTACTTTCAGATTAATAAAATGGCTCAGTTTTCTGGAATTCTATGTGTCATTATTCAGTGATCTGGTTCAGCATTGTATTTTCTTTATCTGTCTGGCATATTTCTGTTATTACTGGTTATTTCCCATTGGGGATATTACAGTGGTATCAGAGCATAATTCTGGCTCAGCCTGTGGTCTATGACATCGGGAAAGAGATCATACAGAGCAATAGCAGTTGCAATTCCAGAAACGCAGTTGGAAAAAGGGCCAAAATAAAAAAGGTCAAATTTTGAAGTTTGGAATTAGGAAAAACGTTTTTTGGGTTTTTCTGGGTTTTGGACAAGGATTATCTTCCCAAATTCTTGGAATCTTCTGAGTAGTTTTCAGTGGGTAAATCGAAGGTCGAAGTTAAGCGGCAGTATGGTTTTGCAGCAGCCGTGCAGTTTCTGAGGAGCCTGTAGGCACCTAGCAGAAAATGCCAATGGCAGGAGATGTGAGTCCAGCTCAATATGCAGCCGTTTTTGCAGAGTGGCAGAGCCTAGGTCAGGCATTCATGGATGCTTTCCCCTGGGAGCGCTATTTCCAGTTCCGATGTGGTGTCAAATCCCCTGAGCATGAGCAGCACCAGCATAAGGGGCACGGATACCACCGTGATGACCACCGTGCAGCTAGTAGACTTCATTTGCCCAGGTTTGATGGCTCATCAAACAGTTCGGCAAAGTCCTGGGTGGAGAAGCTGGACATCTATGTCCAGCTTAACCAGATGACGCAGTCAGAGGCCATTAAGGTGGCAACATTGCATCTGGATGGTGAGGCCCAGGATTGGTGGTTCCATGGGATGGCGATACTCAGGCATTCTACAGTGATGACATATGCCGAGTTTACACGGAGGGTGTTAGAGCGTTTTGACAGGAGGGATTCGGATCAGTATTTTGTTGAGCTGACCAAGCTCAAACAGACTGGGAGTGCAGAGACATACATTTCAGACTTCTTGAGGATTTCGGTGATGGTACCTGATTTATCTGCAGCTCGGATGGTTTGCATGTTCGTGGGGGGGCTGTCAGAGCCACTTCGTAGCCTAGTACTGTCGAACAGACCGGCTACCCTTCAGGATGCCATCAGCAGGACTCGGGACTTACAGGATGTCTTACCCAGGAATCGGACACCTTATCCCCAGAGACGGGCCTTCCAGCCTAAGGGTAAGGACACGAGGGCTCCGCCTCCCAAGGCGAATCCTGGACGAGGGCAGTTTGATGATGAGGCCAGGAGAGAGCTGAGGAAGAAGCGGGTGTGCTTCACTTGCCGGGAGCCATGGGCACCAGGACACAGGTGCGCGGCAGGGAAGGCACACTTCATTGAGGTCTTCTCCGAGAGCAGTGGAGAAGAGGATGAGGAAACACAGGATTGCAGGGAGTTCGAGGATACACCTAGTGAGACACAGGACTCACCATCATTAGAGACCTCCTTGACCGTGCCGGTTGATATCGTAGTGGAGGAGGTAGAGCCTACCTCGGTAGAGCCATCCACTGAGGTGATGACTGGAGCCATGTCCTGAATCTTCGGGTGGTAGCAGCACACGACAGATGGGTGAGGTATCAGGAGATATATCCACTAACGATGAGGCACTAGGAGATACAGAGGTATTGGATGATGGTCGCAGGCAGCGGTATCATCGGCTTCGGACGGACCTTCGAGTTTTGAGGGAGAAGGCCGCGTCAGTACGGGAGACCATTTTGTTGCAGGACCAGGAGCTGGAGGGTATGAGAGTGACTTGTGCCAAGTCGGCGGCCAAGTTGGTCCACATTGGGGAACAACTGGATTCCCTGATGGTACAACCCGAGAGCACATTGCAGCATCAGATCATTCCCCTTCAGGTATGCATGGATGGGACTAGTAGAGTTGTTGGGTCATCTCTTCCCATTGGAGAGAGAGAGGCAGAGCCACCTAGTCAGGTCTCAGATGTTGACTTGGATAGTGGTATGAGACGATCAGAGTTGCACAGGGTACAGCAGCCACGTGTTGAGGTTGGATGGCGAGAGGTTTTGAGTTGGTGCTCGGTGGAGCGGGCTATGGATGAAGGGGAGGTCTCAAGGAGAGATCTCGCTGGAGATGCACTTCGACACACCATGGGGTGCAATGACTTTCTTCCTTTCTCACAAGAGCAGATAGAAGATGGGGGACATCTTCGGATGGATAACATCTCTCATGCTTGTGTTGGACATCCCTTGAGCCATACACACCATGATGGGATGTTTTTGCCTACCACCTATTTGAGTCTTGATAGGGTGTCATTGATCCTTGAGAAGTTTATATTCCAAAATCCCATGAAGTGCAAAATCAGAAATTTGATTTGGGAGGATGGTAGTACCGGGATGAGGAGAAGGAGGCATCCACAAGTGATTGAGTGGATGGGGATGATGAGCAAGGAGCTAGAAGGCTACTTGCAGATCTATGACACCAGGCAGCAGGAGGCTTGGCTGCGTTGGTTACTCTTGAAAGAGTTTGGCCATCACTTGGCAAACACTCTTCCTAAGAGTAGGAGGATGGGGAAAAGATGGATGGATACTTGCATCATTGAGCAGCATAGAGTATGGATGCATGGTGTTGATGTGTTACTCATATCATTCATTGTGTCTTCATCACATGAGTTGTTTGATGGAGGTATGGGGAGGCAACACAATGTCTGGTTGCTTGGTTTGTTCCTAGGAGAGCAAGGGCAGATTTGCTCTCACACTTTGTACGATGTTGCAGGAAGAGGGGATGGCACTATCTCCTTGGTCTTTGATGATGACTGGGAAGCACTTCCATCTTGGAAGGAATTCCATATTCATTGCAGCATTATTAGAGGAATCTTTGACAAGGAGCATGTCAAAGAACAGAGTTTTGTATTGACAGGAGCTTATTTGCATGAGCTCACAGCGTTGTCACATGGGAGCAGAACATTATGGATGAAGTGTGCGCGGCAGAGATATGGTGGATCTATAACCCATAGGTCCCAGGATCACTTCACATTTGTTGCACTTACAAGAAGTA
Organism: Pinus albicaulis; assembly: GCA_034641835.2. Classification (NCBI taxonomy): domain Eukaryota; kingdom Viridiplantae; phylum Streptophyta; class Pinopsida; order Pinales; family Pinaceae; genus Pinus; species Pinus albicaulis. Next base: position 1,454,289,991 of record CM076572.1, on the reverse strand, counting down.
ATGATGATAGAGACATCTATGGCATATTCTTCTTGACTTGGGTTTCTAGGCATAAGGAGGATTATCTTCTTGCAGCACATGGTTCAGTCTTCTTCATAGCAGGTCAACACTTTATGGAGGACTCATTCATGGACCCATGTACCATCTTACTTCCAGCATATGGTCAGACTTGTATGGGAGACTTGATTATGAGGGAGACACGTGAGCTGGATGTGTCCGTGAGTGGGAAAAATTCTCACAATTTCAACACTACATGTTCTAATGGGAGCATGGGAGGAGGCATGGCCACCACTACTATGTATGCGTTCTCTTTTGATGTGGGCCATGAGATTGATATTCATCCATTGTACGGCCATGGGCAAGTGTTTGGCCCTATGTTGTTGTCATATTCAGCCATTTACTATCCATTAGTAGATGTGATGGATCTTGTACATTGCTTGCCATGTGATCTTCTGAGGTTGCAGTGGATGAGACTGCGATGTATCCTTGTGAGGGATTGTTTGCATTATGTATCCTCATGTAACACCTTCAGCAAACATCTCATTAGAATGATCCATGAAGCACATGTCCTATTCTTCATGGATGAATTGTTTTGGGCCAGCTTGTTCTTCGTTGTTGGAGGGACCTTCCTTGGAGGATTGTTCTTCACCTTGCCATTGGAGGGCAATGATTTTGCAGCCCAAGATCAGACTTTCAGCCCGCCTTCATTACCGGAGCTTGAGGTGGAAGGGGATTTTCAGGAGTTGCCTTGTCGGGAGGTGGCTCATTTGGGTTGGATGATTGCTTGGGGATGGAGGATCCACATGAGAGAGATGTTCCTCACTTCATGCCTTGAGTGGAGAGAGATGATGAGCTGGTACACAGTCGATGGGACAACTTACACATTCATAGATGCAGAGCAGCAGCAATCATGGTCTCTAGTCATAGCCAGAGGCAGTGAGCAGTTCGAGTCACGGGACTTGTGCGATTATTGGCCACAGTGGCGATGGGATCCGAGAGGACTATTGATTGGCTGGTACCAGGAGAGGCCAGTTTGGGATCCCGGCATTGAGATATCCCTTCATATCAGGGTGATGCAGGAGACAGAGAGGTTTCAGTGGGACCCAGGCACATTTTGCAGTATCGGCGGGGAGCATCAGCTAGAGAGTAGGCTTGTTCAAGCATTGCTTGAGAACAAGCAATTTTTGCCGGATGAGGATGCCACTTGGGAGAGCGAGCAGACTTTACAACATCCATCACTTCAGTTGCTTGAGGACAAGCAACGTTTTGCCGGGGGAGACTGTAATATTCCCAATTAGCTTTGCTAATTGGAATATTTCATTTTTGTTTTATTTTGCCGCTTTAGCTAGAAATAATAAATAAAGTGAGAAATAAGAGGGGTCACCTCACTTTAGTCATCTCACTTTATAAAATAAAGTGCTTTCCTAGTTGATTGACGTTGTAACTTAAAGAAGGGGCCTTGGGGGTCCACACGTATATGAGGGGAGGCCTCACGCTGACCCAAGGGTAACTGCAAGGTGAAGGACGCAGTTAAGGTTTTGGAGGGAGTTTAGCATTATAAAAGGAGGGGTTCCCACTTCATTTGGGAGGCATAATTTGATATTGATATTGAGAGCTAGACTTTTGTCTGCTTCAGCACGCCGGTTGTTTAGTCGGTCTGCAGCACTGTTTAGTGCACGAGTGTCTCCGGTCGGAGATCTCACCCTTAGCCTCGGGGGACTTCGAGTGCCTGCCCTGGTAAGGTTATTTCTGGTTTCACCCTTAGCTTCGGGGGACTTCGAGTGCCCGCCCTAGTAAGGTTTATTCTGAGTACACTTTTCAGTTTCAGCAGCAAGGTAGCAGCAGTTTCTGGTGCAGATTTGGGGAGAGAAGAAGCCCTCTTGTGGCTGCGCAGTTCAGGAGAGGAAGGACACTGCTTCTGCAGGAGGAAGGACGCTGATCAGGCCGGGAGAGTGAGGACGTTGTTCCAAGGAGGACGCAGTCCAGATCTGAGCAGGGAAAACGCTGTCCAAGAGGAGGGAGGACGCAGTTCAACTTGAGGAGAGAGGACGCTGTCCAATCTTGAGGGGGAGTACGCAGATCTGAAGGCCATTGATAGATCCAGTCTTGGAGAGGGTAGGATTCGAAAGCGTATATTTGGTGCATCTAGCCAGATGCTGGGTGTGGACCAAGGTATAACACTAGATCCAAATTTTGGGAGATCATAGTCCGAGGAGATATTGGCGTATCTAGCTCAGATCCGAAGATTTAACATCGATCCAGGGAGAGGTCAGCAGATTCGAAGAGAAATTGTCGTATCTCAAAGATAGATCCGGAGGTTTGGCAGAGATCCGATCTAGGAGGACGCCAGAATGAGGATAGGACACGCATCTCGGACTTGAGTGCTTCGATCCAACAGATCTGAGCATTCAGGAGGCAGATCCACCAGTTAGGACGCTGATCTGGGGAGCAGGCTTATGTGAGAGGGCTCAACAGCGTTTTTCTAGCCTTCAGTAGCTGATCTATCTGTCTGGAGTTTTTGGTGCCTAGTGCTTCATCTGTTTCTGCGCTGTCACTAGCAGAGACAGCGTTTTTCATGGGTAAGGGTTTTTGGAGTTGAGATCAGCTGTTTTCCAGTCTTCAGCCTTCAGAGCAGCTAGGACGCTGTCCTTGTTGCAGCCATTATTCTGTCTGAGAGGGTTTCCACTTGCCTAGGGCAAGGATAGGTGCACTTATTCTGATCTTCTTGTACTCCTCTCTATGTACTTTCAGATTAATAAAATGGCTCAGTTTTCTGGAATTCTATGTGTCATTATTCAGTGATCTGGTTCAGCATTGTATTTTCTTTATCTGTCTGGCATATTTCTGTTATTACTGGTTATTTCCCATTGGGGATATTACAATGGAAGCCCTTCTTTACTCCTCCAAGCTCCTCCTTCACTACTCCTAGCTCCTCCTTCTTCACTCCTCCAAGCTCTCCTCAACTCTCTCTTCTCCAAGCTCTCATCTCCTCTCTTTCTCCTCTCTTCTCCAAGCTCTCTAAAAACATAACGAGTGAGCAAATGAGAGGTGAAAGGGACTTTTATCCCTTTCATTCAATCCCTAACCCAACAATAACCCACACCCCAACCCGACTTGCAAAAAAAAATTATTAAAAATGTTTTAAGTTGGCTGCACAGCGGAATCGGTCGGCGGACCAACAGAACCGGTTGGTATCTGCCTCGATCCACAGTAGATCCAAGACCTAATCCACCCTCCAAAACACATCCCCAGCGTACGGAAATGTCAATCGGGTCGTACGGTTCCCACAGGCCAAGAATTAAGTGGCCCAACCTAATCCGCATTTAAGTTTTTCGAGGACGCATTTCGGATGGCGGATCACCCGCGTTTTCATTCGGGACGCGTTTCAAGCCTTTGAGCCAAGGGGGCAGGGGGGAGCGTTTCGTGCAACACTGTTAGTTACAAAAACGCATAATAATTTTTTGGCTCTTGTTCTTGCATTCTTTAGTTATTGATCTTGATGCACAGGGTGCTACAGTAGACTGAGAATTGTTGGCAGTGGTATCTTAAGGTCTAGTGCATTCTTTTCTATCTTTGAGGTTGATCACTGACATCTACATAGTTGAAAGGACAATATATTTATAACTGCACTTGTTACACCAATTTTTGGTCATCTAACCTGTTACTATTAGATGGACCAAAGTACACCATGTAAGACCAATTTTACCTTAAGTAAAATTGCTTTCACTATGAAAAATAATTTAGTAATCCATAATTTATTAAGTTGTCTATGGTCTGAACAGGAAACCCCATGAGGAAATATTGAATAAATCCCTATTTGTTTGATTTTCCTCAAGGGATAATTAATTAAACAGCAGTTTAATTAATATTTCTGGTCATATTTAATCCAAAACAGGAAAATTAATTAGATAAATCGCTATTTATCTTATTATTTTCTAGGAAAAATTATTTAAACCTTATTTAAATAATATTCCTTGTTAAATTTGACTAAATCATTTATAAATAATTGAATAAATCACTATTTATTTAATTATTACTCAACCATATTCTTAAAATAATAAATAAATCATTTATTTATTTATTATTTACAAATAAAGGGATTTGACCAAATTCAAATTCTTTTTCCCTCCAACAAAATAATAAAATATTCCATAAAAGTTGGATCTAGATTTGGTTAATAATATTTTAATTATGCACCAATATCTAGACTAACTCAATATTTTGTTATAAATAGAAGGGTTTTTCCATTCATTCACTACCTTTTGTTGCCTAAAGGTCACTCTGGATCTCTACTTTTGGTCTGACTTTGATCCTCCATCATTGTCATATTTTTTCTATCTTTTTGCTTGTGAACTCCCTTTGGGTTCCATTTTTGTTTGGGTTTTGTACACCATCAAGAGAGAGAGATCTTAGATCTGAAGCGCTAAGGACATACAAGAACCCATCCCATTGAGGGGGACTCGTAACATCTTTCTATGTTCCCTTCCCAGGTGTCATAAATACAAAATTCTTTAAAAAATATTTGTGTCTCGTCTATTGGATGCATGGAGCAACTCTTGTTTTTATTTGCTGTTTAATGTCTTTAACTGCATAGATATGGATTTTGTAGCATTTATCTTGGTCAACTAACTGCAAATCTAAGGAAATTGGCAGCCATCTTTGATGTTAGGGCAGTTTGTTATACACAGCTAAAATGAGCTTTTTTCGTACGCTTGCGATTAGAATTCACACTAACAGCACTAGTTATTCTCTTGTTCTAATTAGCTACTAACCATTTCTTTTGTTTCTCTCTTGTTAAATTAAAAGTTGCATTGCATGAGTTAGATTTTCTTGCATTCTCTCATTTAAAACCACTATTAGGAATCTATTTTCTCTTTTAGTTAATTGTGTTGATATTATTTGAGTTTCACTTGCTCCTAATCTCTATATCTCATAAGTGAAGAGCACCCTAATAAACACTATAACTAAAGACACTTTATATTTTCATTGTCATCATTGTTTCATTGACAATTTTAAGCTTGCTTCATTGATTTGATATTGGAATCTTGTAGCCTTGTGTTCTAAATTAATATCTCAATAAAGCTTGGTTATAAGTGGTTTACATCTTTACATTGAAGCATATTATCATTATCTCATCTCTCTGAAACTATCTAACTTTGTCATCGCCTTACATTAACATCCTAGTCTACTTTGCATTTTTTTTAAATTAACCTCCAAACATAAGCTTAGTTGAATAGAAATTTAGGGTCCCCTTCTTCACCCAATTTGCGACACTTGACCCTTGCTCAATGGTTAAAACAGGTGACCTCGGAGCTCTCTTGCGAGCAATCCTTTGTAGGAATGGAGGCACTTGGGTCGTTAGAACTCCAGGTTATGTATGATTAATGAGGCCTTAGCCTATTTCCCCTGGACTTCTTTCTATAACCTTCTGTGAGACTTGCTTCAAAACAATTGAGGAGAAAGATCTCACATGGATTAGGCATATAATTAAAATCAACCAAGATCTTGCATTTCACATTAGTTTAGATCTTGCAATCATTCCTCATTGAGCATTGGTAATTGAAATTGCAGGCTATATTTATAATTGCAAGTTTTTTTAATTTGAAATAGATGTTTTCTCTTCCTTGCAATTATCTTTCCTTAAATTTTATTGCTCATAGTAAATTTGTCGTGATCCTTTTCTTGTGCTAACATTTCCTTGCAGCATCGCTCACCCTATAGCTTGAATTTATCATTGTGCAAGTTCTTAATTTAATTGGGCATTGTTATTTAGGCACTAGTCTCTTATTGTTTCAACCAAAGTGTAATTTGGATCTAATTGAAAATTGTTGAAAATTGTAACTACGATCGGTCTTCATATTGACTATGTATGTTAAAACACGGGTATGGAAAACACAGTAAACACACGAGACATGAGAAAGATAAACGTTGTTTGCATTTATTATTCACAAATGATGCATTTAAAGTACATTAGGTGACCCTTGGATTACACATTCCAAGGTCTCTTGGACTTCCTATGTCCATTTGCCTTCTACACCTACCCATAGAGAATTAGGTGTCCAACATTCCCCCCCTTAATCCGAAGGGGTATGTATGAGTCCATGAAGAGAGTTGTAATACAAATGTGCAAAGTATGCATGGCAGCACTAGGCTAAATGTGCTCTCTGAAATGTTGACATAAAGAGGTGGTTTAAGGATGACCGCCAACACTGGAACGCTTAGTGTAGTTCCCGGAACTCTTCCAAATCTGGCAAGAAGTTGAGGTCTTCTGCTAGAGAAAGTGCTCCTCATATTTTGAAGAGGGAGTCCTTCAACCTGGAAGAAGGGAGGTCTACAACCTGCGATGGTTTAAGGATGACCACCACCTCTGGAATGCTTGATGCATTCCCTGGAACTCTACCAAAACTAGCAAGAAGTTGAAGTCTTCTGCTAGAGGAAGTGTCTTGAATTCTTTGAAGAGGGAGAAGCTCAACCTCGCATAGATGGTTTAAGGCTGACCACCAACCAAAGGCATGCTCATGGGAATCTGTCTCTGGCTACAACTCTGAATATGGAATGACAGGTTGCGGCTCAGGCTCGCTTGATGTGGCTTTGAAGCTTGTAGATGACCATCATTTTCCCCCCTATCAGATACAAGGTGAGATGATGGTGAAAACTCAACTGCAAGACTGTTCAATACTCTAAAACAAGTTCTGACATGTGACTAAAACATCTTCTTGGTTATTGATGCCCATTGCCAAGAAGCGATCCATCCAAGATGAATCTTTGTTCTTGCAGGAGGCGTGTTTTTTAAGAATCTATGTGAAGAATGAGTGTGCCGACCACAGTGCTTGCATGGGTGAAGATCGAAACAATGATCTTTCATATGGCCAACTTGATCACAGTGTTGGCGTTTCACAATCTGTTGTGGAAGAGGAGCAGAATCTAGAACAGCTGAAGGTGTACTATCATGAAGAAATCAAACAGTCTGAAATTTTATGGGCTTGGAGTAATCTGGAATATGAAAGGACACCTCCTTGTCATATCCAAGACCAGTTATGTGCTTGTTATGGACAAGCTCTTCCCAAGGTTTGATGATGGGCTTGGGAAGTACAGGTTGGATTTTTGCTTCCGCATTCAAATCTGCTCTTGAACTAGGCACTGAATCTGAATTAATACCAACTTTATATTCTTGCTGCTGACGAGAGACTGTCTCAATGTTCTGAACAGAAACAGTTCAGAATGATGACTCTTCTAGTGAAGCTCATCTTGTTGTAGCTCTGACTCAAGCTGCAAAAATTCAATCTTGTCTAGTGCATTTTGAAAACAAATTCTAATATCAGACAAACTATCCTTATTGATTTTAATTGTGCTTTCAATAGCAGATGCGATTAGAGTTCTTAATAACTCTAATAAATTATCAATTTGAGCCATTAAAAAAGGAACTATCTACTGACACTAGTTCCAAAGAGCTTTTAATTTTCAAAATCTGAACAAAATTCTTGATACCTTAAAAATCCCAATCCAATGCATATGGTAGTACTTCAATATCTTAAAAAACCCACAAACCTCGAATACACATTAGAATGGAATATCCATGCATCAAAATGCAGCAGTCTTCAACACACTATTCAAGCAAGCTTGCAGGTCTAATATTGTCAACTTCTGCCTACGGTAGTTTACATATTCTATAATAAAAAAATCTGTTAAGAAAAGAGACACTTGTGGTGGGAATATATATAACAAAGGTATTTTTTCTTTTTGGAAAAGTGTTATATGGGGGAGGGATTATTATGAGAAGTCTAGGAGAAGACAGAGGGGTCGAGGTCGAGGGAGAGCGATGTACGTGAACCGGAAGATGGAAGGGTCAAGGGACAGGTGGTGGTGGTGGGAAGGAGGGGAGCGCGGAGGGAGATGACAGCGGGCAGAGGAGTAGGGAGAGTGGGGTAGGAGAGCAGGGAGTGGGGAGGGGAGCAGTGGGAGCAGTGGGAGGTGGGAGCAAGGAGCGGGGAGAGGGGGGAGGATGGAGCGGAGGTAGCAGGTAGCGGGGAGGAGAGCAGCGGAGTGGGGAGGAGAGCAGTGAAGCAGGGAGAGAGCGGAGGATGGAGGAGAGGTAGCAGGTAGCGGGGAGGAGAGCAGCGGAGCGGGGAGGGGGCGGTGGATGGAGCGGACGTATGGCAGAGGCCACGTGGAGAGGGTCGAGGGGAATGGGAGGCAATGGAGAGGGCAATGCGTAGAGGAGAGCACAGAAGAGGAGAGCCGAGAGGCAGTGGGAGCTGGCGCGCAGGTGGGGAGGAGTGAGCAACTCGTTTGTGAAGGGTTTCGTTATTGATAGAAACCATGTGGAAAATCATGCATCTAGCATTGTTTTTTTTTTATTTATCACTGTAGCTGTTGGATCCATGATTTGACCCTCTCATTCAAAATTCGTAACACCTCAAATAAGGAGCTTCTGGGGCCTTTTGCAAACCAAAAACAACCAATCCGATCCTTCTGGAAACTCCGCAGTAAACAAGGGTGATGCAGATGCAAACAAAAGCCACCCCTCAATTGAGCCAATCCAACATATTCCTCCTAAAACATACAAAGGAAACCCGATTTCAAAGAAGGAACATGACAAGAGCTCCACAGACACAAAGAACAATGCAACCTTCAGTCCTCCAACTGCCCCTGGTATCACCGAAAGGAGCCGAGGTGAGCCATGTAAAGTCCTGAGAATGGATGCGAGGGTGACTTAAGCGCAGTCGAGGCAGCGTTATCGAACTGGTGCAGAGGGAGGGTGAACGATGAGACTGTGATACCGATGGCGTGAGGCCAAGAGAAGTTCACAATTCTTCATATATACATCACAGACTCGCTTCTCTTATTAACGCACCAAAAGATGAAGAGACTTCAACGCATATTCAATCGACCATTGACATATTTCCACAAAAAAACCACAAAATCTAGTGGCTCAATTTGGAGCAGCACCAGCAATTGCCCGCTCTGATACCATGTTAAACACGGGTATGGAAAACACAGTAAACACATGAGACATGAGAAAGATAAACATTGGATGCATTTATTACTCACAAATGGTGCATTTATAGTACATTAGGTGACCCTTTGATTCCACATTAGGACTTCCTATGTCCATTCACCTTCTACACCTACCCATAGACGATTAGGAGTCCAACAATGTAATTATGTATTTAGGTAAAGAAGACAAAGATAATAAAATATATTTTTGTTGTACTTGCTTCATGGGTTTCATGAGCAAGATTTTATTATAGATAGACTTCTTCTTGATGTCTACTAGGGTTGTCTTCTTGTCATAAACATAATCAAGTGTCATGTATATGAATGCTCCAAGACCTTGCTATAAAACTATGGAAGAATGGCTTAAAGATAGCCCACATCCGACGCTGGAAGATAAGCTTAATGATGCTCAAATATACCTCCATCAACGCTGAAATTATTGCACTTCAAGTTGGCCTTCAAACAGCAAGTAAAGTCGGCCTACAAACAGTGACAAAGGTCGGCTTATTAACTAGCAGGAACAACTATATATACCCCTGCATATACTACGCATAAGACAGAAAAAGTATGGATTTTCTCTGAAGTTTTACAGTGGTTAAGGTGCGGATTTCAGGAAGGTTAAAGTGTGGATATATCTGTGATAAAGTGTGGTCTTCAGACAGATTCAAGTGCGGACTTCTCTAAGGTAATTACAGTGTGAAGAAGTCTGGAGATAAGTGCAGATTGCTCTAAGATCAAGCTGCGGATTTCAAGAAGGATACAAGTGTGGATATATTTGAGTTTCCACAGCGTGACCAAGTCTGAAATAAGTGTAAGTTAAGGCAATGGACAAGCATTAGGTGTGGATCTATTTCTTGAATTGTTTTAAAGCAGTGAATACCAATCTGTGTGAAGAAGTTAAAGGGCTGAAGTCTGATATAATAATATAAGAGTACAAGGAAGGTAAATCTGTGATTTACCTTCCCATCTTTAGTACACAAAAGGGAAAGCAATATATCCCAAGTGAAACAGGCAGAAGTATAACCGAAGACTAAATCAAGGAAGATATAATTAGAGACCAAGTTCTCTAGTGGTGGTGCAGGTCAGTGCAAGTTGGTGTAGAAGAGAAGGATTAGCGTTCTTAGCATGCAAAGAAGCATTGACAAGGTCTTGGAAGCATTCCTAGGTCAAGGGTCTGAGTCTTGGTCATGGTAATTATTGTTAAGTCTCAATTTTGCCTATTTTTCACACCCTTCCCCAGCCTTACCTCCCCTATTTTTTAACTCCTCTTGCCCCTAATTATGCTTAGTTCGGCTATATTGTTTAGTTTTGTCAAATTAACATAATAAGTGTCAATTTTCCTTAAACTTGAAGTATTCTTTGATCTAGCTAAATCTTTATTGAATTACCACTCCAACTGATCTAGAACTCATGTGCAGATTTTCTTTGATTCGAAGAAAAATCTTGAAGACAGCTTGTGCAGCCACATTTCCTGCAGAAGCTTTGGATTTCCTGCAAAAGATCTGGATTTCCTGCAAAAGCTCCAAATTTCCTGCAGAAGCCTCGATTTCCTGCAGACGTTGATTTCCTGCAACAAAATCAGCGGTTGACTATGTTCTACTTATTGCCAGATCCACCAAGAACATGGGTTTTGTGGGGAATTCGTTGCACGTGAAGGCTATCCTATTGGTTGCTTCGAACCTCCTTCTGAAACAACCCAAACCAACAAATTTCTTCTCATGACCACACGAGGAGGCATCTTCAGCGATGTAACAGAAATCGTCTAATCCATGCTTTCAATCATGGATTAGACTCAACAGAAGCTAATTTTGATGATCTGGACCTGTATTGTTGGTTGATAGCTTAGATTAGTCATTTTCCTTATTCGAGCCAAATATGGGCTTTAGAGACTGTATAAATCAGATGTATTTCATATTGTAAAGGGTTGTTGGGTTGGGATTTCGGCTGATAAGCAATATATCAGATTGTACTTGCTGTATATTTTCATATTAATACAATATCTTATGTTCTGTCTACTTTGTTGAGCAACCTCTTCGAGTTTTGAAGGGGTTGTGAGTGAGGGAGGGCCCCCTTCGCTCACAACTCCTATAGCGCAATATGTCTGTATTTAATTCTTTTTTATGCAGCAATAATTCTTTTACACAATTAATGCATTATTTCCAAAGTTTCAACAGCAGATTGTTAATTGATTAAATGATTAAGTTTCTTATGTTAATGTGTTAATTTCATTTGATCAAAGCTTGGATTTACGTTGTCTAAGTTGGTTTCTTGATTGTTGTAATTTGATCTTTTATCTTTTCATGGTCAATATCAGCGATACCGAGAGCTATAGAGGGATGTTGTAGTCCACTCCATAGCCTTTGCTGCTAAGTATTGATGCAGGAAAGAGGCATTAGTTGGTGCGTCTGAATAGTTAATTTATGAACACTTGCAGTAATAAGCCTGCATATATTTTGCATAGTATCTCACAAGCTTACCCACCCTGGGTTGACAATTTATGATTGCCAAATTATAAGTATATAATTTGACTCAACACTTGTCATTTGAAGATCTATAAGAAGAATTCTTTACGGGTTTTCCTCTCTAAGAGGGACAGGTTTTTCCCTGGCTCTAGATGCCTAATTTTTGTGTCTCATGTATTTTGATAATTGACTTGATGAAAGACTAAATAAGATAAAGAAGGGAAGAAATAAGTAACTCAAGTAAGCACACGAGTAATTATCAAGAAGAGAATTTGAATTCTCAACATGGAATCAGAGCTAAGGTGATGAACACATGGGCTACTTGACAAAGAAGACACTGTAGGAAGCGAAGATCAAAGTTTGGGTTGAAAAGTCGAATCAGTTTGCAAGGAAGACTTTCAAGCTATTTCAAGAAAGATCTCCTATCTCATTTAAAGGATCAACTCATTCAAGAAAATAATATTTGCCATCAAAGATTTACAATTCAAGACATCATCTTTTGAAGATACCCTTTATCATCAAGGATCCAAGAACATCTACATTGGAGATTTCAATCTTAAAAGAAGCTCTTGCTTCATCTTCATCATCATCAAGCAAGTTACAAGCCGCTCTACTCAAGTAAGTATCTATGACCTTACTTAAATCAGTCAAGATGACTTACTATAAAGAGAGCAACAAGCTGGTTGGGTCATCAAACTTTAGTGCATGGAAGAAGAGGACAGATTTGAATTTAATTGAAGACGAAGTTATGGACTACATCAAAGGATCTACAATTCAACCACCAAAAGGAGATGCTCCAACTCATGCCAAGTACATAGAATACAATTAAGGGCTCACCCATTCCCTATGTATCAAAACTAAAGTCTGCAAAAGAAATATATGAGAAACTGGTGGAGCTATTCTCTGTGAGTACTGCAGGAGAAGCAATCTCTCTGAGATAAGAACTATACAAAATGAAATTGTCAGGAGAAGAAGGAATCACTTCATACTTCATGACGATTTCTTAAATAAGAGATCAACTGCAAGAACTGGGAGAAGTAATGTCTGACACTAAGATGACTACAGTGGTGTTGAATGCTCTACCAGAAGAATGGGGTAACTTCACTTCAAGTTTATACGGGAAGAAAGAAGCCACACCATTCCATGATTTATGGTCTCTAAGTAAAATAGAGGAAACAAGACTGAAAGCCAAAGCTGATACAGGATCAAGTGAAGGTAATCAAGCCTTTGCAACCATATCCGGGAAGAAAGGAAGATTCAGAAAATTTGGTCCTCGAAATAAAAGAAGAAATATGGACAAAGTGTACGATGCTTTGGATGTAATGAACTTGGGCATTATAAAAGAGATTGTCCTAAATATGAAAAGGACAAGAGGAAAAGGGAAGAATTCCATATCTCAGATATGAGGGAAGAACCTGATGCAAAGAAATCTAAGAAAGAAGAAGCGAGAGATCTCTATTATGATTGAGATCATCTTCTTCTTTAAGCAATTTCAGTTGATTTTCAAATAGTATGTTAGGAAGCAATGTATATTGATAGCAGCATGGTAGGAGCTCTTGGTGAAACAGCTCCAGGAAAACCTCACTAATAACAATACTGATGGAAGGTTGTCATCAAGATCAAGGGTCATCATGGAAACAAGTGCGGACATTTTCTAATGGAATTCCCTATGAATTCACTAGTTAGAAAGAAAGCAGAAAGGTTTCATCAAAGAATGCTATGCTACAGAATTCTAGGATTAGGATGTGATGGCATATTGATGAAGCAGGTCAATGGAATGAAGTTCCTCATTCTAGTAAAACTGCTACAGCATGACTCAAAGGAAAAAGGTATGAGGTACATATATTTATATGCTGACACTGGATGTTGTGAAGTCATGTCATATGGTTGCAGGTAATGGACTTCTATATTTAGAAGTATGATCTATCGAGGAGGATCTCTCACGGTGCACTGACAGATGAAATCAAAATAATATATCCTCATAAGGAATATGAGGTGGTTGTATATCAACAAGGAACTGGAAATTGGAAGTCCTTGGGAATGAAGATGGGCAGAAAGGAAGAGATCAAGAAGTGCAACCATGTCAAGAGGCAATTATCATCCGGAAGCCAAGAAGATGTGACTAGAATATCTCCTGGGAGAATATGTAGACTATGATAGAAGTCTAGTAAAGAAAAAGACCCTTGACAAGACATATCATTAGGAGATGTGTCAATCTGAATAAAGATGGTGATGCCTACAAGAAGATGTCATGGTGAAAGATCATCACTGAGGTAACTTTTGTTTTTAAAAGTTCATATGTATATGTTTATCTGGATGAATTTGTGCAGGGTTGCTAATCATGTGAAAGGATGTAAGATCCTTGGAGATGATTCGAAAGAAAGCAACATGGCATAAAAGGTGGACCCGATAAGAAAGACAGATGAATCACTTTCTAGTAGATGACATGACTCATGAATGAAAGTGATGGATGATCTATGCCCTATGAAGCTAAAGTTGAAAATTCCTCAATATCGAAATCCATGACATCGAGGGGAGGAATTCTTGATGAGCAGTTGGGTGTCTCACCATTGCTATTGCAGGTCCCTGATTGAGAGGGAGCCTGGTGATAATTTTCTTACTTGGAAGAAACTGGGTAATTCCTAAGAATGAGCTTAGGTACATTCCTTATACAGGAATAAGTACATTCCCTATACAGGAATGAGTACATTCCCTTGTGGAATAGATCCTCCCTGGCTGAGAGGGAGAGATAGACACATCATTCTGGTCTTCACTTGGGCAGATAGAATGGACGATTGGGCAATCATTTGGCATTCAATACTCTTTGAGAATGTGATAGGGCATTCAAGATAAGAGTAGTCGAGGACCGGTATTCTTTGAGGGCTAGCTACCAGTCATACTTTGGGAACATTTGGGTGGAGTATGTACCTTGGAGAGACAATAACTATGGTGTCTATAAGTCATGTGTCTCGCCAGCATTGTAGCCCATTGTCTCATTGAGAGATGGGGTTGTTAGTCAAGGCCTTGCACTACGACAATGTTGGTTGATATGATGCTATACAGATGTGATTACCAATCCGACTCTTCTTATGAGATTCTTTAGTTTGAAAGTGACCATGTACCTATATGAATACCTCCCTAGTTAAGAGGGATTGTTGAAAAGTGTAACTAGGATCAGTCTTCATATTGACTATGTAATTATGTATTTATGTAAAGAAGAAGACAAAGATAATAACATATATTTGTGTTGTACTTGCTTCATGGGTTTTGTTGACCACTCTGTGTCAACAACCCCATAGCAGTACACCTCCATTTTTTCAAATGGGATCCATCATGTTCGAGGTGTTCACGTTGTTCTGATTTCATCAACAGTCGACAGTTTTATAAACAATGTAAACCCATTCTACATGTTTATGATGTAAATGATCTAAGTAAGACCATCATGTATGTAACAACCTAGGTAAGCCTAGTATTTTGGTGACGATTTCTATCCTAGGAGGTTTTTTGTCTCACTGATTCGCTTGTGTTTCTCGACAAAAGTGATCGGCAAAGTTTTCCCCTCCAGCCTCACCCCAAAGCTAGGGTGGATTTTGTCATCAAGATGCTAAGTGGGTCCTAGTGTTTTCTATCGAGTCTTTGTAAAAGTATTTTGGGAATAATCCTAGCTAATTGGCTAGATTATTTTATTACAAGCTGCTTGGTCTACTAGATCATGTTTTGAGTCGTAGAATTGGGTAGCTTTTTGAGAGTCTATGCGAATGGGTATTTCCCTTTTATGTGTCTAAATGTATTTATCTTATGTAAAGAGGGTTGGAAAAAATAATTAAATCCCCTCTCAGTCAATTAATTAAATCTTCTGGCCAAATTAATTAAAAATCGTAAACTAGAAATTTAATTAATTTTAAGTCCTAAGTGAGTTAAAATTCTTCAAAGGCAAAATTCGTGGGTCCTAAAAAAATAAATTTTTAATGGTCTCAGGCCAAGGGAATATTGAGAATTTCAATAAATTTTGGACCCTTGGGCCTTGGTGGTTAAGTCAAAGTCAAAATTTTGAGGTAATTTACTCAAAAATATTATTTTTGAATTGATTAAAATAGAATTAAATGATAAATTCGAATTTCCTCAAAATTATAATTTCAACGGTCCAGATTAAAAGATGATTAAATCTTTTTGACGGTCGAGATTATTTTGACAAGGATTAACTGAACTAGCCGTTGGAGATTTTATCTTATAAATTAAAGGTCTTTGTCAGTCTTTCAGCCATCCGATCTTTGAATCGTGCACTTGTTCTTGGAAGCTTTTGTGATTTTTGATGAATAAAGCATAAAGACTTTAGAGTTACAAACTTTGGTGTTTCTTTTCCAGATCTATGTGGTGATGTTGTCTCTAAACTCCGCTACTTCTATTGCTTTTTTGATGGTTGATGGCCTCTATGGATTAATCTGCATGCAGGTATCTTGTGCAGTTTTCTGGATTTCTAAAATAGCATTTTGATTTAACGGAAAGATTAGTTATCTATTTTTCTGAAAGGTCTCATGTTTATTTTTTAATCTCTATCAATCTAAAATTCAGATCTAAGTGTGCAGAGATCTTTTTTTTTAAGGTTTAAGCGTTTGAAGAAGTCTTCAGTTAGACTAGCCGACTCTCAGATTTCATAAATCTGAAAAAACCCATTGTTTCCTAATTCCCAAGTTTATCTTACGGAAATTTGTTTTTATAGGGTCTTCTCGGGCTTGTGCCTCTCATAATTTCTCCTTTTATTAATTGTGCAAAAATGATTTTAAATCTGGCCAAAGAGGGCCTCTAATCTGTAAATTAGCACTATAAATTTACAAATATTCTCTAGGGTGTAAGGGTTTATTTTTTGTGCATAGTTTTGGCTTTTTTCTAGTTCTGTGCAAGTTTACAAGGAGATTCTCAGAAAATTTTTAGATCTGAGCCAGATCTAGGCCCTGGAGGGTAAGATCTGGCCTCACAATCATTTCTGCTGGCAGATCTGAATGTTATTTTGCTGCAAAGAGAAAATCTCAGGTGCATCTAAATCAGTATTTTAAAAAATCTTAGTTATATTGGCAAAATTTTAATTGCTGGGTGAGAAGGAATTTCATGTGTACTGGTTCTGCCTGAGCTAATCACTCCTACTATCCCTCATCGTTGTCCATACGCTTTCCTTGTCTCATCTCTACCTTCATCTTTCTACATTTTCCATACATGCTACAAGCCCATCCTCTTTTGCACTCAATTTCTCTCATCCTCGCTCCTGCTCCCCTTTGCTGCCACTTCCTCTGCGTTTTTCCTTTTTTCCGACCATCGACCCATCTTCTCCTCTGCCCACAGCCTTGCTTCCTCTTGCCCTCAGCTGTCTTTGCACCTTCACGCTGCTCCCATTTGTCATTCCGCTGCCACATTGCCTTCACGCAACATCCATCCCAACCTGCTGCCCGTACGGAATCCTTTCCTTACCTTCGCGGCTCCTTCACTACACCTTCACACAGCCTCTGCCGTCGTCATCCATCGAGCCTCAACATTTCTTCCGACCTGCACATACAATACAAGCCCAAAAAAAGGGGCGTGAGGATTTAGATTTAGATTTTTAGTTTTAGATTTTGGATTTTTAGATATTTTAGACTTTACGTTAGTTTTAGATTTTTAGTTTTAGTTTTAATTAAATTTTAGATTTTCATTAAAACTTTAGGCTTAGTTTCAAATCCGATTTTGACTTAGCTTAAGTTTTAATTTTAGATTTGACTTCAGTTTTAATCTTAGATTTTAAATTTTCGTTTTTGACGTTGCTTAGTTTAGTCTAGTTAGCGTAAAGTTTTAATGTAACTTTAAGATCTAATTTTTTTTTAATTTTTAGAAACTTCAATAAAAAATTTCAAAAATCCTTAAAAAAAAAATTATTTTATATTTTTAATTGTTGGACTTTAGCTTTAGTTGTATATACATTTTTTTTTGGGTTTTAGTTTTATTAGCTTTTAGATTTTAAAAAGAAAATATAAAAAAATATAAAAAATTTAGAAAATTCTCAAAAAATTTAAAAATTTTACATAGTCAAGTTGAGTTTTACTTTTCTATCTAAAGTTTGACTATAAGTTTCTGAATTGGAATTATTTGGAATATCATAAATTCGGAAATATTGGAAATATCTGGCATTTAAATTCGATGGTACTCTCATGATAATATTTTTTGTTTCGAAATTAAATTGTTTCGAAGTTTAACGCTTCGCTGTGGTTGATGATTGTTGAGTTATCTTTAATTGTGGTTTTAAATTACTTGAAATTGGCGATTAATTGCTTAGTCTAAATTTGAGAATATTTCAAGTGATGATAAATTACATGTCTTTATCAAACATTGTTAATGCATAATTGTAAGAGTGTTTTTATCGAATATCATTGTGGTGGATTGATTTTCCATAGCAGCAGTTACATATCAAAATACTTGACTTTAATTTCATAACGGGATATTTTGACTCCATAAGGAACTGGTTTTAAAGTTTCAAATCTAATTGGATCTGTAAAATCTCGTGAACCTTAACAAGTATTTCGTTATCTAGCTGTGTCTCTAGAATTGGTTGGTCTCCAACCAGTTCTCCTTCTTCATTTTCGTTAGGGTGTACCTCCCTTAGCTTGCAAGGAAACAGCTTAGATAGAGAGATTGGGGATCAGGGTGATAGCCCTCGATCTGAGCCGTTGTCGCAATGCCTAGACATTTTGTGTGACAACAAGTTTGATGAGCAATATTTTATTATAGATAGACTTCTTCTTGATGTCTACTAGGGTTGTCTTCTGGTCATAAACATAATCAAGTGTCATGTATATGAATGCTCCAAGACCTTGCTATAAAACTATAGAAGAATGGCTTAAAGAGGGCTATATTCTATGCTGGAAGATAAGCTTATTGATGCTCAAAGATACCTCCATCGACGCTGGAATTATTGCACTTCAAGTCGGCCTTCAAACAGCAAGTGAAGTCGGCCTACAAACAGTGACATAGGTCAGCTTATTAACTGGCAGGAACAACTATAGATGCCCCTGCATATGTTGCGCATAAGACACGGAAAAAGTGCGGATTTTCTCTGTAGTTTTACAGTGGTTAAGGTGCGGATTTCAGGAAGGTTAAAGTGCGGATATATCTGTGATAAAGTACGGTCTTCAGACAGATTCAAGTGCGGATTTCTCTGAGGTAATTACAGTGTGAAGAAGTCTGGAGATTAATGCAGATTGCTTTGAGATCAAGCTGTGGATTTCAGGAAGGATACAAGCGTGGATATATTTGAGTTTCCACAGAGTGACCAAGTCTGAAATAAGTGTAAGTTAAGGCAGTGGACAAGCATAAGGTGTGGACCTGTTTCTTGAATTGTTTTAAAGCAGTGAATACCAATCTGTGTGAAAAAGCTAAAGGGAAGAAGTCTGATATAATAATATAAGAGTAGAAGGAAGGTAAATCTGTGATTTACCTTCCCATCTTCAGTACACAAAAAGGAAAACAATATATCCCAAGTGAAACAAGAAGAAGTATAACCGAAGACAAAATCAAGGAAGATATAATTAGAGACCGAGTTCTCTAGTGGTAGTGCAGGTCAATGCAAGTTGGTGTAGAAGAGAAGGATCAGTGTTCTGCCCATACAAAGAAGCATCGACAAGGTCTTGGAAGCATTCCCAGGTCAAGGGTCTGAATCTTGGTCATGGTGCTTTCATTTGAAGATCTATAAGAAGAATTCCTTACGGGTTTTCCTCTCCAGGAGGGAGAGGTTTTGCCCTGGCTCTAGGAGCCTAATTTTTGTGTCTCGGGTATTTTGATAATTGACTTGATGAAAGACTAAATAAGCTAAAGAAAAGAAGACATAAGTAACTCAAGTAAGCACATAAGTAATTATAAAGAAAAGAATTTGAATTAATCACCAGCCCTCTAAATTCTCAACAAAAATATCTATCTCACATTGCTCAATCTAATAGCCTAGCTTGCCATCTAACCTGAATTCAAGTTATCTGGGGAAGTGATTACCTTGCCTTCTGATCTCCTAGACTTGTTGTTTCAACAAGTTTTCCTTTATCAATCATCTTTAGAGACTACCCCCCTTGACTTAGCTAGGAGAGAGTCTAAACGGAGTGAGGAGGGATTAAAGTGACAGCCCCTGCTCAGAGTTTTGCGCCTTAGGTGTACACTTAAGCGACAAGCACATTCATTTCTTGAATCACCTTCAATTTCATTACAACTATCACTTCTAGAAATCTGATTTCAACCATTACATATTTATTTTAGGAATTACTTCAATTTTGGTTGTTCATCGACAAGTCAAAAGTAAATTTTTGTCGTCTGCTAATCAAATTGATGTTTTACGCAGGAATATTACGTGAATAACAACATACATAATCAATAGACTTTCAAAGACTGACAGGGTTGACTATCTAAAAGTGTCATGCAGGTTTGTGGGCACAGGTTTGTGTGATAATGGCTCTAACCATCCCCAACACATCAAAAGAAGGGTTGTTAACCACAATATTTAAAACAATTTAGAATAACAAAAAAACACATGCACTCAACCTCCTCAGCAAAGCCCCCTCTCACTCAGTCTCTCTTGCTATCCCCTCCACACAGTTGGCTTAATATTTTCTTCCCTACAATACCCATCACTTTCTCAGTTTAATTCTGTGCATAATGAACATATAAGGCATATGGTCAAATGAAGGACAAAAACTACATCACAATGTACAAACTATTTTCTCATCATAGCGTGGATTCATGGATCTTGTGTAGATAAAATTTTAGTCCAACCATAAGGAGGAATCAAACAAATGCACCTTTGCATACCAAATATTAATTTTCATTGTTTTACTTGTTATTTTGTGTTAGCCCTGTACACATGAAAACATGGTACACACATATCTACTGCTACTAAGCCAAATGCCATTTTAAGTCTTTAGCATCTTCACATTCCAGCTAGCAATATAACTCATTTGACTGCCCATAAAATTCTGGTTAGAAATATGGCATGTGAATTAAACACAAATAAAGCAAAGCAAATGAAAGAAAGCAGAAAGATGAAATCCAATACAAAAAAGGTTACTCGCTACTTACCGTCATGAGATTTATCTGCTGTATCAAGAATTTCTCCAGTCTCAAAACTTAACCATTGTAACATACAACCATGTGTCACGGCAATGACCTTATCATCTGGTGAGAGGGCCATTCGGTCATAATGCAGCACTAAACCCTTTTCATTTTGCAAAGGTATTGGAAACACCTTCAAACACTTGGGATCTTCATCAAGATGATATCGAACTGCCATCAAGAAATAATTATATACATTTTGGAATTAAATGCCCACAATAAGAACATAACCTATTTTCTAGCAGTCATCCAGAAATAAACATACCTATTTTAGAATTAAATGCCCACAATAAGAACATAACACATTTTTTTGCAGTCATTCAGCACCAACTTTTATTCTACCAAAAGTGTGGACATGCACATCAGCAACGGCCCTTCAAAATATGAGTGCCTCAGACTAAAAACAGAAAACTTTTGCCTCGTTAAAATATTGCCATTATGATGGAAATGGATATAGAACATCCACCAGTACAAAAAAGATGCTCAAAGAACACTCTACTTTGCAAATGAGCCAAGGCTTGTCCCCGGAAATAACAAACTACAAACTCCATGAGATTCAGAGAACGAAAAGGCATTCCCACTAGCATATGAAGAGTTGCTGTCAATTATCCTGTCAATATAACCAATGCAACATGACAGGATACCACACACCTGGACATAGAACAGTACTGTTGGAGTATCACCCTCTGGTATAATTGATAAGGAGTCCTTTATTATAATTTGATAAAGGCAATGGTGACTTTAATATTAATATGTTAGGCATAATTAATAAAGAATTATTAATGAGGTGGTTGGGTTGTACAGAAAACAAAACTATCCACTGAAAGACATAAAAACAGAAGCACTCCCATTGTTTCAAATGACTTCACTGTAATAAAAGCATATGGAGCGCACAAACTCTCTAATTAACTGAAACATGAATAGGTATATTTATTAATTATTGAATGATGATTACAAATGTGAGAGGCCACTGGCTTAAATACATAACGATGGGTGTTGTTGACGAAACGCTTCGGTCTCCCAAGAAGCTTCTTCTTCTGATAAGTCCTTCCATTTGATAAAGTATTCTTTGATTACTCGTGACTGCAGATTTTTTTTCCTGATGGAGATGATACCTTCTGCTTCTATAATGACCCTTTCTTCGTCATCTAAAGTCGGAAGTGTTGTTTGTGCCGATTGATGTTCGCCAAGTGCCTTTTTAAAGCAAGATACATAGAAAACATTGTGAACACGACTTTTATCAGGAAGGCTTAAACTGTATGCTACTTGGCTGATCTTTTTGTTGATCTGGTACGGTCCATAAAACCTTGGTGCCAATTTGTTTTTTGCCTTCTGTTTTAAGGACAAATGCTTGTAAGGCTAAAGTTTAACAAATACCCATTCTCCAACTTCAAATTCTCTCTCTCTTCTGTTTTGGTCAGCTTGCTGTTTCATACGATTTCTTGCATTATTTAGATTTTATTTTAGGGTTTGGCCAACTTTTTCGGTTTCTTCTAACTGGTCTTTAACAGCTGGAAGTTTCGTCTCAATGATAGCAAAGTCCTTGCATTTCTGAGGTTTGTAATCGTACAGAGCTTGAAATGGAGTCATTTTCGCTGACGTGTGGTAAGTAGAATTGTACCACCATTCAGCGAGATGTAACCACTAAGCCCACTTATTTTGTTTGTCTGTGGAATAACAACGTAGATAGGATTCTAAACATTTATTGACAACCTCTGTTTGGCCATCTATTTGAGGATGGTAAGCTGAACTCATATTGAAGTAGGTTCCTATATGTTTGAAAAACTCCTTTCAAAAATCACCCTTGAATTTGGCATCTCTATCGCTCACAATTGAGAAATTCATGCAATTTGTAAACATTTTGCAAAATATCTTAGCGATTTGTTTTGTTGACTCCGATTTCCTCATTCCAATAAATTTACACTACTACAAGAATTTTATCCTTACCATCAGACACGGGTAAACCTTCGATAAAGTCCCTTGATATTTCCTCTCATTTCTGATTAAGGATATTTAAGGATGAAGTAGTTCAGGTGTCATAATTTTTTCATTTTTATTCCTCTGACATTTATCACATTCTGCTACATATTTTTTAATATCATTATTCATTCCCTTCCAAAAGAATGACTGGCGTGCATTATAGTAGGTTCTAAAGAATCCTACATGTCCGGCTAACAATGAATCATGCGACTCTTTGAGAATCTTGGCTTTAAATTTTCAATTTGAACTCAAATAAATTCTTCTCTTGTACCATAGAATATCGTTTTTCCATTCAAATTTTGAATTCTAAGGAAGGTTATTAATTATAGCATGTAATGAATATAAATTATATAAAAATAACATGAATATAAGTAAATAAATAGTAATCATAGTTATAGTTAATTAACGATTAGTTAATGAAGAGGCATGTCTCAATGGACATGTCCGTTCGTGAAAGGGCACCTGCTTAGGTATATAAGCAAGCCCTCATTGTAACATTTATCATCACTTATACATTTTATATATTAATAAATTATTATTACAAAATACCTTGTGTATTTTTACAATTAAGGTCAACAAGCCTACAGTTTTGTTGCTTCAGTGGTATCAGAGCCATGTCGCACAATTAATCTTATGAGCCTTTAAACATAGTTTACTGCACAATATGCAATTACATGTAGACCTGAAGAAATTGAGCAGATTAGAAAAATTCAAGAAAAGCTTCAACAATTAGAAAATTCATATGTAGAAGTTACAACATGTTTTAAGAAAAGTTATGCGGAAATCAATAATAAGGAAGATGATAGTGACGGTAAAAAGACAGAGCAAGATGAAGTTGATATAGATCAAGATGAGGATCCAGATGAAGTTGATCTTAATGTGGATGAGAATTACGTAGATCAAAATGATGATCCCAATAAAACTGATGTGGATGAAGACTATCTTAAGAAACAAGAAGATGAACAATATCATAACAATGAGGGAGATGCTGAAGAAGACATTGATGACGATGAAGAGGAAAATGTGGAAGGAGAAAAAGAAGAAGATAATTATGAAGATGACATAATTGAAAATGAAGAAATGGATTATGGGGAAGAGGAGGAAGAAACCCAAGGTTAAAATGATGAGAATAATGCACAAAAATTACATTTAGTAATGGAGAAGATAAACTTGATCATAATGAAGAAGAATCTAATGAAGAGAATTTAAAAGGGATTGTTAATACAGTTGGTGAAATTAATTTAATACAGATGTCTAAGAACCCTCTGTTGTTGCATAGAATGTCTAGGCACCGCGACAATGGCTTAGATCGGGAATTGTCACCCTGATCTCCAATCTCTCTGTTTAAGTTGTCTACTTATAGTAGACTAAGGAGGGTAGACCATATAGAAATGGAATGAAGGAGAACTAGTTGAGAGCCAACTAGTTCGGGAGACACAGTTAAACGACCAAATACTTATAAGAGATTTAGCAAGATTAAAGGATTCGATTGAATTGGAAAGATTGATATCAGTGCCTTATGGCATCAACTATCTTGCTAACAATTTAGGACCAAGTACTTGATGAGAAACTGATGCTATGCAGTGCTAACTTAGAATGCAGAATGCAAGGAAAATGATTTGAAGGGGCGAGATGAAGAAAGCTTCGAAGATGAGAGGCAATGTTAAAATCCTAAAGCACTTAGATTATAAATAATCTGATCTAACCATTAAGTACTTAAGCGAGAGTGTCAATTATGAATATGGCAAAAGATTACTCAATTAAAAGATATAAAATTTGTCGCGGATCCGCAAGAAAATAAGATATCGATCACACTTACTTGAAAGAATTTTCCAAACATTAATATTCAATAAATATCCAAATTCAAGTAAATGGAACAAGAGTTAATTAAACATTAAACGATTTTAATCGATAGAAAACGTTCCAAAACTCAGATGCCAATGATCATCAAACTTATCTGAAGCATAAGAAAGTAATTAGCACTTAAATCTTAAAAATTATTCATCAAGATATACCATGAAATGTCGATGCTAAATAAACACTTCGTCAAGCAATTTATGGATTAAATGATATTCTAAAATAATGCAAATCCAAAAATTGATTTTTCTACTATAGTTAAAATTAGGATACTTAAAAAATTAAATTGCGTCAACTATAGGAATCATTCCACAATTAAATGAAGGCTTAAAATTTTACCACA
Organism: Pinus albicaulis; assembly: GCA_034641835.2. NCBI lineage: Eukaryota > Viridiplantae > Streptophyta > Pinopsida > Pinales > Pinaceae > Pinus > Pinus albicaulis. The sequence goes on along the minus strand of CM076572.1, from coordinate 1,454,265,238 downwards.
TTAACAATAGCTCCAAAAAACCTTAATTTCAAAATATTAATGGCCCTTAAATTTATATACAAAAGAGAAAAAAAATTAAAAAATTAAAACAATTTCTAATGTTAAAAATAAATTAAAATTTTTTCGAATTTTTTATACTTTTTCTTAACGTTCAGTAAAAATTTTGAATTTTTTATAAAACCTAAAAAAAGCTATGTTAAATGTTAAAAATTGAAAGAAGATTAAATAAATTTAAAATAGATTCAATCTTTACAAAAATAAATAAATAAAAGATAAAACCAAACTTTACAAAAAAAATTGAAATGTTAATAAAAAAAACCTTGATACAAATTTTAAAATGAAACTTTAAAAATTTTAAATGTTAAAAAAAAAGAATCAAACCAAAAATCAAAATCGAATGTTATGAATTTAGTCTAATGTTAAAAGTTTTATTTGTTTTTGTGATGCGTTAGGTTTGATGCAGGTCAAAGTAGCGAGTTGCGGGCACGAGGAGGAATGGAAAACGGAATGGCAGTGGATAGCGTGGGAACTCACGTAGGCAGGGATTCGACAACGAGGAGAAGCGGGAGCGTGAGGGATGAGAGGGTGATGAACGCAGGAGAGAAGGCTGCGAATCGACAAGGGCAGGGAGCGAAAGGAGAGCAGGTGTGAGCAGAGATGCAAAAGGCAGCAGAATGAAAGCACACGGCCAGTGAGAGGAAGGAATAGCGAGAGATGGGGTGCAGAACGGATGCAGAGAAAGCGTGAAAGAAAAGGGAAAGTGGAGATGCAATGCGAAGAGGAGAATGAGGACAGGTGTTGGAGCGGGGAGGCAACGTAGGGAAAAAACAGCAAGGAGTTGAGCAGAGACAGAGGCAACGTGAAGGGATGAAGGGATAGTAGATGGATGTAGCAATGGAAACGGCAGCAAGGAGAAAAAACGCAAAGGAAAAAATGAGCAACGAATGAGGGCAGCGAGCAACAGGAAAACACTGGCACAACTGGTGCATAAAAACTTTCAAAATTTTCCTTCTGTCTAGCAGTTAAATTTATATACGAACTCAGATTTAAAATTTGACTTGAATATTTCTGCAAAATCCTGATCTTGAGATCAGATCTTACCCTCCAGGGCCTAGATCTGTCTCAGATCTAAAACATCTCTAAGAACCCTCAAAGATCACCCGCACAAGCCAGAAACAAGAAAACCCAGATACCCAACAACTTTACAAAAATCGAAAATTGAAACCCCGAGTTAGAAATCGGAAACTAAAAAAATTATAAATGTTTACACTATAAAAATACGGATCTATACAATGTATTTATAGATCTATGCACAAGAGTTGTAGATCTGTCAGATCTGAGGAGCATAAGTCTGACTTCGCTCCCAGATCTGAAGATCTAAGGCTCTTACTAGCCAGATCTAACTTTAAATTCAATAAAAGTTAAGATAAATTTTTAATTTAGGCACAATCCCTAGAAAAACCCTGCAAAAATAGAATTTAAGATAAGCTCAGGGAATTAGATCCGGAGGGCTCTTCAGATCTTATTTCCTTGTGATTCAGTTGGTCCAGCCGAGGACTTCCCCCAATGTCCAATTCTAAATTCGGGAGATCTTTGCACACTTAAAGTTAAATTGTTAAATCAATAGAGAAATACGATAAAAATAAAACTTTCAAGAGTTAGAGATAGCTGCTAACTCAATTCAATTAATATTCTTACCCTAAATCCAGTAACCTAAGCAAGATATATGTGCAATAGATTACTCTATAAGAGCCATTAATCAACAATTCATTGAAATAATCACCAGCAAAATATAAAGAACAAGTTTAACATAAAATGTTGAAGAGGAACACGAACATTAAAATAGAACCCCAAAGACTTTGTTTGTATTATTCCAGAAAGTATTACAGGAGAGCTTCAAGAGCTAGTACACGATCAAGAGATTGGATCAAAAAAATCAGACTAACACTGACCTCTAATTTATAGGTAAAATCTGCAATGGCTAGTTCGTTTGATCCCCGTCAAAGTAATCTCAACCGTCGAAAATGATGTGATTATCTTTTAATCTCGTCCGTGGAAATTATCATTTTTTGAGGAATTTCGAATTTTTCAATAAATTCATTTTTAATTAACTGAAAAATAATATTTTTGAGTTAATTACTTCAAAAATTTGACTTGGACTTCACTATCAAGGCCCAGGGGTCCAAAATTTCTCAAATTTTTCAATATTCCCTTGGCCCGGGACCTTTAAAAATTATTTTTTAGGGACCCACGAATTTTGCCTTCAAAAATTTAATTTTACCTAGGACATAAAATTAATTAAATTTCTGCCTTGGGATTTTTAATTTAACTTTGCCAGAAAATTTAATTAATTGACTCATGAGGGGATTAATTATTTTTCCAACCCTCTTTACATATGATTAATACATTAAACCATGAGGGGAACACCCGTTCTCAACAGACCCTCAATAATCTACCTAATTCTGCGACTCAAAATATGATCTAGTAGACCTAGCAATCTATAATAAAATGATCTAGCCAATTAGCTAGGATCATTCTCACATTACTTTACAAAGACTCGATGAAAAAAATACTAGGACTCACTTAGTATCTTGACGACAAAATCTACCCTAGCTTTGAGGTGAGGCTGGAGAGGAAAAACTCTACCGATCATTTGTGTCGAGAAACACAAATGAATCAATGAGACGAAAAACCTCCTAGGATAGAAATCGTCACCAAAATACTAGGCTTACCTAGGTTGCTACATGCATGATGGTCTTACTATGATCATTTACATTATAAACATGCAGAATGGGTTTACATCATTTATAAAATTGTAGATTGATGATGAAATCTGAATGGCATGAACACCTCGAACATGATAAATCCCATTTGCAAAAATGGGGATGTACTGCTATGGGTTCGTTGACACAGAGTGGTCAACACCCTCAATCTCAAGATAATAATTATGTTTATGAAGATCAATATGAAGCTACGGAGGTCGATGAATCTCAACAAGTTCCAACTAAGAAATGTCGATTTGAAGAGCTCCAGAGTGAATACTCGAAAGATGATGATACATGACCTAGTAAAATTGTAGAGACTAATGATGATGTTATTTTGATCTACTGAAACAAATTGGATATGAAAGTGACGATATTGAAGATAACGAAGATCCTGAAGAGGACGACAAACAATTATTCGATGAAGAAAGGATTTCATACAAGACAGTCTGCAGAGAAAAAATATTCTGCCATTACTCAGCTATTAGCAGTCCTCGAGCTCTTATTGGGAACCCGCGTAGTCCTTTCATGACGTTTGACGATGAGGTAACAGAAAAGTTTAAGAGTTTGATGGAAGAATTTCCAAGCAAAAGAGATGATGTGGCACATTTGCGATTAAGAAAGGATGTCGACGAGATCACAATTGCTTTGTCAAAGGAAGAAATTCAAGAACTGCGGATCCCAAAACCCTTTTGGGCATCAGCACAACATATCAACTCCTATCTCTATTGTCGTCTGAAGCTATTTCCCGACAAAATCCAAGAGCGTGTTTACCGATGTTCTGCATACATGATAAGTCTCAACATCCATGATATCAATGACTGGAGAGACGCATCGCCATTCTATATTTTGGAGAATGCACTAAACAACGAGATGAAAGAAGTTGATTTCAATATAACTCCTCTGCTATACGGAAAACACTGGACTTTAGTGATTATTTGTGGGCTAGGGCTACGAAGAAATGCAAATCTTCGTGGTGTCCAAGGGTTGTTGACACCGTCAGAGAGTGTGTCCCCCTGGTCAAACGCTGGGTCATACGTACGTGTTCCCCAGTGATACGTTGGATCGATTTATTTATATTCGTTACAAACTTGACGCCATCAACCCATATACCCGCCACCCCTTCCACATCAGCAATGTCATCCCCCAGACAGAGTTGAGACAAGAAATGCAGCGATACATCACCAAAAACAGAATCCCAGACCTTCACGTAATTCCCGATTATACTCAACTCGTAAACGAGACTAAAATGACACGTCTACTGAAGGATTTGGTGTGTCGTTATTGTTATAATTCTTAGAAGGAGAATGAAAATATGGAAGAGGCAGATTGGAAGGTGTTGTGGGAGAAGCTCAACCCGATCTGTCTTTATTGCGAGTACGAGGAATCGAACACGGATTTGTTTTAACTTTTCAACAATCCAAGGATACCAATACTTGTTCGTGGTTGTGGATACACAGTTGCAGTGTTCCTACTCTTCTATCCAAATACCAAGGCTTCGAGACTGGAACCGTCGTGGTAGAGAGTGACGTTGGGGGCGGGACTGGAACCGTCGTGGCAGAGAGTGACGTTAGAGCTTACCAAAGGCATCAAACTACGACCTCCGTCATGGCGTGACCTCTGCTCCTCCTCTGCCAGGTGTGCAGCACGTGGGAGGAGACATGTTTAAGTTGATTCATACGAAGGCCTGATGGAAACTACTAAAAAGCGACCAATATAGAAAGACACGACCGTACGATGGTACCAAAGGACTTACAAATTAAAAAATGTATAAGTCTTTATAAAATGATTATAGTGTAACTTTATTATAATAAAGTTATATTATTATAAATTTTATAAAGTAACTAAAAAATAAAAATAAAATAAATATGAAGATATATAATTATATAATTATAATAAATATATTAATTAAAAAAAAATGTCGATTCCAAGATAATACTACTGGAGACTTACTTATGCCGAAATAATGTGGGAAAGTGAAGGAATTGTTAGCGACAAAAGCTTTGAGGACAAAGCTTTTTGAAGAGTGGGGCAATGTAACGAATATAAATTATATAAAAATAACATGAATATAAGTAAATAAATAGTAATCATAGTTATAAATAATTAATGATTAGTTAATGAAGAGGCATGTCTCAATGGACATGTCTGTTCATGAAAGGGCACCTGCTTAGGTATATAAGCAAGCCCTCATTGTAACATTTATCATCACTTATACATTTTATATATTAATAAATTATTATTACAAAATACCTCTTGTGTATTTTTACAATTAAATTCAACAAGCCTACAGTTTTTTTGCTTCATAGCACTTGTTTATGGATCTTTTGCATATTCACTTTGAATCTCATTAAGTCATTCGGGAACAACAAATGAAACTATAAGTAATGATGGTTCTTCGTCTTTCCTCGACAGAGCCCCAGCTACTATGTTATCTTTCCCTTTCTTATGTGATATATCCATGTCGAAGGCAGCGATTTTTTTGATCCAATTTTGTTGTTCTATAGATAGCATTTTCTGTTGCACGAGATGTTGAAGACTATTATGATCTGTTTGTATTAAGAACTTACTTCCCAAGAGATATTGTCTCCACTTGGCTAATGCATGCATAATAGCAAGCATTTCCTTATTGTATGTAGATTTTGACGTTTTGCTTATTGAGCTTCCGACTTTCAAACGCGATTGGGTGACCATCTTGCATTAGTACTGCTATGATGCCAAAACCTGAAGCATCACACTCAATTACAAATGGTTTTGAGAAGTCTTGAGTTGCCAATATAGGGGCATTAAACATATCTTCCTTCAAGTCTTCAAAACACTTTTCTGCTTCATCATTCTATCGAAATGAGTTCGTCTTTAGAAGGTTCGTTAGGGGTGCAGTTATATGGACATAGTTTTTAATAAATTTTCGATAATACCCAGTCAATCCTCAGAATCCTCTTCGCTTAGAGAAATTAACTGGATTGGGCCATTCCTTTATAGCCTTGATCTTATTAGGATCTACTTTTACTCCTTCCTTGGATATTATATGTCCTAGATACTCTAGTTCTTCTTTCCCAAAAGTGTATTTGGACTTCTTGGTATAGAACTGATGCTCTTCTAATACAGTAAGAACTTGCTCCAAATGTTGTAGGAGCTCCTTCCATGTTTTACTATAAATTAGAGTGTCATCAAAGAACACTAACACAAACTTCCTTAGATATGGACGAAATAGCTCGTTCATAGTAGCTTGAAATGTTGTTGGTGCATTGGTTAAACAAAAAGGCAATACTTCAAACTCAAAGTGACTTTCATGTGTATGGAATGTTGTTTTTGCTATGTCTTCCAACTTTATCCTTATTTGATAGTACCCTGACCTCAAATCCAATTTTGAGAAGTATTTGGCTCCATGTAGTTCATCTGTGTTAAAATTGGACAACTAGGTCCAAACTCCGAGTTGTGATGCTCAGATGACAATCCCAATATTCTTATTGGATTCCTCTTTCGAAGAGGTGTAAGATTGATCTAAAGATCATCTCGATCGGATGAGCAAAGGACGTGTCACACACCCCCAAAGAATCCTCTATATTGGAGAGACTTAGAATTCATTTGACACACATTGTTGTGTAGGAATTCTCTCTCTCTGGATAGCGTTGGAGCTGTGATATATATATGGATTGTTCTTTGTTTGGGTTGTTCTGGGTTATGTGTGACACGCTTGGTTGAATGACCTATTGAAGACTTTGCTGGTAGAAGCATCCTGCTGATCGCCGTAACGCCACCATTTATTATCTCTGTTTTGGCTTGTCTTCTATCGATCTATTAAGCATGTTCTATCTTCTTCAGTATTATGCCCTAATCTGAAATGGCATAGAACCATGGCATAAATATACATGGTATCAGAGCCGAAGGGAAGACAATGCCCATTTTGTGTTAAAGGACTTGGTAAAGTAAAATTTCTCCTGTGCTGCTACCTCAGCAAGAAGAACAAGCTCTGTTTGGGTTTATTGATTGCCGTAATAAAGGTCGAGCTTGCAAATTTCCCTTAAGGGCCAATCACTGCTCTGTTTGGGCACCATTTTTGGAGGACAACGTGGACAAATTTTTTTTACCGGCAGCAGCGTATTGTTAAAAGACACCAACTGGGAAGGGGGTCTTATTTTCACGTGGTCAAAGCCATCAAGACTCTTAGCCACATACTGTTTTGGAGGTCGGTTGCTACAGGAGTGTTGTTGTGCTAGGCCACGGGCCATAGCTCTACAGCTCGACTTGCGTAGAGTGGTCAAGGGCTGGCATATGCCCTAAGGCAGCGGCGTAGCAAGGGACGAGCTCTTGAAGGGTGTGTCGCAGCCCTATAAGGGCCTGTTTTGAGACACGCAACCCACCATTTTTTTTTACGAAACCTGCTAGCAAACCTGTAGGTAAAGACAAGCGTGGGATTTGTCGTCATAGGCGGAATTATAGGAAACCGTTGACAGGGTGGCCTCACTAGATTTTGGATATCGTGTACATTGAAAATTCGTGCAGATTGGACGAGTTTCACTCTGCAGGCGAACGAGACATCGTGATAGCGGAGGGTCGAATTTATGAACCCGCGAAACCAAATTTAACCCAAAGCAGAAAGAGCCGTCTAAGTTTGTTAAGCCGTTGCCTCTGAATTTCGGCTCGAAACAACTCGGACAAGGGACACCGAAGAGCGTAATGTCTTGAATGCCCTCTACGCGAATTTTGGACATGGCGCTGGTTGAAATTATCACGATGGAACCCGCAGCAGAGTTGATTGCAAATCAAAAAGGCAGGCCGACAGCTTTGAGATCAGAAGCCTCGCCTATTGGGTCGGTATTCCACGGTGGTTGATGTCGAGGAATCATCGCACCGCGAATGACTATTACAAGTGTCGAAGTTATAAAGATTTTGAATGGCCAGAATATGCGCAAAATGGAATGTATGGAGCAATGTGAACCATACCGTAATTTCGTTTTTACTTTTGGCGTCAGTTCCTGTAATTACATTCAGTAAACAAGTTCTTAAAAATTATAACGATGGCGGAACTAGCTTCAGGCATGCGCGAGGAGGAGTGTAATGGCAGAATGTTATCGCCCGTCTACAATCTCTGTAGCATGTGCAGAATGTTATCGCCCGTCTACGATCTCTGTAGCATGTGGCAAAATCTACACGGTCGTGCCATAGATTGGGCCAGAAGAATGTCTGAAAATTTGACTTTTCGGCATGGTCACGACACTTCAATAATGAATGGTAAGTCTTTCAATCGACTCCCTGGAAACGTAAAACTCTTGAAGCGATTCACCTTTGAAGTAACAGCTTAAAGGGCCATGTCAAGAGAAGCAGAAATCTGTTTTTTTTCTCAGAATTTGCCGAAGACATAGGTGTAGTCACTCATATACTCATCCCTGTGATAATACATTTAAACTGAAATTCTTCATTCCTGTGATAATACATTTAAGCCGACCTGTGAAATTCTTCAGCTTGGCTTGTGCTAAAGTTCTTGGTTCGAATCATACATTCACTTGTGGCCTCAGTTTAATTCAGGATAAAAGGTCATCAACGTTGGCCCTTCCCCATATCATTATTTGGGAGTTGTTGATCCTTTTTTCAGACCTACTGTATCATCTTTAAAAGAAGACAACCTAAAGATGTCTGTGAACAGATTTTTTTTCTCCCTCATACAAAGAATCTTGTTTGACTTACAAAATAGGTCAAAGGTCTGCAAGAATCAAAATCCTGAAGGCAGAAGAAAGATTGTCCTATCTCAGAAATCTGAAAAAGGCAGGTGTGATTCAGATTTGTACATTAACATGACACATGTAACATTTTATTAATGACTTGAGATTTATCCTGCTGGATGACTGGGGTTGAATCAGCGATGAGCAGGATTGGCCTGTATCCTTATGGAACTCTGATGAGTAGAAGTATGAGTATGTTATATCTGCATAAGAGAAAGGTTTCATATAAGGTATGGAGTCTGGACTGGCATGAAGAATGGAATATTCTGTGTTCTTTGAATATCTGTATAATTGGTTTCTAGACCTGTGCAATTGAAGAGACAAATCGCAAAACTGAGATCTGAAGTCTTAGATCCGTCAACTGTAGTTGGGCAGATCTGAAATTAAGAAGTAGTGCTGGACAAGATGCCAGATGTAATAGATGAAGCTCTCAAGTGCAGAATTATGAGAGAAGGAATCATGTTTGGATTCCTATTTCTGTGGGTCGTAGTAAAGAGGGTTGGTTGAGGAAGCTACCGCAGAACTCCTTAGAATAACAGGACTTCTAACACACGCTGGGGCTTGTTGGTATATTCTCCCTGTTGGACAGTGACATAGATAGTCACCTATGTAGCAATTAGCATGTGACAGTTGCAGTCTCATTCTGAAGCATAATGGTAAAATATGTTTCGACAGCGTTCAGACATTATTGGAATCTTGAACCATGATCAACAAAGCCTATTAGATTGCTTTGACCATGGAAAATTAAGTTCCAAGTTGGTATCTGGGATGCCCTCATTTGACATAAATGTCTTCTCTTAAAAGAGAAGTTGGCATTAAGAGGGAGAATATATCTGTATATGCTCCTAAGCGAATACCTTTGTTCAACGAAAGAAGATCCTCATGGCTCAGGGACATATGGCTTCAAAGGGGGAAATTCCGAAGGAAAACCAAGAAGCCATATAAATACCAGGGTATCTAGCAGCCATGAGTACTATTGAAGCTTGGATCCTTTGAGGAAGTTGTAAAGCATCAAGTCTGGTAGGATGCTATGCACGAAGAGTATGAGTCCATTATGGAGAATGATGTCTGGGATGTGGTTCCAAGACCATAGGACAAAACAGTTGTCACCTGGAAATGGCTCTACAAGATCAAGCATGGATCTGATGGAAGTGCTGAAAAGTTCAAGGCAAGATTCGTTGCCCGTGGCTTCTCTCAAAAGGAAGGCATAGATTATGATGACATATTTCCGCACTGGCCCCACACCACCATTCAATTTATTATATTCACGTTACGCAAGGATGGAGTCTTCACTGACGGATGTGAAGACCGCATTTCTGCATGATGCGATAAAGAGGCAAGGCTGAGCAACCTCTCGGAGTCTAAGTCCAGTGTTAGGGACACCTAGCGGTTTCGCAGGTTGAAGAAAGCTCTCTATGGGTTGAAGCAAGCACCCAAAGATTGGTACGAGAGGATAGATAGCTACTTGATGAAGCTGGGCTTCATTCGAAGTAATGAACCTTTACTTCAAGGTTGTCAAGGGAAAACCTCTCATTCTAGTGCTGTATGTGGATGACCTCTTCTTGACAGGTGCTGACCCTCTCATTCATCAGTGCAAGAGGGAGCTCGCTGCTGAGTTCGAGATGAAGGACCTAGGACGAATGTCTAGGCCTGAAGTTCTAGCAGAGACCTGGCGAGATTTTCCTTTCTCAAGGAAAATACATTATGAAGTTTTGAGGATGGATCAGAGTCCATGGAACTCAACTTTAAGAAGTTGGAGAAGGAAATGGCTGGTCAGTTCACCACCGAGTATCAAAGGTCGGGACCCCGATGTTCTTAGTGAACGCCTGCTGACGTATGTTGTGCAAGAACACTTTGAGTCAACACACATCATAACATTCACTCTGCTGGTGCCAAGAAACTCTGAGATATCTTGGAGGCATTTATAGACCATGGCCGAGATGGCAGAATACGAGAGCATGACACTCCATGATATACTGATGCCAATTGGGCTGGCAGTGTGGTGGATCACAAGAGCACATCTGGATGCTGCTTCACACGTAGATCTGCTTTGAGCAGGAATCTGAAGTCGGTAGCCTTGAGCACCGCTGAGGCCGAATACATTGCAACATGTATGGCCTGTTGTGAAGTCACTTGGTTGCGAAAGCTCTTCAGTGAGCCGTTTCCGAGCATGTGCTAGATGCCACCGTTATCCTTTGTGATATAACGTGAGGGGGATTCATTTGTCATAGAATCCCGGTTCCACGATTGATCCAAGTATGTCAGCACACTGCATCCGGTAAGGGCCGCGGGAGGCGCCCGCGTGCCCATCATATAGAACCGATGAGTTAGGCACGGGCCATTCTCATACACTTTCGGGGAAGGTCATGTCTATAACCTTCCGTGAGAATCTCGTATTCGGGACACCTCTATTGGAAACTAGAGCATGGACGATGAGCCTGGGAGCCCGGGGGCTTGGGGAGCCGCCCCTGAAAGCCCCGGAGCAACCACAAGGCTAGGCTTGCCGAACCTTGTTGGTGTGCTTCGACCCCACCGTTATGATTATTGAGTTGGTTTACCTCTCATTATCTATGCCCCATATGCATCCTACCCATTGAGTTCAGGGCTCATGGGAAGTACCTCTCATTTGGCCAATGAGATGGGAAAGGCTAGAAACTAGTAGCAAATACTGATGGACGCATCATAATTTTTCATACTCTCTATCTAGGATGGCATGGTCCAACCACTTGATCTGGGATCAAGTCTTGTGAGGTCTCGGACCTCTTCCTGACTTCGGGTCAGATGAACCAACTTCAGGTTGGTTGGAGACTCTTTGTGAGTCCGATAGAGGTTTTGACCTCTGGGCTGAATCTGTCAGTCGGGAATGATGTCTTTAGATCGACTCGAATTTCGTTCAAAGAGCGAACAAAGTTAAAAGTTACCATGATATTTTTACATGTTTGGATTGCACTTCGTGGACGGGGAGTTCTCCCTTTGAAGGAGAGGGAGTGTTAAAATTGGACAACGAACTAAACTCCCAGTCATGGTTACCGTATGACGATCCCAACATTCTTGGCTGGATTTTCAAGAGGTAAGATTGATCTAAAGATCATTCCGATCTGATGAGCGAACACAGTACCTTGAATTTATTCCACTTATGTGCTAGGTCGGCCCTTGAATAAAATATAGACTTAAATGTCCAGTGGGACGCGTCACACACCCCCAAAGGAATCCTATATATCGGGAGACTTAGAGTTCATTTGACATATTACCGTTGTGAAGGAATTCTCTCCGGACAGCCCTGAGCCGTGATATATATATGGACCTGCCTTTGTTCGGGGGTTTTGCCTGCCATGTGTGACACGCTTGGCTGAATGACCTATTGAAGACTTTGCTGGTAGAAGCATCCTGTTGATCGCCATAACGCCACCATTTATTATCTTTGTTTTGGCTTGTCTTCTATCGATCTATTAAGCATGTTCTATCTTCTTCAGTATTATGCCCTAATCTGAAATGGCATAGAACAAAGGCATAAATTAACAATCTGGCATTTAATTAATAAACGGAAATGGAAATTTGTTTTTACTCATCATCTTGTTTAGTCTTCAATAATCTATGCATGGTCTAAATGATCCATTCTTTTTTCGAACTAATACAACTAGAGCAACATATGGACTTCTAATTTGTGTGATAATACCACATTTTAAAAGATCTTGGACTAATCTCTCTATTTCAGCTTTTTGATGATGAGGATATCGATATGGTTTTATGTTGACAAAATTTGATCCTAATTTGACTTCGATTGTATGCACGATTTCTCTTTTAGGAGGCAACTTCATTGGAAGGTCTTGGAACACTTTTTCGTGCTTTTGAATTAGTTCTTGAACTTCAAATGACTCCTCGTTAACCATATTTGAAGTTAACTTAATAATTGATGACACTGTACTAAATAAGCTAGTGCTCCCTTCTGAATCATTTTCATCATCTGGGATGATGATACAATTTGATTCTAAAGAGGCTGAAACTCATATAGCTTGTACTTCTGCCCTTCCCATTTAAATTTTATAAATTTCTTTTTATGGTTGGCAGAGTAAGTGCCTAGGGTTTGTAGCCATTGGATACCGAGGACCACATCCACTCCTCCTAATGGTACTATGAAATTTTCACTCTGAAAATTGTTACTGCAGTAGTTGGTTTGTTTCGCCTACTTATTATGATAAGTTATTTACAGATGCTTCAGTAAATTTTGAAATAAACATAGTTGCAGTATTCACTCTTATCAAAAGCAAAGGAACAAATTAAAACACAAATAGCACAATAGAAACAACCACATGAACACAGTTATTTTTGGACAATTGTCCCCGGAAAAACCCAATGTGAGAAAACCGGTGTAGCAGATGAGGGTTTGTATTAATCTTCAACAATGAAAACAACATTTACAGAATTCACGACGAGCAAAATCAATAGCGCACACCTGATATGAATTTTCCGAACAATCCGGAAGAATTCCCGACACACAGGATGACCTCCTGCACCCTCTGCATCAATCCGCATAACCCTTCTGCCCAATCACTCCTGGACCAAGTAAATCTGCATGGAGGGCTAGTGTTGCTGCTCAGCGTTGCCTTCCCTTCGTCTTTTGTCTTCCTTCTTCTTCAACTCTACTGATTTCTCCCTCCTCCTTATGTCTCTGCAGCCTCGACTCTACAGACTCCCCCTCTGAAATAGAATTCTCTTACTTCAAAATCAATTTCCTTCGAATACTGAGAATGTGCCCAGTTTGCTTTCCAAATGACCCTCAAGCCTTCTCTTATAGTCTTCTCGTTGATGAATCAACGGCCTAGATTATATCCTTAATCAATGGCTCAGATTAAAATATGACTTGATCTTCATTTTCTAGAAGATTCACACTCTGCTTTATTAATACCCTTTAATTATTTAATTTCCCTAAGTTTAGACTTAGGGATCAAATTAAAATAATTAATTATTTTTATAAAGCAAAATCCGAGTGGAATTTCCACAAACGATTTCAGGGTTCTCTGGAATACTATTGTCCAAGCCTCTCCTCAAAATTTGAGACCTAGAACACTTCCCGATGCTATAAAATCAACACTCCCTCTTAGCGAGGAAAGTGTTCAAGCAAGGTACCAAGTTACCAACTGTATTGCTTTGATTCTAAAGCATCTGTTGCGTTGTTGATGTCCTGACTGTTGCCTCTCACCTCTACATTGTTACCCTCTATATTGTTGTCTGTGACACTATCACTACCACTACCTCATCCGTACTGCAGCTCCCTTTGTCTCTGTAGACCACCCATTCCTTTACGGAAAGTGTTCTCGACCATCCCCATCTTTTCTCTTAAGTAAGTAAACTTAATCTTACTCGGAGCCTTGGTGAGGATATCTGTCACATGTTCTCCTGTAGGAGTGTATCTCAATTGTACAGCTCCCCGTTGAACATAGTCTCTAATGAAGTAGCACTGAATGTCAACGTGCTTCGATCGGTCATGAAACACAGGATTCTTAGAGAGCTTGATGCAACTTTGATTATCACACATAATTCTGGTCGGTTCCATTCTCTTCTTGAGTAAGTTCAAGAGCAATTTACGAAGCCATATGACCTCGCACGAAGTTGTGCTTGCTGCCATATACTCTGCCTCGGTTGTGCTCAGTGCGACGAACTTTTGTTTCCTACTGCACCAGGAAGTCATTCTTGATCCGAGACTGAAACAGTACCCACTGGTACTTTTCCGATCCACTGTGCTCCCAGCCCAATCTGCGTCAGTGAACCCACTCAACTGGACTTCATTGCCCTTAGTGTACTTCAATCCATATCCAATCCATTGTTGAGTCCAAAAAGTTGTGGGTGCTACCGGTATCAATCAGAACCATTATGTTGCTCTTCTTGATATGTCCTTTTAACTTTAATTTTTGGGGTTTGCGATATACATGTAATGGTCGATAATGACACTCGTGGAATACTCTCATTATCTGGTTCTGGAGAAAATTGTGGAGAATCTTCAATATATTCTTCGTCTGATTCTTCATTATTTGAATCATTGGTTGCTTCACATGTATACAAGTTCTTGGTTTCTTTTCCTTTAGCACATCTATGTTTAGGGTCCCATTTTTTGCCACAACGCCTACACTTCCCTTCTTTCATTCTTTGCATTTCCAAATTAGTTTTGTCTCCTTCACAGAGATGTGGTGGAACATATTTTGTATTATCCGTGTTCACAGTTTGGGGAAATCTTCGTCTCAAATGTATTCTTTCAACCTTCGGCCGCTGCATCTTTTCGTGCTTCTTTTCAGCAGCTTTTGCTTTTTGTCTTGCATCTTCTATAGAAGTGATGTCATGAAGCTCAAGCTCAGCCTGGAGATGGGGTTTGAGTCTTGTGATGTGTGACTGAATGAGACGAGTTATATGATAATCCAGGTACTCGTGTAGCTAAGGTTTCCCATTCCCGAGTGTATTCATCCACACCGCCTTTTTGTTGCAGTCCGGTGAAAGCTTAAAAGAATTCTTCCTCTTTGACACTTTGGAACCTCTTAAAGAATGCATTTTTGAATTTCTTCCAACTGATAGCAAGTGTCGTCTTCTTCCACCACATATACCAATTATATGCTTCCCCTTCCATTTGCATGGATGCATGCCTGATCTTTTCATCATCATTGTCAATACCGTAAATCTCAAAATATTCTTCTGCTATATTGAACCATGCAACACTGCATTTCTCGTTACCATCAAATTTGGAGAGCTCAAGTTTTTCTCTTCGTTGATATGTAGCTATCGATAGAGCAAAGAAAGGGTATTGATTTGAGAACTGCATATTTGAGTATTGATTCCAGAGCTACCTATTTTGAAAATTCGTGTTACTATTTTGTTGATTAGGCATGGAAGATGCCTTTGGAGACTAAGGATTCGAATGTGATTCTGATGAGTTTGACGCATCTACAAAATTTGGATATTGAGTAGCTTTATCATTCTGGGGTATTGGATTAGGAGTGTTTTTCAACTTTTCACAAATACAACTCAACATCACCATTGCCTGATTATGATTTAGATCCACTTTACTTGAAAGGATTGCATGATCATTTTTAAATTCGTTATGGTTCTGCTCGAGTTGACTCTCTATCCTCTTTGTTGTATCCTGGAGCTCCTTGATTTCATTGGAATGTCCGGTAACCTTATTCTCAAGATCAATCAATTTTTTACTAAAATCGGCCATCGACATTGATGACGACATTGATCGGGTATGAGGTGGAGTATACTTATCTAACTTAACCCTCTTCTTTAACTTGAAATTTATTTTTATTTTTTTTAGAAAAGTCCCTTCTCTATAATTATGAATTTATATAATATAGTTATACGTTTAATTTATATAGTTAAACTATATAATGTTGTAACTCTATAATATATAACTTATCGGTGAAGCGATATGGAACAAAGGCGACGGTCAGGAATAAGAAAAACGGCGGCGAATAGTGGTCGGGGGACAGTCAACAGCGGTGGATCTGGCGAAAAGGGATTGGTTTCGAATTGAATCGTCGAGCATGGACAGAAGCAGTGGACAGAGGGTTATTGGGAGGTGTCAGGGCGTCGGGCCCGAAGGTAAACGGCGAGGAGGGGGCACGACTAACAGTGTCGTGGTTGGGACATAGGTGATGACGGGGCACGATATAGTTGGTGGGAGGTCGAGAGGTCGGTCATCAGCAGTGGTCAAATGGTTCCGGCAGCATATAGGTAACAAGGAAGAGGAGAGAGCAGTCGGGTTTTTTTGGTATTGTTCGGAGCCAGTGGATAGGGACAGCCACGACGGACAAGAAAGTACAAAGACAGTCGATCGAGCAACAACAGAGTCTCGAGGAGCAAACTCGCTCTAATACCAGATGGAGCGCACAAACTCTTCAACAGAAACATGAATAGGTATATTTAATAATTATTGAATGACGATTACAAATGTGGGAGGCCCCTGGCTTAAATACCACCTTGGGTGCCTCCTGGTGAATGTGAATCATGCCCTTTGCCTAATTAATTAATAATTATAGAAATTTTACATAACAGCATATAATTTACATGAGTCCATTTCTAATCATGTCTTCGTCTTTCTTATGTCCTTAAAATTTTGACATGGTATCAGAGTGATTATCGCCCCAAACCTAGAGTCAAAATGGGTCCCAGATCAATAAAGGTTTTTCAAGAAGAATCTAGTTTGAAAAGAGAAATTTGGGCCAAATCTATACATACATTGGAGATAGCACATGAAGTCAAGTCCATGTATGACAGGGTTAATTATCAAGGACATTATCAGAACCCCAGAAGCAAGCTTGCAAGATCGAAGGGCATATTTCAAAATAATAATGCCAACAGAAATTACATATCAGTTGCCCCATCATTCAAGTCCAATATAGAATGCTTCAAATGCCATCTCTATGGAAAATTGCTCGTAATTGCAAACACAGGATGGAACCCGCCAAGAAAGAGAATTCAAAGATCAGGAACAAGAAAATTTGGAGAAGAAAGCAACAGCAAGCAGATCAGGAGAATGAAGTTGCCCCTGTGACTATGATCTCAAGGTTTGTGAAGTCAAAAGGCTCTGATGCATCCACGGTGGAAGATGTCAAGGTTCAAGACAATCCAGCTGCAGAGTTGATTCCGAAACTTTCCAGTTTGATGACTCCCTGTCCTGTGAATGTTGAAGAGGGGGAGTCTTTATAACTGTGGTTGTACTTTTGAAGATCTATCCTTGACAGGTTGACAGATGGCACATGTGAAGCAGCCATCAGCATTGTGGGCAGATTAGTCAATTTGAGGAGTAGCAGGTTTGCAGAGCAAAATTGCAGAAGGTTTTAGTTCTGGCAAGTCGTGAAACGCATAGGATGTCAAGGGGAGAGAAGCAATCTATTGCAAGAAGAGAGAGAAAGACATTTCGTCAAGGGGAGCAAAGGCATGTTGTCAGAAAAGAAAAGCAAGCAGCTTGTTAGGGGGAGTCACCCTTTCCCATTGATGTCAAAGGGGGAGAGAAATAAGGGAAAGAAGATTAAAGACATGGAATCAAGAGAAGCAGTGATCACAGGGGGAGTATGTATTTCCATCAATGGTAAAGGGGGAGATTGTTGAATGGTGTTGTCATTGATGCCAACGTCAAGTCTTGAACGCTCTTAATATTTGTCTACATTGCATTAATTGAAGCTCCAAATGACAAGAAGCCCTAGAAAACCCTAGAAGCCCTGCACTTGTTGAAGATTTAGAAGATGCAGATCAATGAATTTTCATTGGAGACCATAATCATTGGATCCTCTTCATCATGTTGATTCCGACGATATGTGGCACATCGCGAGGGTTCTCATAGTTTGAAAGATATGCTCCATGAAAGGTCTAAGCCACATCATGTGGCCAAAAACCCCAAAATCGGGCCCTATTTAAGGCATATCACCCCTGTGCATGTGAGCTGAAGTTAAAGGCTTTCCTGAGGCATAGTTATAGGTTAACACAGATCTGAAGGCATCCTTATCTCAGTTACGTTGTTCAATAGGAATTATCAAATGTTATCATATAGATATGCTTTCAACTTTCAAGGGCACTTAGGAAATGTCTTTCAGATTGCATGTGAAATAAATTTGTCTGTCAAAATACATTAACTGTCCACAACTGAGAGAAGATAACAAAGGACAGAAGGGATCTAATTCACATGTTTCATAATATCCTGAAATCAAAAACAGCCAATAAGATTGTTAACAAAGATTGCTTATAAGTTATAACCAAGCAGAAGACTCTGTCAAACCAAAAGCGTTCAACATTACAATCCAAACTTAACTTTACATACCATTAATGTTCCATATTCTCATTGAACCATCCTTTGATGCAGTCACAATCCTTTCTGAATCTGATGTGAAGCAAAGCCATGTCACTGCACTCTGGAAATTCAAATACACCTCTTCAGAGAAATTCTGGTGGTTTCAGGTTCTCATATCAGGAATTTTCAAAATATTTTGCAAGAATTTCAATGAATGCGCAATGGGTATGCAAGCACTTTTCCTAACCTTTGCATGATATCTACATGCAATAGTTGAAAGAATCCAAAAGCCTAATACTATCAACTCCAAAATCTACACACAGATTAGATCAGTTTATCTCTTACTGCCTAGAAGATACATAATATTTGACGACTGACACACATAAAATATGGATAGTACAAAAATGGTGATTATCCACTGTATTGAAGACCTATTAACCTTAGATGATGATAAAGCATAGAGCTATGTACTTTCCCTTGATACAAACTTTGGGATAGCATTAAAATCATTTTGTTGCATGCTGGCCTAGCAGTAAGGGATATTGTGGAAAGCATTCACCTCCACAAAATTCATAAATTCAATTTTATTATTGCATGCTAAACTTGGAATTTCATAACCTCATGAAGAAAGTGAGATTCGATAGTGATAATGGAGATTAAAATATTTTTAGTTATCTATTTTCCAAAAGTAGAGGAACAAAGTAAAATAAAAGTTCAAGTAGCAGATCATACTAATTAGGATATTTGAATCTATATGCTACTGTAACTAGTTCCACGCTATCACTGACGCTGCAGTTGATGCAAGATACTATATAGAAACTACATAGAGCTAAATGGGAAATTTGAAAAACATGATTCCAAGATAGAACAAAGCACACCTTGTGACCTTTAAGCTGCATAACCTTCACAATCTCTTTGACTGAGCCATCCTTCCCATAAACAATTTCCCACACCTTCAATATAAAAATAAATCAAAGATTAACACTTCTGGTCATGTTTACTACTTTATAAATATGCTGAAAAGAAACAAATATGAATTCAACCACATTTATGACCTCAGATTCCCATTCAAAAGAAAACAGAAATATATGTAACTAAGTTGCAGGAAACGCTGGAAGGAGGCCCGTTTCAGCAAAGAAATGAAACGGAACTGTGGAAACGCGTACCGTACAGCCGGGAAACACGTTTCCGGCCATACTGGTACGTTTCCCGTACAGGAAACGGTACCAGTACGGCCGGAAATGTGTTTCCCGGCCGTACAGCACAGTTTTGAAATTTTTTTAATTTTTTTTTGTTTATGCAATTTAATAATATTTTAATTGTTTTCTATTAGGTATTGGATGCATCTAGAAGTTTTTCTAAAGTTATAAAAAGAGGCTTAGCCTCATTCTCTCATCACACAAATTCAGCAAGTCGATTCACTTGGTGAAGAGCAATTTTGGAGAGGAGGAAGGAGGAAGAGAGTAGTGCTTCAGCTTGGGTGTTTTCACCATTGAGCAAAGGAGATTTCAGCGGCAAGAAAAAGAGATTTGAGGAGCAGATTTGGAGTGTGAAGTTTCCAGCTACGGCATTCTTGGTTTTTGACTTAGCTGCAGCCATATTTCTCTTGTTTTTTCTAGCATTTTGGGGTAGCTTCAGCTACAGAAAATTATTTTGGGTAAGAAGCATTCAATTTCTTTGTTTTTTCTCATTGTTTTGTCTATTTTTCAAGGGTTTATGCTGCCAAAATTTTTAAAAACGTTTTTTTATTTATAGATTTGTTTTTTTATATTTTTTGCAGCAATGGCTTCTTCCATCCAAGGTTCAAGTGCAAACTCCAAGGCCAACCCAAGGGCTGAATATTATCCTCTTTGGAGGCATGTTGAGAAGCTGCAAAGATGTGGAGGTGGTAGCTCAATGGGAATGGCGGTGTACTCTTTGCAATAATTGTTACAAGGGCTCTTACCCAAGAGTGAAGGCACATCTTTTGCATGGAGGAAGACATGGGATTGCAGGTTGCATGAAAACATCTGACCCTGTAGCAAGGAGGGAATATCAAAGAGAGCAAGATCAGGCTGATGGAATCAAAAGAAAGCATGATGATTTTAGTCAAGCAGCTAAAAATCAAGCAAACAATGAGCCAAGGATTGTAATTGAAGCAAGGAAGAGGAGAGGCAGCGGCACTCAACAACCAGAACAACCACCATCCAGAGGGGCATTTGGTACTGTTCAAGATAGCAGGATTGCTAAGCTGGTGAATGTGCAAGGAAGAGAAGAAGCTGATTCCAGAGTGGCTCGGTGCATCTATGCATGTGGTCTCCCATTCAATGTTGTTCGCTCCCCTTACTGGCAAGATATGATAAGGGCAGTTAACAAAGCTCCTCAAGGGTACAAGGGACCCAGCTATGAGAAAGTTAAAATTCAACTTCTAAAAACTGAGAAGGATCTTGTGGAGGATGTGCTATCACCAATTCGTTCTTCTTGGACTAGCTCTGGGGTTACCATAGTCTCAGATGGATGGACAGATACAAGGCGTAGACCATTGAAAAACATCATTGCCACTTTACCAAAAGGAGCAATGTTTCTAAAGGCAGAAGACTACTCGGGAGAGGTAAAAGATGCACAATTCATTGTTGATGTCATTATCAAATCTATTGAACAGGTTGGTCCTAACAAGGTGGTGCAAGTTATCACGGATAATGCACCGATGTGCAAAGCTGCAGGTTTGATTATTGAGGGGAGGTATGACCACATCTTTTGGACACCCTGCATTGTCCACAATCTGAATCTGATCTTAAAGGAGATCAACAATAAAGTTCCATGGATATAGGAACTCTCGGGGGAAGTAAGGGAAATTGTAAAATTCATCACCAACCACCACCAGTCTCAAGCAATATTCCAAGAGTACTCCAAATTGGAGTTGTTAAAAGTTGTTGAGACAAGATATGCCTCAAACTTCATAACGTTGTGCCGCCTTGTTGAGGTTAAGCAAGCATTAGTGTCTATGGTGGTGAGTCCGCTTTGGGTCGAGTGGAGACACGCAGATTCAAAGCGGGGAACTGCGGTGCATAGATTGTGCCTTGATGAGGATTGGTGGAGCAAGGTAGATTTCTTGCTATTGTTCACAACCCCTACATTTGAGCTTCTTCGGCATGCTGACACCGACCAACCTTTCTTAGGAGAGGTATATGATGGCATGGATTCCATGGTTGAGAAAAATATGGAAATTATTTCACAGGAATCACCACAAATTTTGTTTGTAGATGGTCAGTTTGTCGAATTAATCAAGAGAATCATTGTTGACAGGTGGAACAATTTCAACACTCCATTGCATACTTTAGCACATGCCTTGAACCCAAAATTTTATGATGAGGAACTTATTGCTCAAAGTAATGGGAAGAGGAAGGCACCCCATAAGGATAGAGAGGTGGCTAATGGGGTGAAAAAAGCCCTTATGAGAATTTTTCCAGCTAATCTACACAAGGAGGTGAAGGAAGAATTTGCTAGTTTTGCTGCAGGTATAGATGATTATTCAGATATATCATCTTTGGAGGAGAGAAGCACCATGAATCCAGTTAGGTGGTGGATTTGTCATGGAGCAAATGGTGTACATTTGCAAAACCTTGCCATTTGCGTCCTTTCACAAGTGGCAAGCTCTTCATCAGCAGAAAGGAATTGGAGCACCTATGGTTTTATTCATTCTGTGAAGCGCAACAGGTTGGGCTCACAGAAGGCAGAGGATCTTGTTTATGTGCACTCCAACCTTCAGCTTGCATCTCGTAGGGGTCCAGAATATGGCAATGGTCCTTCTAGGAGTGGGATGTGGAACCAGAAAATCCTGATTTGGATCTCTCTCTTGCTGCCTTGAATATTGAGGACTAGAATCATAGAAGTGGAATTGGCCAAACATCTTCTTCAGCTACACCATCCACTACTGAGAATGCTTTTGCTGCTATATTTGATGAGGATTCTGATAATGAGTATTAGTCTTTTGACTTTATTGTACTTGCAGCCTCATATATATAATAAAGGTTGATTTTGACATTTTGATATATAATAAAGGCTGGTTTTGGAGGTTCAGATATTGCTATTTTCATTATGTGTCTGTTATCAATGATCATTCATGAGTAAATGTGTTGTAACTTGTAAATTTGTAATAGTTTATGCTTTGATTTTATGATTTATCATGTATGTTTTAAACAGTAAACTTGTATGATTTCACATAACATTTCTTAAATGTCCTAAATTATAATATAGATTTAAATTTTATATATATATATATATAGACAGTAAACTTGTATGATTTCACATAACATTTCTTAAATGTCCTAAATTATAATATAGATTTAAATTATATAAACTTGTATGATTTCACATAACATTTCTTAAATGTCCTAAATTATAATATAGATTTAAATTATATATATATATATATATATATATATATATATATATATATAATTTAAATCTATATTATAATTTAGGACATTTAAGAAATGTTATGTGAAATCATACAAGTTTACTGTTTAAAACATACATGATAAATCATAAAATCAAAGCATAAACTATTACAAATTTACAAGTTACAATACATTTACTATATATATATATATATATATATATATATATATATATATATATATACCGTGTTTCCTCGTTTCCAAAATTTGGGGAGGTCGCATTTCGCTTCACTTCCCATTTCAAAAACTCGTTTCCGTTTCCCCGTTTCGTGCAACCTTGATATGTAATGAACTCACACATTTGCTTTAAGAAAATATTTTCATGTCAGACACTCAGACATATACAACAAATGCTTTTAATGTTACCATATAACATTCATGTTCACTTGAAAGAAACTTCTTCATGATAGAATTATTATCTCACTTCTCCCTAAGAGTTTTCCCATGACAAATGACAAATCATAATGTTAACTACTAATCCACTTTGGTACTTTTTTCTTGAATACATGTTTTAATTTTTAAATACATTGAACCATACAAAGGCGCTTCATATGCTATCAATATTTGATCATTAAGTTCCTTACAACAAGTGCTATCAACATATCAAACGGGAGTTACAAATAAAATTTAGATCAGATTTTCATTTAATCTGGATCATTTGTTCACACAATTGTGAAAATTTCTGAATCGAACAACCAAAAATCCTACTGCAGTTAACTGATTTGCATTTCCTACTTGTATTCTTCAATTAACAAGTTATTTACAAAATTCTTCAGTGAATATTAATGCAAATACACTACAGACTACACCAATATACAGATCAAGTACTGAAAAATAAGATGAGACAATCACACAAAGGACACACTTATTTTTGGACTAAATGTCCTTGAAAAAACCCAATGCGAGAAAACCGGTGCAGTAGATATGAGGGTTTTATTATTAAGCACATTTATAAATACAACTAGGGTGCCAAATCCGGCTCACCCAACAAAGAAAAATCCCGACAAAAGTACCTCTATCCGGAGACAGATATTTTGTTTGATCCAGCAACAGAATGATCAAACCCCACAGGTGACTGCGCTATCCCCAGTGTTGTGCAGCAACAACTACTCCCAGCTCTGTGCTGAGACTGTGTCACCCCCTCTAGGAGTTGTGCCACCCTCCTCGTGAGCCTTCCCAACTCAGCAATCGATCTATTGAACTGATGCCCGATCTACCTCACAGAAACCCCAACACTGCCTCTTCAGTGGTTGCGTCACCTCTCTCAAGTGTTGTGTTGCCTTTCCTTGATGTTGTGTTGCCTCTCTGCAATGTATTCTCGGCCTTGGACAGAAGTCCCACTGCCGAACTGCCCTCTCTGCACTAGAAGCTTACTCTGAAATTCTCAGCAAAACGCGCCCCAGAATTTCGACTTAGCTCAAGTGTTGTTCTTTGTGTGTGTGTGTGTGTTCTCCAACTGACCCTCAAGCCTTCCTTTATACTTTTCCTGTTGAGATATCAACAGTTGTGATCAAATCTTTAATCAACGGCAAAGAATAAAACAGACTTGATCCTCGTTGCTTAGAAGCTTCTCACCCACATTTACATTAATTCACTTTAATTATTTTAATTTCCTAAGTTTTAACTTAGGCTCCATTAAAAATAATTAATTATTTGAATAAAATGCACTCCGGGCGGGATTTCTCCAAACGATTTCTGGGCCTTGGAGATCTCATGTGTTCTAGCCGCTCCACAAAATTTCGAAGCTAGAGCACATCTGATGCTACCCAAAAATCAACAACAATGAGCTATCAAATAAGACTAGAGAACTTAGTTCCTCATTTTCTAAGTCAACTTTATTTTGAACTCAAGCTTCTCGTCTTTTAAACACTTGATTTGCTCTAATAATTTTTTGTTGAGGTCCTTTAAGCGTAAATTTTCGTCTTCTTTCTCTGATAGACTTTCGTTGAATTTCTTGTCAAAACCTTTTTTTTCTTATTCTAACTTGTGCTTTTTAGTTTTGCACTTTTTGACTTGTGCAAGTAGTTTCTGGATATGATCTTTTAAATGAAAATTTTAAAATTCTCTTCATTTTGATTAGATATGACTTCTTCAAGCTCTTGTTGCTTTTCCAGTATTGTGTTTTGATTCTTTTGAGGTAATATCTTTAAAATCTTTTGATGATGACATTATCGATTTTGACTTCATTGACATGTCTCGAAATGTGATCAACTTTCCCTTATAAGAAAACATCAAAAAAATTTCTCTATGTTTAACATGAACGTACCTATTTCCTTGAACCAAGGTAGACCGAGAATTATGTCAACCCCTTTCTCAAGCATAGTTACAACATAGAATTGAGATATGTACTCATAATGATCAACTGTCACTTGTAAATCATTAATTTCATATTCTTTTTTGCCAAAAATACCTTCTCGTTCACCTATATTTGGCTTTAGGACTAATAGTTGATTTGCCAAATTAATATTGATATAATTATCCTCGATGCTTGGATTCATAGTGACACTAATCTCTTTCCCTTGGATACATCCCTTTAATGTAAATAATCTAAAATCTACAATTGGAATACCTTTATAAGAGAACCTTATTTCCTTTATCATTTTCGAATTAGACTCCATTTTGTTTGTCGAATATTAAATATTTTTGCCCCATTTTTTATGGTTTAGCTATAGCTTTCACTTCTCTTTTATTCAACCTTTATATTTTTAACTTTATTTTGTTTTATTTTATTTTTTATAAACTTTTTTTTCTATATATATTTATAATCCTTTTATTTTTTATTTTTGAAAAGTTACAACCCTAGTGAAACATGGTTATTCACCTCTTTGGGGTATAATATAAAATGTATTTCCACTTATGTGCCTTTGACTTAGTTAATTTTATCCACATAAAAAGTAAACCTTACCATTCACATAAAGAAATTTTGTATTCTTTTTGTTATTCTTTTTGTTATTCTTTTACCTTGAAAATACCATGGGCAATTACCATGGGTTGCTAAAACCACGAAGTTGTAAACCACTTAATGAAGAATCAAGATAATCTTATCTACTCTTCCTTTTCTTATGTATAGGTTTAAATATATTTGGAAAGATTCCCTTTTGACTTTAACATGCACTTTTTATCAATAATGTAGAACCTTTTTATATATACGAATGTTCTCCTTCAAAATTTACATCGGACTATATTTTGTTTACTAGAATCATTGAAATGTTAAGGGCCAAAAGCCTCTTTTTTTATACTTTGACTTCCCTTTTTTTTACTTCTCTTTTTTTTTTCCTCTTATATATATATACTTTCTTCAAAATGGCCAATGGCCTAAAGTTAACCCTGGAGAACCTCCAAAAGCTTCTTGTGGCTAAAAGCCTGAATTCCAACAATAATGTACGAAGGGTTGATGGCCAAAGGCCTGGTGATCAACCAACTTGGCTCTGATACCAATGTAGGCAACAAGGTTAGTATACGCAGCAGAATAGTTCAAAAGAACTGAAATATGTAAGTATCCATCATATGACAAGTAGTAATTGTATATAAGAATTGTTGAATGTATAAAAGATGTGTGTGATGATTACAATGCGGGCCCACTTATATACTTAGGCAGGTGCCCTTTCGTGAATGGTCATCTCTAATACATGCCTGTTCATTACTAACTAACTAACTATTAGTTAATTAACTATTATTTATTTATATTTACATTTATTATTTATATGAATTATATTCATAGCATTGTACCTAATCTCGGATCAAGTGGTATATGATATCAATATGCTTGGAGCGGTCATGGAACACGGGATTCTCTGAAAGGCGAATCCCACTCTGATTGTCACAATAGATAATGACGGTATCCAACACATGCTCAAATAGCCCACTAAAGAGCTTCCTCAACCATATAGCTTCACAACAGGCCATAGTAGCTGCAGTATATTCGACCGCAGTGATGCTTAGAGCAACACATTTTTGCTTGCTACTCATCCAAGAAATCGAAGCAGATCACAAAGAGAAGCAACATCCTAACGTGCTCTTTCTATCTACCACACTGCCAGCCCAGTGAGCATCAAAATATCCATGTAGGCTCAAATTCACAGCAGCGTATCTCAGTCCATAATTGATAGTGCCATGAAGATATCTTAAGAGATTTTTTGCAGCAACCCAATGTATGTGATGATGCTCAACCATAAATTGACTCAAAGTACTTACAACGAAGCTTATGCCTGGTCAGGGGTTTACAAAGAAAATCAGGGCCCCCACAAGTTGTCTGTATTCAGAAGGACTTGCCAATTCGAGACCAACAGCACTTCCACATACTTCTTGAACTTGAGATAGATCGGAGTAGACACAGACTTGCATTCCACCATTTCACATATTTCTAATAGCTTCACAATGTATTTCCCTTGAGACAAGAAAATCTCGCCTATTGTTATGTAAATTTTATTAATTATTAGTTAGATATAGTTATCTTATTAAGTGAAAGGGCATGATCAAAGATCATGCCTCTTCACCAAGGGACACCATGAGGCCATATTTAAAGCCTCGGTGATTCCTCATTGTAATCATCTCTTATCTATCATCAATAATAATATATATTTATCAAGTTTACCAGAGTTTTTACACTCCATTGGTATCAGAACCATCGCTCTTCGGGATCTGTGTGATCACCCAGAATTAAGGAATTACAAAAAATTCTAGATTGCAGATTTTTTTTTTACTAAGTGTTGTGAGCAGCAACCTTGGTTTAAAAAAAATAAAAATTTGTACAGATTTTTACCCAGCCCCCTCACTCCCACTCTGTTTTCCCTCACAACCCTCTGCTTTCCCTTACACTTCCCAACTCCCTCACGAAAAAAAATATACAAAAATATACACTTCCCACTTCCCTTACAAAATTTTTTTTACCCACTTAACCCCTTAACAGATTCCACTCTCCCCATTTCCAACACTCCCCATTCCCCATTCCACTTATCACTCCACGCACCACCATTATACACTCCCCTCACATTCCTTTCCATCCGAATCCACTTTCAATCCCAAACACTCACCTGGGTTTGAACCGGCAAACTGTCTGAAAACTGTCAAATTTCCTTTTGGCTAATACTCACAAAGGGCCTCTCGGGAGTCATTTTGTGAACCCAATCGGTAAAATCTTTGAAGCAGTTCAAGAAAAAAAAAACAAGAAAAACTTCATTCTTTGTTTTCGTTTTTTGCAATTGGCTTCGGTGTTGCAGGCGTTTTTGCCGTTTTGACCGAAGATTAGGTGTCAAACCTCTAGTTCTGGATACGTCGTGATAGTATATTTACTTGTTCTAGGGTTTCTGAGGTCTACAGCGAAATTATAATTTTGACCTTTTGAAAAGACTTCAACAAACTTTTCCTTTAAAATCTCGCCATCTCGGGTGCCAGAGATTGTGGTTGGCGGTGGTGTTTATACTTTTGCTTTTATGTGAATCGGCCGAGCTCTGCATAGACATTATTTCGGCCAATTCCGTGCTGTAGCGTTTTGCTTGCTGAGGGTTACTAAGGTTCTTCTGCACTGCTGACTGCAGTTTCTCATTGAAAACATCAAAGGAACCCAAGCCTCATCATCAAAGACAAGATATTGCCCCCGACGTCCCTCTTTCTCTCCGCCTCCTCGGGCAGACCGGCGTTCTTCTTCCACGCGGCAATTCCGGCAGGATTCCGTTCGGCACTTTCCATATCTCGTCCGTCTGTCTCTCGTGGTGCCACCTCGCAGCTTCCCTCCACCCGCAGCCATCATCACCGCTGCCTTCCACCCCGCGACTTCCTTCCACCTTCTAACCTTCCACATTCCGCCGCCCACAGTCCGCTTATTCCGTCTAACCTTCTAACCTTACACTCCAGGATACAGTCGAATAGAACACAGGACGTCGTTGTTGTGGGTGACTCAACACTGTTGTTGGTCAATTAAAACGGCAGCAACAGATATCGGTCTCCGTGAACAACGCGGCTCTACCTCGAATCAGCGAAGGTGTTTTATTTTTTCTGAACCTGGAACCAGAAGCCGATATACCAAGCCGCATATAATAAGCGTAAAAATCAAATTAAATCGGACCAGCCGAGAGAGATACGAATTTACGGAAAGTGGTGGCGTAAACAACTTGTTTAATAGAAACATTCGAACAATATCGGTGAACGATTTGTTAATAAAAACATTCGGACATTTAAAAAAAAACGGACGGTTGCTATCCACCGTGGCCAGATAAAACAAATTTTTAAATTCGTGACCACAATAATAATAAAAAAATCGTGAAACAGTGTGGAATTTTGAGCATCGTTATATTTAAAGAAATCGATTTGTTTTAATTATAAGAAACAGTGTGACGGTTGGAGTGCGACTTTTCGGAAAAGAGGACTCGACATTCTCACCCGCTACCACAACTTCTGCCGCAATCACACTGTCACCTGTTCAAGGCCGTCGACCCCAACTTGATAACCACCATCATTTCCGTGACACTGATACAATACAGTGGTCAGCCGCACAATGCTGTAAAACTCAAATCGTGAAACAGCATGTCCATTGGTGAAACAGCGGGTCTTTTCGAACGGGCACATTCTTTTTTAAAACGAAATTTATATATATATATATTATATGAATTACAATTCGTAATATTATATATATATATATATATATATATATATATATAAAATCAAATAATAAAATAATAATAATTCTTATTATTATTAAATTAATTAATTAATTAAAAAAAACTTATTATTAATTTAATTAATTAATTAAATATTAATTAATTAATTAATTAATATAAAGTTTTAAAATATATATATATATATATATATATATATATATATATATATATATATATATATATATACAGCTTTGCAGACAAAGCTTTTAAGGGAAAGGGGATAAGCCCTAATTACAAGGAGTAGGAGTATGTCTTTATCAATGATGACGGTTGATCAGATAAAAAGGCAAATATGGCTAAAACGTATGGAGGCTAAGGACAATCAGAACAAAATGTTGCAGAAATTTTATGCCATCATGGACAAGTTAGATCTAATACAAAAACCAATAGTTCCTAACATGGAACAAAATCAACAAAACAATTCCGCAGATTCAGGGAACTCCGAAGAGCATCAGGAAAGATCCGATTCCCCACATCACCATGAAGATACAGATGTTTATAAACAACAAAATGTTCCATCCCCAGAATTTAACGAAACATGTGAAGCAACAAACACATCCGAAGCCACTGATATAGCGCCAGAAGCTGTTGAGGCCTTCGGTGATGAAGCACATATGGTTGTTAAGAAGGAAGCGTTTGATGGTGAGAAGAAGTTGCATCGAACGATAATTGTTGGTAACTTACCTCTAAATCTAAAAAGGAATCACAAACAATCACCAGAAGAACAAGGAATAGTTAGAAAACATGAAAAAGTATTCCAAGATCTACCCATAAAAGTGCCTCCCGATAGGAAAATCAAACATCCAATAGAAGTCAAGACAGGATCCAACTCTGTCGATATCAGATCTTTTCACTATCCACATCACCAACAGATGGAGCTCGAGAAGATGCTTCACGTTCTTTTTAAAATGTGGGAAGCAAGAGCCCACTACTCAAGAAACCCAGGCGTTCGTCAACATTGTCCATCGTTACGTATGCTTTGAGGACAAAGCATCTTTAAGAGAGGGGCAATGTTATGTAAATTTTATTAATTATTAGTTAGATATAGTTATCTTAGGTTTTATTAAGTGAAAGGGCATGATCAAAGATCATGCCTCTTCACCAAGGGACACCATGAGGCCATATTTAAAGCCTCGATGATTCCTCATTGTAATCATCTCTTATCTATCATCAATAATAATATATATTTATCAAGTTTACCAGAGTTTTTACACTCCATTGGGTGTCAGAGCCATCGCTCTTCGGGATCTGTGTGATCACCCAGGAATTACAGAATTCCAAAATTGCAATTCCAGAATTGCAGATTTTTTTAAAACAAGTGCAGAATTACTTTCCGAACTGTTTAGCAGTCATTTCAGAATTTTAAATTCTGCAATTGAATACGCCAGCGATCTGAAAAAGTGCGAGATTGTGGTCCAAACAATACTCACAGGTTCTGTCCTACGTTGCAAGTTCTGCGTGTGACACAAATCTGAGGTCTGCACAGGTTCTGTCCATCTACCAAAAAAAAAAAGATCAGCAATCAATCAGCGATCCATTCCTGTCGTCATCACTGCAATCGATCCACCATAAATACGCTGCTGCAATCCGCGTCATAAAGACATACTCCTACTCCTTGTAATTAGGGCTTCTTTGCAGCAACCCAATGTATGTGATGATGCTCAACCATAAATTGACTCAAAGTACTTACAACGAAGCTTATGCCTGGTCAGGGGTTTACAAAGAAAATCAGGGCCCCCACAAGTTGTCTGTATTCAGAAGGATTTGCCAATTCGAGACCAACAGCACTTCCACATACTTCTTGAACTTGAGATAGATCGGAGTAGACACAGACTTGCATTCCACCATTTCACATATTTCTAACAGCTTCACAATGTATTTCCCTTGAGACAAGAAAATCTCGCCTATCTTTTGCCAGACCTCCAAATCTAGGAAATAATGCATCAGACCTAGGTCCTTCATCTTGAATTCAGAAGTCAACTCCCTCTTGCATTGATAAATGAGAGGGTTTGCACCTATTAGAAATAGATCCATCAACATAAAGGACCAAAATAAGAGGCACGTCCTTTTCAACCTTGAAGTATAGGTTTCGATCATCATAGCTTCTAGTAAATCCCAGCTTCACGAGATAATTGTCAATCCTTTTGTACTAACCCCTAGGGGCTTGCTTCAACCCATAGAGGGCTTTCTTCAGCCGAAAGACATGTGTCCTTCTATCTTGTACTTCAAACCCTGAGGTTGTTCCAAGTAGACTTCCTCCTTAAGTGAGCCATGCAAGAAAGCAGTCTTGACATCCATTTGATGTAGTCTCCATCCTTGATTTGTAGCAGGAGCAATAATAGATCGGATAGTGGTGTATCGAGCAACTGGTACAAATATTTCATCATAGTCCACTCTTTCCTTTTGAGAGAAGCCATGAGCTATGAACCTGGCCTTTATACTTTTCATCACTTCCATCGGCGCCTTGTCTAATTTTGTAAAGCCATTTTGAGGTGACCATGGACTTGTCCTTAGGTCTAGGCACCATGTCCCAGACATCCTTTTTCATGATTGATTCATATTCCTCATTCATCACATCTTTCCATACTTGGTGTTTTATGGCTTCTTCGAACGTGCAAGGTTCAGCTTGAACAATAGTACTCATGGCAACAAAGTACCCTTGATACCTGTTAGGCTTCTTACTTTCGCGAAATGTCCCTCTTGGAGCAATATGTCTTTCAACATCTTTGAGAGTATCGTTGAGCCATAGTGGTCTTTTCCTTGAGGTAGAGGGATCACCTGGAGGTGGATCAATAGGATCCAATGGACCATCGACATCAGGCATAGGCTCATCCATCAGAGATTCTTCTTGTGATTTAGCAGTATCATCATCGTCCTTCCTTGAGATGGGGAGATCTTTGGCTTTCCCGAATGCAGTGTCTTCATCAAAGGTAACATCTCGACTTACTTCCACATCTCTTTGACCAGGTACATAGATTCTATATGCCTTTGAATTTTCACTGTAGCTGACGAACATTCCTTTCTTCCCAAAAGATTCCAATTTATTCCTTTTCTCTTTAGACACATGAAAATATACTGGACAACCAAAGATTCTAAAATGACAATGATCAGGTTTCTTACCAATGAAGACTTCCTCAGGTGTCTTGAAATCCAAAGCTTGATGTGGGTTCCTATTTTGAACATATACGACAGTGTTGGTAGCTTCTCCCCACAAGAATTTCGGTAGACCTTGATCATAGATCATGGCACGAGTGGCTTCCAAAATCGTTTGATTCTTTCTTTCAGCAACGCCATTCTGCTCTTGAGTGTATGGAGCAGTTGTCTCCCTCTCAATGTCAGCCTCTCTAAACAGGGCATTGAATTCATTTGATTCATATTTGGTTCCACTGTCGGTCCTCAACATATTGATCTTCTTCCCTATTTGATTCTTCACCAATGCTTTGAAAGAACGGAACCATTTAAACCTAAGTTGCACGAAACGGGGAAACGGAAACGAGTTTCCGAAACAGGAAGCGAAGCGAAACGGGACCTCCCCAAATTTTGGAAACGGGGAAACGCGGTATATATATATATATATATAATTTAACTTTATATTAGAATTTAGGACATTTAAGAAATATTATGTGAAATCATAAAAGTTAAAAACATACATGATACATGATAAATTCAAAGCATAAACTATTACAAGTTACAACACATTTACTCATGAATGATAACAGACACAATGGAAATAGCAATCTCGAAATATCGGATTGGTGCTCTTGATTAAATATGAGTTCCATACCCTAATACATGACAAAATACAATGAAAACATTGCAATCACCCAACCCTGAAATCCTGAAAAACTGATAAGTCTGCTGGATTTTGAATGAGATCTAAAATTCTACTTTCTCCATATGAAATCCAATGAGGTCGAAACCATTCTCAAACATCCTGAGTCATTTCATGGTAATGTTAAAAATTTAAGTAAAAGGATGAAAATGAAGATTAAGGAGAATGTAAATACTACGGCCATAGGCTTTAAAAATCCATCTACAAGCATCCATAAATGATTACAATAATGTTTAAAAGCACGAAAACCAGAAAAAAACAAAAAAAAACCAAGTTAAATCGCTTTAAAGGCAAGGAAACGTGGCCGTACGGCCTGGAAACGCGTTTCCGCGTTTCCGTATCGTTTCCGTACGGAAACAGACCCCTTGCCAGCGTTTCCTGCAACTTAGATTTAAACACTTCATCCTTCCTCTTCAAGAAATACATCCATGGTTTGTGTGAGAAGTCATCCACAAAGATTGCATAATATATGTATCCTCCCAATGAGGTTACAAGTAAGGCACCAGACAATTCGGAATGAACCAATTGAATAATATCAGTTGTTATACTTTCACTAGAAGGGAATGATCCCTTTGTATGTTTCCCAATTACACATCCCTGACAGACCTCTTCATGATTTATGTGAAACTCGGGAATACCTATGACCATCTTCCTTACCCACAATAAGGCTTTGTAATGTAAGTTGGGAAAATCTCTGGTGTCATCGCTCCCAAAGGACTTCCACCAACTTAATAAAGGCCATCAACCCTAAATCCAAGAGTAAATGCATCTTTAGGGTTTCTATGCCAAATACGTACCTTTCCACCAATGAAAGCTACCTTGAAGCCTTTGTCTTCCATCGCAGAAATAGACACCAGGTTCTTCTTCAAATCAGGCACATACAATACTTCTTGTAGATGTATGGTTTGACCTTGGTTCAAGTGAAGAGTAACAGTTCCTATTCCTTTCACAGGGTAGGTGGCATTATATCCAAGTATAATATTTCGATTAGATTTCTTCTCAACCAAATTTGAGGGGGCATCCTTATATCCAGTGAAGTGCCTTGATGCTCCACTATCAATCAACAAATGATCCAAAGTATCCGGAGGAGGGGCAGTAGATAGAGCAAAAATAAGATAAAACTCATCTTGTTTTTCTACAACATTACTTTCATCATACCTAGCATTTCTTGTCCTTTTGGGAGGTCGACCATTTCCATTTCGAGTAGTTGGAGCATTCATCTTTCCTTTGTTGTTGAACCTATTGTTCCTTTGATTGCCATTGCTTTTGTATTGTTGTTGTTGTTGTCATCATCCCTTGGAGGATTCTTCTTGTGAGGGCACTCTCTAGCATAGTGGCCAAACTTGCTACAATTATAGCATCTTCCTTTGCCTCTTCCTTTGAATCCCTTCCTAGATTCTTGACCTTGTCTCCTTGGAGCAGCATCATTCTTTCCTCTTTGCATGGGTAGAGAAACCGATAGGTATATTTCCATTGTTGAATTTATCTTTTTCCATCATTCTTGTTTCCTCTTGAGTACATCTAGCCAATAACTCATCGAAACCAAGTATCCTGTCATTGTTGAGAATGGTGGTGACAAATACATCCCATGGTCTTGAAAGACCTCCAAGAGCAATGAGAGTGAGTTCCCTGTCAGTAGTAACTTCTCCAATATATAGCAAGTCATCTCATGAAGTAAGATTGGATAGACTTCCCTTTATCAATCTTGATATCCTTCAACTTGTTCTTGAGAAAGAGGATTTGATTTGCATTGTTCACTTTGAACATCCCAACCAACTTATCATATATTTCGTTAGAAGTTCCCAAATCACAAATATAGGCAACCAAATGCTTTTGAATGGAGTCAATCAAAATTTTCTTAGCCTTGACCTCACCATTTCTATACTTTGTTTTAGCAGGAGCAGGTGCATTTAAAGGAGGCTCCACTACTTTTCCCAGTACATAGTCCAATACTTCATGCTCCTCCAAAGTCAGGTCCAAAGTCATCTTCCATGCATGATGGTCAGATTTGTCATTAAGCTTGTCCTCAGTTTGAAGTAAGATGTAGTAGCCATGGAGACTTGTCCAATAGTCTTTGTCCAACAGATATCTTAGTGATTGTTTTTCTCTCTCTTGCTTGGGCTTGTCCTCACCTGGGCTCTGATTCCATGTTAATTTTAGATAACAATGGTATGTTCTATGCTTGCAACAATTACTTCAATGTCCTTTTATTAGCCCAATTGATAATTTCCACTTATTTTCCAATAGCAATCACATTAACCATTAATCTCATTGACAGTAATTGTAGATAGAAAATAAACAAAAAATGCAGAAGACAAGAGAACACAATAATTTGGCTCAAGCCAGGGAAAAAAACCCCAAAACGGGGAAAAACCTTGATCAATTCTTCTTATTATAAATATCAAATGTTCAGCAGAAAGAGAGTACAATAATACAAAGTCAAAGTCAAAATTGACTTACCAAATCACTATCCAAAATAGCCCAGTCAAATCTGCAATTCTGCTCTCAGTAAACAACAGTCAAATCTGTTCTAACCAGTCAACAGTCAATAGTCAAACTTCCCCTCTTGAGCTCGGTCAATCTCAGTCAAACTCAACCTTCTTTGCTAGTCAAATAGCAGCAAAAACAGTCAACAAATCGGCAGTCAAACCCAGTCAAACAATGATGTCACCCTGCGGTCAAAATAGTCCTACAACTTTGTGGTCAACATTGGTTAAACACCTCCTTTTGCCTCTGTTTTTGTGCCAAACCTATCCCTGGTCAAAACACAGTGAAACAGTCCTTAAAATGCCTCGATCAATGCTGGTCAAAATCTGGCTGAAACAGAAAGTCAACGCCCAGTTAAACTGTCCGCCAAAAACTCGCACATGTGAAGAAGAAAGGTTGCCCTGCAATCTGTACAACCCAATCAATGAAGGATAGAGAAGAATATGTCGTGTGATGAATGTGCCAAATGAGGATGAAGATTTCTTCTATCTATATGCATTGGAGGAGGGTCAATTTATCCAACTTGACCTCAAACTCACCTTGACCAAATGCAAGTGTGGGCTTGTCTTTAGAAATATATTTCTCCTTGTCCAAAT
This sequence comes from Pinus albicaulis, assembly GCA_034641835.2. Taxonomy (NCBI): domain Eukaryota; kingdom Viridiplantae; phylum Streptophyta; class Pinopsida; order Pinales; family Pinaceae; genus Pinus; species Pinus albicaulis. Next base: position 1,454,228,968 of record CM076572.1, on the reverse strand, counting down.
TCAGTGATCCTTAGGTAGATTTTGGTCCTCTCGAAAAGAGGAATTCAATGCAATAATTATCTTCATCAAATGCGTTGTCCAAAATGGAATTTATCCCTAGTTACCAACTTTAACAAGTGTTGACTAGATACATCAATGACCCAATCAATTGTTTATATTGTCTGGAATCAGCCAACTCTGACTCTAAAGAATCCACCTTCTCCAAGTTGGTCACCATCGTTATAGCCATAGATCTACTACCCCCCATCCCGATTCTCTTCAAGATCTCCATAGTATACTTTCCCTGTCCAAGGAAAATCTCACTCGATATTTGCCAAACCTTAAGCCCCAAAAAGTAATGCATAAACCCAATGTCTTTCATCTCAAATTATGTTGCCAAGTCTGACTTGCACTCAGCAATCATCTTCTTTGCCCCAGTAAGAATCAAATCATCCACATAGAGCACCAAGATGAGAGGCTTAGAACCAACTAGTATGAAGTATAGGTTGGAATCTACCTCATTCTTGGTGAAGCCCATGTTCTGCAAATAGTTGTCTATACTGGAGTACCATGTCCTCGACGACTATTTGGGTGAGATGGATAACAGGTTCATCAAAATTGGCACATACAACACCTCCTAAGCATCAAACAATCCTCATAGCCTGAGCTAGAACTGCATCGTCCCTTGTCCCCTCACTGCATACTTGGCATCATTGCTAAGCTCCACATTGATCCCTAAGTCATCCTCTGAAAGTTGACTGAATAGCTCTCGTGCTTCAGTCATGTGGCAGGAGGCACCATAATCCAAATTACTCCAACAAGTTACCAATTCACCATGGTAAGTAAACAAAAAAATAAAAATGAGTGTTGGTAGAAAGGCAAGATACAAGGGAAAAATCATTCTCTAACTTTGTTGCAAATTCACTCAACTAGTTCTCTGTTGTTGTTGCTACTTGTTTTGTCTCCCCTTTGCCTTCCTTCTTCTCTGGACACTAAGAATCATAGTGATCTTGCTTATGGCAAACAAAGCACTTGATCTTGCTCATTTCTTTTTTCTTTCCATGTTATTGTCCTTCTCTGTCACTATTATCGTTCTTGGTGTAAACTTTCCCTTTACCCTTCTTAGTCTTGCTAATGAGGGCCAAGTTTTCATCACCACCTCCCTGCTTGTTAGCTTTGGACTCTTCTCGAGTCTCCTCCTGAATGCAATCATCCCATAGTCTCTGTCAGTCTAGAATGTTCCCCTGAGCATTGATCCCCTTCACAAACGGTTCCCAAGGCTTGATAACCCATTTAGAGCTACTTGACCCTATGGCCCAGTGTATAGGGCACTCATTAAATTTATCAGAAGTCCAGTAGTCAACAGGCACCTATTGACCTTTTCTCTCTCCTCTCTCTTTCGCAACCTTGCAAGGAATTGTATTAAATGTCGCTAGTTTGATGACCTTTTGTAAAAGGCTTAGGCGACTTGGGACTCAATCATCGGTGAGTACACTCTAGAGTGTTTTTTTCACTTAGCTAATTATTCCTGCTTTTCAGCGATGAATAATTAGCTGAGTTTTTTCACTCACCTACCTCCAAAGATGGAGTGACGGCTTGATGATTGAGCTCTGGGTCTGTCCTAGTGCCTAGAGTCAATGTATATTACCATACTAGGGCATATCTAAAGTGTTGCGAAATTTGATTAGGTTTTGATATGATTTTTTAGTTTATTGAAAATTCCCATGGGATGAAATTTTTTATTAAATTATTCAAAAAAGTGCTAGATTGGAGGTTTCTGTGGTGTAGTTTTTCAGATGTAAAAATGAACTTAGAAAATGTCAGGGTGTACAAGTACTCATAAATCATGCTCTCCACCCCAACATTCTTCTAAAGTCCACTTTGAAGGTCACAAAATGACTTCTAACCCCTCAAAACTCACTTTTCCTATGTTAGTGGGGATAAAGTGCTGAAATTTTTGATAAAATTAATAAATAAGTCACCAAGTAGAAATGAGGTGGAAAATAAAAGTCAATTCAAAGACCAAGTTAGTGATGACTTGGAAGGCCACATAAGAAGGCCAAATTGAATGCCACGTAGGAGTGAATTTCCTTTTCCCACAGTCGGTTAGAGTAAGAAAATCCCACCAAAAGGGGGTCAAATTACTCAAAAGCAGGGGTTGAGTTGAGTTGAGTTGATAATGGAAGATTGGTTTGCTGGCAGCTTAGCCACAAGTTAAATACAAGATACCTCCCACATCCCACAGCTGTCATACACAGGCTCTTCAAAGGAAACAGCTGTCATACCCTCAGCCGGTTGACAGAGATAGGCATAGCTAGGGAGATATCTACGCAGCAATTAAAATAACACTAATGTATGGCCGATTTCACACAAAAAATAAGAGCTGATTTGATGGGCATTCGTTCCCCCTTATCGCTGTTTCATTTGCACACCTGTTCACAAAGGGTTTACACACAGATTTGTTGGAGATCACAGCTAGCTTCACGCGGGCCCATCTATAATCTATTCAGGGAGTGAGGAATACGTGTTGGGGATCTGGTTACACCTTGGATCAGCCACCAGTTAAGAGGCATATTGTTCCCACATCATTCACACTTGGCAGCATACTTGTCCCACACACCAGTAGTCAAGATACTCGCTCAGGTAGTCAAGGAAAGATGTGCTGCCACCTACAGGATTACAGGATCAATGCTGCCACAATTTGATGCCACTTAGCGGGTTGAACTTGCATAGAGGTTGTCTCCTCTTCCACCTGTTATTCAGTTTTGCATTGGGATTATCTCAAAAATATGTATAAATAAACCCACAGAGCTCTCCATTTATCATGGTTGGGTATATACTGTTGAACTGTTCCATGATAATAAAGAAAGTGTTTGGAGGTTCTATCTCAAGCCATCACATGAGCTTAATGCAGCGATCATATATGAGTGACTTCTGTTAGGTTGGTGGCATAAAGTGAATCAAGTTTCACTCTTTAATTTGTTCAATTGTGGCTTGTTTTGCAACACTGAATGATGTTAATAATGGAAACGGAGAGCGACAAGATAGTCAGAACCTTCACACAGTAGACAACTTTTTATTCAACCACTGTAATCATGGACCTTCGCTGTTCATTGGCCTACATGCTCAGGAGGATTGCCTTAGAGGGGGTCACTTTAAAACTCAAAATTCATACGTCAGCTGCCAAAAATGCCACTGAGATTTATCAATTTAGGCCGCAAATGTAGGACTAATTAGTCCTTTCTTCGTTGTCCAGGCTTCCAAACGTATTTAATATTGCATGAAAGTTAAACATATGCTCATTGTCTCCATTTCTGCCTTACACAGAGTTTTGTGCACATGATCCAAGTCGCCATCACATGCATAGGGTGACAATTGGTTTACTGTGCATGCACAGAGATACGACCTCAAATATTTTTGCAAGATTGCACGTAATAGATCGCACTTAATTTCACAAAGGGTTGAACAATGTCAGTGGACAAAGTTTTTATATTACGCACTCAATCTGTGATTGCTTGCACTCATTCATACACAAAAGTCTTGCTATGATTTCCATCATGCATTTAAGTTTTCAGCTGCAAGCTTCATAAACAGTGCTCAAGCTGGCATCCTTAATAAAATTCCATATTTTGATTTCAACTATACGCACTAAAATTCCAATCGACCAAAATTCTTAGGGAACTACCCAATGTTGAATTTCCACGACCTTGGGTCTAGGATAGAGTTTTAAAATCTCTGACGCTGCCAAACCAAGAATCTTAACAGAACTATTTTGCACAGCTGAATATAAACAGCCGTAAATCATACATGCACAGAATATAGACAAGTTTTTAGAAAAATTCAACTCAACTTCGTTATATTAATCCAATTGATATAATACAACAATCTAGGGGTCCCGTACCAGAGAAAATGGCCCTCATACATCCACTAGTACAAGACATAAAACAAGATACTCTAACCATCTGACTGTAGCATGCTCTCACAGCGTGACGCAGCAACACCGAAAGTCAACACCCAATGGAGGGACGGTCAACACTGTGTGGCTCTGTCGAACTCCTTTTTCGTTTTTATTTGTCAATTTCAAAGAAATTGACGAATAAATAATTTCGCAACAAATTTCCAATTGTATCTTCTGGATTACACACGTATATATATCTGAACCCTCTATAATCAATGGTTATGCCTTCGGCCTTATATAGTCGTTCCCAACTTTTTATGACTATTTCAACCTTTTGTAAACTTTATAACAAACCTTTGATCCTTGGTTTATAACCTGAATAAATAATTCAACAATTATAATCAATTGGCTTTGGAATGACACGTAGATCCGGCCCCACCTATATCCTGCAGACCAATCAACGTGGGCGTCGTACCTGACTAAATATCGTGCATCTCTGTCGAACTAGGACCGTTCGAGACCTCCTCCCGAATCAATGGCTCGAACTCATTCCGCTCGGCGACTTCAATCCTGTCGTTAACGCGCGAATTATATACGGAAAGGTGGTTTCGTCGGACATCAAATCCGCTACGTGTCGATTCCTGTATGGAATCGCTCCTCTCTCCTGTAATACCGCCTCCGTGCCAGAGGTGGTGCAGAATCGGGGAAACCCGCCTTTGCAAATCCGTTCCGGTTTTCCTGCTACAGTAATAAACTACGGTTCCGTCGGGGTTCGGGCTCCGTTGTATCGATTAACTCCGGGTTTCAATACAGTGTATTCGATAGGATTTGATGCAACTATGCGATAAAATAGGGTTATTCTTTTATACGGGAGAGTCACCAATATTAACCATGATTTTCTATACAGAGCACGCCACGGGGTTTTTTCTTAATTGCGCAGGGATTATTCAAATGGATTTGGCAATCAAACTACAGAGGTAGGGGAAATCATGCGAGAGTTCATCACTTCTCGATTAGGCAATCTTTTTACACTTAAGAATTTGGCACGCTACTGAGGTAACGCACAGAACTATTTAACTGGAAGCGATTTGAAATACACAAAGTTATTGCAGAATTCCTCTATTCTTTCCCTTCTCGTCTATCCCCCCTCATACATTCGAGGTTTTACAATTATATACATAGATTGATGACTCTTTGGTTCCTCTGAGAGGACCGTTCTAGAAACCAACAGTCTAACCATAATAATTCAATTAACTGAAATATGACAGCTAAAAAACTAAGCTATTCGACTTCCTCTGACTCTAATTAACCTAAAGAGTTACAATCAACTAAGGTATTGACACCTAGCTGTAATAATTCGAATGCTTCTAAACCCTCCTAGCCACAACATGTGGACAAAACTTCCTACATTGTTGGCCAGTGTCCAATGCCCCTGCATCACAGCGCCTCTAGGTCGTACCCTGTACCTGCTGTGAAAAATTCTGAATCTAAGTTACAGAAATCCTGTTGCAGAAATCCTACTGCAGAAATCTGATTTGCATTGCCTACTTGTCTTATTAAATTACAAGTTATTTTTCCAAATATTCAGTAAAAATACTAATGCAAATACAGTATTGCAGCCTACACAATTACACTGATCAAGTACTGGAAAATGAGTAAAGCATTCAGACAAAGGACGCGTATTTTTTGGACAAATGTCCTCCGAAAAACCCAATGCGGGAAAACCCGTGCAGCAGATCTGAGGGTTTATAAATTATGCAGATTTCTGAATACAATATAGGGTGCCAAATCCGGTTCACCCAACAGAGAAAATCCTCGACATAACTAGCTCTATCAAGAGACAGATATTTTGGAGGATCCAGCAGCAGAATGAAGAAACCCCATAGGTGATTGCGCAGTGATGGTTGTAGCTATCTCTGCGTTGAGACTGCATCACCTCTCCTAGTGGTTGTGTCACCCTCTCTGTGAGCCTTCCCGGCTCAGAAATCGATCTACTGGATGGTTGCCCGATCTGCCTCACAAAAACCCCAACGTAGCTACTCAAGTGACTGCATCACCCTCTCTGGCTCTGTGTCACTCTAGCGTGAGCCCTGCTGGCTTCACGTCACCCTTTCTGAGTTGCATTGCCCCTCTTGGTGCTAATCTGCCTCTCTGCAATTGTATTCTCGGCCTTGGATGAAAATCCCGTTGTTGAACTGCCCCTCACTGCACTGAATTACTCAGATCTGATTTTCGTCCGAGCACTGCTCCGTCAGAAGAATTCAATCTCTAAATTCAATCCTTGTGTGTGTTCTCCAACTAACCCCAAGCCTTTCCTTTATACTTTTCTTGTTGATGAATCAATGGCCGTGATCTAATCTCTAATCGACGGCTAAGATTAGAAAAGCCTTGTTCTTTGTCACTTAGAACATTCTCACCCACATGTTAAATTAATTCACTTTAATTATTTAATTTCCTTAAGTTTAGACTTAGGGTCCCCATTAAAATAATTAATTATTTGTATAACTTAAGCTCCAGGTGGAATTTCTCCAAATGATTTCTGGGTTTGGGAGATCTCATGTTTTCTAGCCCCTCCACAAAGTTTAGGAGCTAGAGCACATCCGATGCTACCCAAAAATCAACACTCCCTCTTAACGCGGAATGTGCTCTAGCAATACTTCAATACCAGAAGCATCACCCTGATCCACGACATCGATCCTCTGCATTGTTGATGCTCTATTGCTGCCCCTCATCCACTGCACAGCTGCCTTCTATAATGCTGCCCATGGTACTGCCACTTGTCATTGCCTCATTTGTACTGCAACTCCCTCTCAAATGCTACATCATGCTGCCTATAGCACTGCCACTGCTAAAATTGTTGCACTGCAACTCAGTTGTTGAGGGTTAAGCAACTGAAAATCCACCCAAAAACTTGACATACAAGTCAGTCTAGATGCATCTCGATGGTGAAGCTCCCTCTGCTACTAATTTTGCGTTGACCCTCTGATGCTCTGCATTGCTGTTGTTGCCTCTGCTTTGCGCTGCTTCAGCCTTTAGCATCCTAGATCTGCCATTGTTGCTCCATCCTCCTCACACCAACTGACTCCAGTCATCCTACTACTGTCAATAAGGCCTCACGTAGCTCGTATGTGATCCAAGAGTTTGGACACCTCAAGGATCCTGCCCTTCACTCCACTGAAGTTCAAAAGAACTACAAATCTATGTCGCCCCACCTCTTCTCTCGAGGCACCTGAACACTCATGGCGACATCATCATCATCCCCATCATCGTCCTTTGTTGCAACAGCCTTCGAATCAGAATATTCTTTTCCCTTCTTCTTCTGAGGGCATTATGTGGTGAAACGTCCCAATTCTCCACATCTGAAGCATCTGACCCTTGAGAGGTCCTTCTTCCTTATCTGTTGCCCATGTTGTCCCCTAGATGTGAGTGTTGCATCTTCCTCTTCCTCCTTCTTGATCTTGACCCTCGTATTGTTGCTTCCTGCCTTAGTCAACCTTATGATCTCTTCTTCTCGAAGAGTTGCCCACGTATCCTCCCAGTTTGGAAGAGTTACTCTGCCCAAAATACCTTGGACAAAGGTTTCTCAGTCTTCCGTGACTGCATTCAGGGCAGTGCTGACCATAAGTCCATCATTTGGTGTAGCCCCTACAGAAGCCAGCTAATCTCGGATTGCTCGCAAACTGATAAGGAAGGGGTCAATTTCCTCTCCCTTCTGCATCTGAAATAGTCTCAATCGATTCTCAAGCAACATCCTCCACTGGACGGAGGTTCCCTGGTACATTTTATTCAAGGAAGTCCACATTTCCCTTGTCGTGTTCTTCTCGGCAATATGTGGATAACATGATCCTTGACTCCGTCCATGATCCTACGTTTAGCCTTCGCTTGAGCCTCTTCGTACTTCTTGAGGGCATTAGCATCAACAGGGACAGCAACTGCATGCGACACATGATCCTTCATGTGATGATCATCCAACACTGACAAGATCCTGGCCTTCCAGATGACAAAGTTGGATGCTCCATCCAACCTGTCCTGATCCCTCAATCCATGTGCAGCCATCTCTGCTCAATAAAAAAATGTCGAACTAGTTATCTTCCCCCTCTTTTGTTGCTGCCCCAGCAAAACTCAAATCTGGATTTCTTTCGTGCTAGAAACCCTCTAGGGAACAAGCTCCCTCTGAATCTTGATTTCGTTCAATGAAATCCTTTCGCCAACTGATGTTGAATCAATCCTCTCTGATCACTCTTTACTACTGATCAGCACTGGATCTAGACTTCTTGGCAAGAAGTCTTCTGAGCAACTGTTTCCCTCTACTTTTCCATTGCCCCACTAGACACTATTCTGCAACAACAGAAACAATGCCCCACCAGCAACTCCTCAAGAAAATTGAACTGCACTTCCAGCCTCGGCAACCGGAAAGACAGAGGCTCAAAACCTCTACGTTGGCCCAACAGGAACTGCGTTGCCTCTGCACAGCTACACCATCACCCTAGCTGGCTGACGCAAGCTCTGCGTGAGCCCCTCTGGTGACTGCGTCACCCTTCCTTGCCTCTTTCTGGATCTACGCTGTCACTCGAGACAGTTGCCTTCCTGCAGCAAATTTCCTTCTTCTTCTGTTGATGGCTTCAGCTCTACTTGATTTGCAACACGCTCTAATATCATGTGAAAATTTCTGAATCTAAGTTACAGAAATCCTACTGCAAAATATTCAGTAAAAATACTAATGCAAATACACTGCAACCTACACAATTATACAGATCAAGTACTGGAAAAAAAGGAAAGCATTCAGACAAAGGACACACATATTTTTCAGACAAATGTCCCTGGAAAAACCCAATGCCGAAAAACCATGGCAGCAAATCTGAGGGTTTATATTATTATGCATATTTTTTAATACAATCAAAGGTGCCAATCTAGCTCACCCAACAAAGAAAATCCTCAACAGAAGTACCTCTATCCAAAGACAGATATTTTGGCGGATCCAGGGGCAAAATGAAGAAACCCCACAAGTGATTGCACAGTCCCCAGTGCTGCACAGCAATGGCTGCAGATAGCTCTGCGCTGAGACGGCGTCACCTCTCCTAGTGGTTGCGTCACCCTCTCTGTGAGCCTTCCTGGCTCATAAATCGATCTACTAGGTGGTTTCCCGATCTGCCTCACAGAAACCCTAGCACAGCTGCTCAACTGACTGCCTCACCCTCTTTGGCTCTGCATCACTCCAGCGTGAGCCCTGCTGGCTCTGCATCACCCTTTCTGAGCTACATTGTCCCTCTTGGTATTGATATGCCTCTCTGCAATTGTATTCTCAGCCTTCGATGAAAATCCCGCTGTCGAACTACCCCTCACTGCACTGAATTACTTAGATCTGATCTTCGTCCGAGCACTACTCTGTCAGAAGAATTCAGTCTCTAAATTCAGTCTTTGTGTGTGTCCTCCAACTGACCCCAAGCCTTTCCTTTATACTTTTCTTGTTGATGAATCAACAGTCGTGATCTAATCTCTAATCGAAGACTAAGATTAGAAAAGGTGTGATCTTCGTCACTTAGAACATTCTCACCCACATGTTAAATTAATTCACTTCAATTATTTAATTTCCTTAGTTTAGACTTAGGTTTCTCATTAAAATAATTAATTATTTGAATAACTTAAGCTTTCTGTGGAATTTCTCCAAACGATTTCCGGGTCTTGGAGATCTCATGTGTTGTAGCCCCTCCACAAAGTTTCGGAGTTACAACACATTCGATGCTACCCAAAAATCAACACATGCCCGATCCTTCGACTCCCGATCTGTAGCTCCTGCCTCTATCGCTCCAAGTCCATCTGGCCACTAAACTTCGGTTGCCAATCTTCTCTCTAGTTGTGCGTTTGTCCACCAATGCATCAACACACCGAGAATCCTGTTGAATTGTTCACAACTCCTTTTGTGAACAACTCTCAATCTGCCCACTGTTGCTCCTCTGCTACTCAAGGACTTCAACCCACTATGTTCTTCCTGTGTTGCACCGATGAAGACCAACATAGGGCATGGAGGGCTGCCACCTATCACTGCAAAATGTCCATCTCCCACAATGAACACGAGCTAGGAGGATTATCCATCATCTGTTGTAGAAGTCTTTCTCCACACACAAGTCTCGAGCTCTGATACCAAATGAAGTGAACAAAGTTCCTTCTCAAGTTAAATTCTCCAGAAGACTTGGAATATGAAAATATCCATGAGGATACAAATATTATTATATAAAATGTATGATGAATGACATGATTGACAATTACAAATGAAGCCTGCTTATATACCTAGGTAAGTGCCTCTTTACGAAAGGTCATGTCTCATTTAGACATGCCCTTTCAACCTCATTACTAATTAACTAATTAATCATTATTTATATTATTTTATTCATTACAAGCCTCCTCCAGCACCCATTCGGACCTGTAATGGAGACAAACACAACCCAAAACAGTCCTCTTTTTCTCCACGCCTTGTCCTTAAGTGATTGCGGCTCCCTTAGATATGAATTGGGGCTCGTTTTGATGCTCTTGGATGCTCAAAAATGAATCACAGCACCTTCTATTTATACACTTTAGAAGGGCTCCACGAATTTGTTGAAGAGACATGTCCCTTGGACCAAGCTTACACGACTTGACTATCCAGAATTAATTGTCAACTTCAAAAATTCATATCTCAAGTTCTAGAGCTCTGATTTGGGTGATTTTTGAAGCGTTGGAATCGGCTCGCCAAGCTCTATCACCTCAAATTTTCTCATGCTCAAATTCTTCATGGTTTTGGCCCAACTCCCGATGGGTGCAAAACCCCATGCTTGGGTTACAAGTGCACAAGCCTACTTGTGGGCCTTTTCCCTCCAAACACTGAACACTAGGGCTTGGAGTACCTCCAAAGCTACACAAAAATCAACACCCAACAGTAATGATCAATTCATATTTTGATGGAGATGTGACCCTACACCAGTGCACATAAAAACTTGCGTTCATATCAAATGTTGTGAATTCTAAGAATCGCTCCTTCAGATGTGACTAAATTTTCTGCACAATACATCCAAAGGACCTAGCGAAAACACCAAACCCAGAAGATAAAAATTTAAAACTTCAAAAACCTCCATAAGTTTGACGTTTGTTGTTTGACTGCATCAGACCATAAGCATATTTCATAAATATAGCAAATTTCTTCAAGATTGTGCGAGTTTCACCTGCATGAACAAAAATAGTGAAAACCCCTTTTCAAAGGAGAAGAAACAAAAAGCCCAGAAACCATAAAACACTCCTTAAGTCTTCACGTCAAATTTCTCAAGCTGCAAAAAGAACTTCACTCATCTTGTTAGAACCACTTGGTTGGACCACACAAGCATTGCACGATTCGTGGCTCCATACATACCAGTTGAAGAGCAACTTGGGTAGCCGACATAAATAATATTGGAGGGAATTTGAAATTAGAAATTAAAATCGACCTCCATTGTTTTATTTTATATTCACTTTTAAATTTTCGGTCCACAAACCCCCTTTTTAAATGTTAAATAAGAGTTTCACAATTTGTTATTGACCACAAGTTAATCATTTAAAAAAAATCTTTGGACCATTCCTTCTAAGACTCATATGCTGCCATGTCACCAACGTGTTGAGTCCTTTATGCCACATCATCAACCAAAAATGTGATGCCACATCATCCATGCTTTGAGGTCAACGTAAATCAGCCCTTGGGAGTTTTGAGCCATAGACTGGGTCTTTGATTTTGACTGAGTGTTTCTCTCAAAACATGAAGGTTGACGAGACGCTCCACATACCAACGAAATCAGCTCGACGAGGAGAATCCAATGGCGAGTATCTGCAAGACAAATTCAATTATTTGTTGCTTCAAAAATCCTCATCAAGTGTGGGTTATGTTCATTGTCCAAGGAACCGAAACCCTAGAACTAGGGTTTCAGCCAATAGCTAGGGTTTCATCATCCACCTACAATATCGACAACATCCATGTCTCAAGAACATCAAACTACATCATCATTAGCAGCACAAGGGTTCCAAACCCTAGGGTTAGGGTTTCATTGTCATTTACGATTTGTGCTCTTACTAGGGTTTTGTGGTCAAATTGTATCCTCTTGTGACTTATCATATCAATGGTTTCCATATCCTGACATCAATGATATGGATATGCATGCTGCACTGGTGCATACTTTGACATCAATAACAACATACTCAACAAAGAAGTCTGAATTTTCTCTCCTCTCTCTCTCTCTCTCTAGCAACTTGCGTGTGTGAAGGAATCTCTCTCTTTCTGTGATTCGCAATTTTTGGGGCAATTCTTGCAGGGGGGCGAAATTTTCTAGGTTACTAGGGCAACTGTTGTAGGGCCGAAATTTTGGGCAACTAGCTAGTTTCAGGAGGATCGAAATTCTAAAAGTGCGGGATCAAGAGCAAAGTGCAGCATCAGTGTCAGTGACTTGACTTGGAGGAGAAGACTAGTTTGACCATAGGTTTAGTTGTGTCTCTCATTGGAAGAATTTCTTTATTGAAAAGGTTGTTGGGTTTTTCCTAGTAGTGGGCTTTCCTAGGGTAAATCTTGTCTCTTTTTTGTGCATTGTGATCTCTACTATTTCACTATTCCTTATGGTTGAATTTCTGAAGTTTAATTGTTGAATGATATATTGGAATAAGGTAAAAGAAGATCTACGTCAAGAGTAATGCTTGCAACAGCAGAGTACTGGTGGAATATGGATTGTGAACATTCATTGTCTTGGCTTTTGGGAAATATCTATTTTGATGGTTTAATTATTTATGCATTTCCATTGTTAATGTTAAATGATTGTGTAGTATATGGAAGAATATCTGTTGTCGTGTAAATAAATGAATTATTGTTCTACAAGGGAACCCTAGTTGAATAAGAAGCCCTAAGACGAAAAAATTACCCTAGGATAGTACACCCATCCTCTGTTTGACCAAGATTATATTATTAATTATCTTCATCCATAGCCAAGCATGCATTTAATTTTGGAGGCTTTTCTCTTTGAGGAACTACACCTTGTTCTACAAAGATCACATAGTATTATTGCCATACCTTATCCACTGCTATCTTGGAGCCTAGTTTTCCCTCTTTTTAGCTGGAACGTGTTCCCTAAAATTCTCATTATATGCCTTACATGAGGTTAATTATGGAGAAAAAAGATTGCCCTTGAATTATCATGCATGAGATCTTAGGTCAGGGAGAGTTGTCTTTGTGCATGCTGTTGGAAACACTGAAAGAGGGGTGAAACAATATTTTCTTTCTTTTTCGCACAATTGGTTAGTTTATTACTTTAAATGTTAAAATTTGGGTACCAGAGGACAAGCGGTTCCCTAAGGCTTTGATCTTTCGCCTAGGGAAAAGTGTCCAAATGTATTTATATTTTTCTCCTAAAGTGACTTTATAAGTGGTAAAGTCAAATCTAATTTAAAAGTGACTTTATAAGTGATAAAGTTACAAAATCTAATTCTAAAGTGACTTTATTAAAGTCAATGTGAAATTAGAAAGTGAAAAAGTGACTATATGAATAAAAGGCTAAGTGGGTCTTTATTTAAGTTAGGTGAATTAAAAATTAGAAAGTGAGATTTAAATGCACATTTAATCTCAGCCCTAGATCTAAAGCTATCTCAGCCATTGGATTAGGGATTTCCGAGAAGTCATTTAGGGTTAGGTTAAAGGAGGAAAAGAAGAGAAAAGGCCATTCAGTCTTTCATGAGCAAATTGAGAGAGGAGAAGGAGAGCAAAAAAGATTTTCGGGGCAGTGACTTGAAGGAGAGCAGAACCTTGTCACACATACCGAGGCAGCATTCAACAAATCCGTATAGCAGGCCGACACACAGTTCATGGCAGATTTGGGCACAGTTTTCAAGGCAGTTTCTATACATCAGCTTTGGCATGCATTCCTAGGCAGCCTTACAGCGTTCTGGCACAGCCATTGGATTAGGGATTTCCCAGAAGTCATTTAGGGTTAGGTTAAAGGAGGAAAAGAAGAGAAAAGGCCATTCAGTCTTTCATGAGCAAATTGAGAGAGGAGAAGGAGAGCAAAAAAGATTTTCGGGGCAATGACTTGAAGGAGAGCAGAACCTTGTCACACATACCGAGGCAGCATTCAACAAATCCGTATAGCAGGCCGACACACAGTTCATGGCAGATTTGGGCACAGTTTTCAAGGCAGTTTCTATACATCAGCTTTGGCATGCATTCCTAGGCAGCCTTACAGCGTTCTGGCACAGATTTCGAGGTGAAGTTTTTATTGTTTTTGTGGCACAATTTTCGAGACAAATTGTACAGTTTGTTGTTGTCGTTGTGCACAAAAATCAAGGCAAATCTGTACAGCATTTATTGTTGTCCCTCTACACGCAAATCGAGGAGGCCGTATAGCAGCGTTTACTGTTGTGTTTATGGGCACAAAATTCAAGGAGTCCATACAGCATTTATTTTTGTTCATGTTTTACTGTTTGCACAATTTCCGAGGCAGTGGTTAAGCACAGAAAACGAGATAAGTTGTATTTGTTTGGTTGCTAGAATTTTCTGTGTATTTTTGTTTCACTGTAAAAGCAAATTATCAGAAATAAAGAAGAGCTCTCGAATAGGTTTTCCCCAAGAGTTGTAAGGGGTTTTTCCAGGGTCATATTGACCAAGTATCAGCGTGTCATTTCTTGTGTGTGTGGCTGAAATATTTTCTGTGTTTTATTTCTGCAATTTCCAGCACTGTGAAATTTCTAGAATTTGTGTTTTTAGAAATATTTATCATTTCCAAAATTTTAAATGTATGTTTATGGAAATGGGCATTTAGCTATATGGGAATGATAAGGAGAAACTGATAACTGGTGTTGGGTTTAAAATTTCTACAACGTATCAAAGCCTGGGTAGCTAAAAAGTGCAATTTGGGACAGCATGTGAAAAATTACAGCAAACTGATTTTTCACACAGAAAACTGAACCTTTACCACAGTTTTTGAAATTTTCAGTTTGTTAGGACAGCAAGCATGTCTTTGGGCTTGAGGGTTGAGGATAGGTTGGATGGGCAGAGCAACTATAATGCATGGAGGGGAGAATCCAGAGCATCTTTGAAGAGGCAAAACTCTGGGGCATAATGGTACATACCACACAGCACCCAGTAGCAGCGTCCGCTGACCCTGTTCAGTTGGTTGATTCTGGATGGGGTTAAAGACCATGTCATTCCTCATGTGAGAGGAAAGACATATGCACATGAGATGTGGACATCCTAGACCAATCTTTACCAGAGCACAAATGAAAACAGAAAAATGGTCTTAAGGGAGAAGCTAAAGGCCATTAAAATGGCTAAAACTGGTGGTGTTACAGCATACCTCACAAAGATCAGTTTTGTGAGATGAGTTGGCTGCTGTTGGAGAGACCACTCCACCCAGTAGCAGCATCTGCTGACCCTGTTCAGTTGGTTGATTCTGGATGGTGTTAAAGACAATGTCATTCCTCATGTGAGAGGAAAGACATACGCACATGAGATGTGGACAGCCTAGACCAATCTTTACCAGAGCACAAATGAAAACAGAAAAATGGTCTTAAGGGAGAAGCTGAAGGCCATTAAAATGGCTAAAACTGGTGGTGTTACAGCATACCTCACAAAGATCACTTCTGTGAGATGAGTTGGCTGCTGTTGGAGAGAGAATCCACCCACTGAGTTGGTGTGGATTACATTGAATGGTCTTCCAAAGACATGGGAGAGTTTTGTGGATGGAATTGTTGCACGGGAGAACCTTCCCAATTGGGAGAGGTTGTGGGATGATTGCATTCAGAATGAAATCAGAAAAAACCATCTTGGGGCAGCCAAGCAAGTAGAGGAGGATGACAATGTAACATTGTTAGCAAGGGGCAAGAAGAGCAAAGAAAAGAAGCAAGTTTCCACAAGTGGTGGTGGGGGCAAAGGCAAAGGTAAAGGTAAACAGGTAAACAAGGAGAAGGACTATTCCAAAGTTAAATGTTGGAATTGTCAGAAGTTGGGACACTATGTAGTTGTGTGTCCGGAGAAGAAGAAGAAGGGAAAGGACAAGACCATGGCAGCATCAGCAGAGAATCAAGATAGAGGACTTCTCGAAGAGCTTTGACAGGGAGTTACGGTTCATTGTTTTTTATTCCACTAGTGCAGGATCACCTGCCACACAGGTTGAGAGGGAGTGTGCACTTCCCTCCACTAGCGGAGCATCTTCAGGTATTTGGTATGTTGACAGTGGGGCTTCCCGTCATATGACAAGAGTCCATGAGTACTTCTCAGAGCTTTCAGAGAGTGGCACTGATATAGAGGTAGTACTCGGAGACGACAACATTGTTAGAGCAGTCGGTGTGGAGACATTGACATTTGATAGGGAACCCAAACCTCCCTTGAAAGTGTCGGATGTTCTATATGTGCCAGGGATGAAGAAGAACCTTATATCTGTCTCAGCATTGGAGGACAGACGGTATGAGGTATTGTTCAAGAGAGAACATGTGCTTATATATCCCAGGGGCGCTCTAGCTAATTCAGCTAGAGTGATTGGCATACGCCATGCCAAGGTGTATAAGTTTTCATTTCAGCCCCTTATGGCATTGAGCAATAGTACCGACAGCAGAGCTAGCAATTCAAAGCTGTGCGAGATTTGGCACCGCAGGATGGGGTACATGTATCATGGGGCCTTGAGGACATTGCGGGAGATCACCACAAGTGTGCAGATTGACAGATTGACAGACTGTTTACATTGGGGACACTCAACTTTAACTGGCTGAAAATTTACTATTTGTGCAAACTCAAATAATGCTACATGACTACAATTTGAAACGACTGAACTACATCCCGTATCTATACAATCGGGAGAAATATAACGAGAGGACTTTTTACATTCGGCTTCAATCCTTCTCCTGTCTATTGTTGACCTTCTGGGAAAAGACAAGGTAGCACAGGATTGATCTTCAGTAATGTTGGCTGTGGTTATTTTTTGGACAGAGAGAGGCCTGGGGTTTGGAACCGTCCAGTGTTGGGGAAATTGCAGATCTTCCCATTTGATGGCTTGGTGTTCTATCTTATGATTTTTAGGATATGTAAGAACAACCACACTGGTTTTAGACTCTCTACTGGGTGCATGGAGGACAGCAGGAAACATTGTAGACGTATGGCGAAAACATCCGCGGAATTGAATAGCAATATTCTGCCTCTTCTTTCTCATATCAAATCCCATGGTTTGGATTTGAAGTTGCAGAATGTCAGACAATGTTTCATAATTGACTGCGACTGAAAAGTTTGGATAGCAGTCAAACCAGACTGGTCCATTAGACAATGGAGCCACGATTCCTCCAATTAATGAATCAGTATACTTGTTATGTGTTAGATCCCTGACTGTTGCTAACACATAAGCATCAACACCCGGATGCACCAAAGCATGTATGCCAACACGTAAACAACCCAAATGTAAAAATTGTGTTCCCGATTTTTTGGCTTCGGCTTGAAGTTCTTTGGGATTTAGAATAGGGATCAGCTGGACACGATCACTATTTTCCTCTATACTACTAATAGACTCCTTAATAGTTATTCTAGTGGCAGCTTTCAAGTGCCAGATACCTAGATCATTATAAACTTCAGAGGCTTTAATGTTGGGAAGAACCCAACGAGCTTGAGGTTCGACCTCTTCATATAAATGATCTGACTCATTAATTACACGACTACTATTTGACGCAAACATATCTTTGAGAGGGTTTGGCTCTGCTCGATCCTTCTCTTCGAGCTCTCTAAATGAGACTGATTTTGTCATAGATGAATCCATTTTAAAGAGAGATGAATTTTAAGTACTGACCTTTTTCCTGAACCACGCGTAGACACGCCTTACTGGCTCTGATACCAATTTCTAGCAGAGGCTTCCTTCAAGCTTGCTTGCTGTTGTAAACCAACAGACTTGGCCTTGTTAAGTCTCTCGGAACACTGCTTTATGTGAACCTGACTGTGAACCCAGACGAACCTACTGAACCTTCACGCACTCACGGCCTACCACACGGCTTCCTCGCCTTCAAACGGCCTTGGCGTCCCTCAGTTTTTTCGCGAACTCCAGCGAACTTACGGCGAACTTTCAAGCAATGCAAGTATCTTAACAGCAATTAAAATGTACACAGAGTAACAGTACTTAAATGCGAAATCACAGATGAAATCTCTCTCTCTTCTTATTAATATCATAATGCTTCACAATCAGATTACAAACTGATGGATTCTAGTCTCTGTATCAGAGATAGACTGTAACGGCTTTTACCGGACTTATGATACCCACGAATGAGTGATCGATACCGGAGGCTTCCTGGCCGATATACAGACTCTGTCTCAGAGATGATAACACACAGACATAAAATATACAGACTCACACTAATGAACTGGCCACTTTAGGTTCTTGCCTGTCACATGAACAAACACGCAGGCTTCTCAGTTCACCTAAGGACTGTGAGTAAAGACTCCGTGATGCGAGCAGATCGCAAAGATTGCGCAGACGCAGAGCAGGGAGCAGAACTCGGACTCTTAAACACACAAGACTCTAGACTCAAAACTCCAAATGCCGATGGTTGCAAATGAGCCTTACCTCTCCTTATATAGGATAGAGAGGGAGACAAACATTTTTGTGAACCGTCGGATTATTGACACTTGGCAGTAGGATCATCGTTTTCGGGTAACACATAATGTGACATCCGCACGGAGATCCATTCTGCCGACAAACTATCGTGATAGTGGGTGAATATACACTGTGGATACCTTACAAAGGCCCACGAGGAATCAAGCTTTATTGATTTACACATTGGATACTTTTCGGACGAAGGAAAAGTCCAAGAGAAAAGCTTCGTCACAATAAACCCGTGACTAGGTATCAAACGTACACAGGAAAAGCCTTTTTAGTGGGGCTCCCGAGGACCACTTGTACTGGTTGATGTTGATTCTGCAGGATCGTCCAAGATTTTAATACCCGAATATCTAAGGTGATAGAACTCATCATCCCAAGCCTTAGTATATATTCGTCGGACAATCATTGGCTTGTTGAGCACTATCTGATGCTTTATCTTTGTCATGACTAGCCATTGATAATGCATTTGCATGTATGACTTCAGTATTGGATTTGACAATTTGTATTCTACTCCTGCGATTTCTCCGGCTGTATTACAAGGATAGTGAAAGCATTCACCAATTTGAATAAGACAGTCATCACAGAATCTTCTACAATATGTTTCATAGAAGTTTGGATCCATACTGTATGGACTGACACCATAATGATGCCACCAATTGCTTAGCCATGGGATTTGTGATTCTTTTGAATTTATCCAGGTGGGTGCAAATTTTAATTTAGTATAATGGGTCTCTTCTGGTCCATCTTTATTCAATAGATCCCACCATAATCTTTCATATCCTGCAAAATTGTAAATAGTGTCAGGAAATAATAACTTAGGGTCATCATGTGGCCATGAAGTGAACTTTCCATGAGTATATGGGCCAATCTTCCTGACTCTGTTTATCACAAAAGATTTATAATAAACTCTGGTTCTGTCTCCGCCTCCAGTACATATGACAGACAGATCCCAAAAATCTTGGGAAAGTGACCATTCTGCGTCTTCTGAAGCTGCCATGCTATGTGTATACATCATCTCATGTATCCACCTATTTCCTTTTGGGTACACTTTCCTTCCTGGAACCAAATGCTGCAAATCTGTATGATTTTGCAAATTTCCATCCAGCACTTGGGTGTTTCGGAGGATCCATGTTGGCCTGCATTTTTCTGCATACACAGGCCAGGGTTCATCATCTGCAATGTATCTGAGTTCTTCCCTCTTGTAGGTCTGGTTCCATTCTGTGAGAATGACCATACAATGGAGTTGTTCTTCTTCAGGGTCATTCATTTGTTCTTGATGCTGGAGATATTCTCTGCTTAAGAAATCTGGAATACAATTATTAGAACCTTTAATATGCTCAACTTTAAAATTAAAGTATGCAAAGAGAGCTTGCCATCTAGCAAACTTTGCATCTTCTGGGTTCTTTATCTCCTTTGTCAGGACTTTTTCCAGTGCCTTTGCATCTGTTCTAAGCAGAAAATGTCTGTTAGCCAAATGAATTGAAAATTTGCTAATACAATTCCAGGCTGCCTTTACCTCTTTTTCAATAGGAGCATAATTCTTTTCAGCTTTGCTCCATACTCCTGAAACAAATTGGACAACCCGTTCTTGTTCTTTTGGATCCTCTTTCTTTGGCTTTTGTTTGAGAACACCTCCCCAACCAATGTTACTAGCATCTGTTTCAACAACTTTAAAAGCATTATCATCAGCAACATATAATATAGGGAGATTTCTAACCTTGGACTTTATTTCTCTGACTGCTTGGGTGTGCTTATCAGTCCAGGGCTTTGGATTCTTTCTTAATCTCTGATTTAACAGAGATCTATCAATGGCACATGCAGGATAGAAATTGCTCACATAATTGAGGCAACCCAAAAACCTTTGCAACTGGGTTTTATCTAATATAACATTAGGAAACTTTTCTGCAAACTCCAGCGCATGATGTTGTAGAGCAATTTGGCCATTTTCAATCTCATGTCCCGAAAATTTGATCTTAGTCTTACAGAGCTCCATCTTCTTTTTGCTTAAGACTAAGCCATTTCTTTTGACCAGCTTCATAAAGATCTTCAGGTGTCTGAAGTGGTCTTGTAAATTCTTGGAAAATATTAGCAGATCATCGATATAAGCAAGAAGCCAATCATCATAAGGTTTGAAGATGGAATCCATTACCTTCTGGAATTTTGATGGTGCATGCTTTAATCCAAAAGGCATCACGTTCCACTCATAATGTCCATGAGGGACACTGAATGCAGTCTTCCGCCTGTCGCCTTCTGCAACAGCAACTTGCCAGAAACCAGACTTTAAATCAAACTTAGAAAATACTTTGGCTCCTGAAATTCTCCTTATCAGATCTCCTTTATGGGGGATCGGATAGGTGTCATCTGCTAACACATTGTTCAGAGGCTTATAGTTTATTACCAGTCTGGGGACTCCTCTGACTTGTTCACTTCTCTTATTGACATAGAACCCATAGCAGTTCCAAGGGCTGCTGGATTCTCTGATGAGCTTCTTTTGCAGACGCTGTTCAATCTCTTTCTGGCAGTGTTGTCTGTGTTCAACAGACATGGAAATAGCTCTTGACTTACAAGGTCTGCCAGTGTAACCCTCCTTGTAAGGTAACTCAATGCTGTGCTGTTTTTTATGCCAAAAGACATTCGGCTCTTCTGAGCAGCACGTCTCTTCAAATTCTTTCTGGATTTCTTCAATCTTCTTTTGAATTTCTGGAGAACTCAGCTGTTCCTCAACTCTGATTGTTTCTTTATGATCTTTGAGTTCAACCAGACTTTTTTCAGCTATTTGAAGTTTTCTTTCTTTTTCTTTCATAATCTGAACCATGGGTGATATTCTGGTTTTAGAAACATAAGGCAACTCAATTCTATAACCAGAAACAGTAATAAAATATCCTCCAGAACCATCAGGTAATCTATATGACCCATGGGGTTCTACTGCTGCTAGAAATACATTTCCTAAGATACACTCAACTGGAATATCTGAGACTGCAAAGGAAAGCTTGACACATTTTGAATCAAAGCAGACAGTGGCTTTAGCAACTTCAAACTTTAACTGTTTGGTTCCTAATCCCATAACTTCCTTTTCAGATGTGGTCCAGTACCTTGATGGGATTATATGTTTTGAAACCAAGTTTATATCAGATCCAGAATCAATTAGGGCAATGACATTGTAAACATGACCAGCTACACAAAGATTTACCTGGACATGGTGTTGTTGGTACTGAACTGCGAGGACTTGCATATCCCTGATTTCACTGAAGCCTATAGAGGGATCAAATTTGCCTGCTGCAAATTGGACTTCAGTTTTTGGACTGGAATGCAGCGTATAGTTTGTCTGTTTTCCTGAACTAGGCACTGATGAAGAAGCGGATTGGTTTGCTTGTGCTTTTAGAACAGAAATCTCATTTTTCATGCTGCGAATTTCACCTTTGAGATCATGTATCTCCCTACTCACCTCCCCCAAAGTGAGTGCACGAGCTTTGCTATTATGTTGGAGATACGTTTTGGTATTGCGCTCATAAGAAGCTTCAACAAAATTAGGCTTCTTAGAGGAACTGGAAGAATTAGAAGACCCAGGAAGATTTTTCATATAAGCAGAAAGGAGAGCATTCTTAAGATCTCCTTCATCCATGGCACGGATCTGGGCAAAGATTTTAAGATCATCATCAAGCTGGGCCATGAGAACATGAGGAGGGTCTTCAATAGCAGAAGAATAGGAAGAAGAATCAGACTCGGAATCAGAATCACATTGACAGGCATCTGGGTCTGAACAATGGCAATACATATTGACCTGTTCTTCGGAAGAAGAGGAAGAATAGTCATCAGACGATGAGGAACTAGCAGAATGTATGGCATGTTGTTGAATAGAGAGATGACGTTGAGCATAGGCTGGACAGTCTGAAATTCTATGAGAGGAAGAATGACAGTATGCACAGGCATCGGGATCTCTCTTAACAGAGACTTGAGGTTGTGAGGAAGAGGCTTGTTGTTTATTTTTAGCATGCTGGGCAGACTTTTTGCCTAAACCTCTTTTAGACTCTAAGGCTGTAGGACACAGATTTGAAGTATGTCCCTTTTGACCACACAACCAGCATTCAACATCTTTCATCTTATGAAGTTTGGCATCTCTGGGCCGAATATCATGAGGCTGGTAGTAATGGGTATTTGGCTTCCATTTGTAATACCCTTTTCTGTCCTTAGGTCTCTTATGCTGTTTTGGTCATGAAGAGGATGTGTTATGGGGAAGTTTGCCAAATCCCCTTTTCCCAGCAGTGACAGCAGATCGACAAGATTCTTGATTTGATTCATACCAATGTGAGCAATTGAATGTCTCATGTATCCTTGCGCGGATATGAGTATTATGTTTTATTTATTGATGACCACTCCCAGAAGACCTGGATTTATTTCTTGAAGACCAAGAGTGAGGTCTTCAAGCAGTTTCAAGAGTTTAGAGCTCTTGTGGAGACTCAGACAGGTCGGAAGATCAAGTCCCTTAGGTCGGACAATGGAGGGGAGTATACCCTTGGTGAGTTTGTTGATTATTGTGCGAAGGCAGGCATCAGAAGGGAGTTCATAGTTCTTTACAACCCCCAGTAGAACGGGGTTGCGGAGAGGAAGAACAGATCCATTGTTGGGGCTGCCAAAGCCATGCTACATGATCAGGGATTACCATTGTTTTTGTGGGTAGAGGCCTGCAACACTGTTGTGTACTTGCAGAATAGGAGTCCACATCGTGCCTTGGGGCATATGACTCCGAAGGCTTTTTCTGGGAAAAAGCCTGATGTTGGTCACTTCCGTATCTTTGGGTGCATTACATACTCCTACATTTCCAAAGAGAAGAGGACCAAGCTAGAGCCCACTGTAGAGAAGGGCATATTTGTGGACTACAGTGAGACCTCGAGAGCCTTTCGGATATATATTCCTGCACGGAGGAGAGTTGTTGTCAGGCAAGATGTGAAGTTCGAGGAGGATAGGGCTTTCGGGAGGTCACGGGAGTTAGAGTATCTAGATTCACCAGACCCTCAGGAGCAACTAAGCCAATCACAGGGATCCAGTGGACAGGGATCAGGAGGTACATCGATTACGGTGTCAGGTCCATCAGTGAGCAGTGGACCACAAAGTCAGATTGGTGGTGCTTTGGGCAACATGCAAAGTAGTTCGCAGAGTAGTTCACAGGGTAGCCCATTGATGGACAGTTCACACGGTACTTCAGCATCTACAGGCACAAGTTCAGGCATGAGGTCGGTTGGCAGGACTTCAGGAGTTCAGGTGTCTGAGGAGGATGAGGATTCTTTCACTCTGGTGGGAGAAGAGTGCTCAGGGAAGGGGAAGCCCAAGTGGCTTCAGGACACCTTGATAGAAGCCACATCTGTTGTTGGGCCGAAGAGACAGGTTAGAGAGAACAGACCACCTGAGCGGTTTTGTAGCTCTATGGCATTGGTTGCTAGCATCGTTGACTCCGAGCCTTCTAGCTATGAGGAGGTTGCTATCCAGCAGACCTGGAGAGAGGCCATGTAGGAGGAGTATTCTCCTATCATGAAGAACGATGTTTGGGAGGTGGTGTCGAGGCCTGAGGGGAAATTTGTGGTTGCTTCCAGATGGCTTTACAAGATAAAGCGTGCTATAGATGGCAGCATCGAGAAGTTCAAGGCTAGATTTGTGGCTAGAGGGTTCTCCCAAGTAGAAGGAGTTGACTATGAGGACACCTTCACTCTCGTGGCTCGATATACTTCCATTCGCTCCATTATATCGATAGCAGCAGAGATGGGTTGGAAGATCCACCAGATGGATGTGAAGACCGCATTTCTCAATGGCTTCGTACAGGAGGAGGTGTACATTGAGTAGCCATAGGGCTTTGAGGTGCATGGGAAGGAGTCCCATGTATACAGACTGAAGAAGGCACTTTATGGCCTAAAGCAAGCTCCTAGAGCTTGGTACTCCAGGATTAATACGTACTTACAAGAGATGGGTTTCACAAAGAGTGATGCAGATCCGAACCTATACTTTATTGTGGTAGGTGAGGAGCCTCTCATTCTGGTGTTGTATGTGGATGACTTAGTCATTACAGGTGCAGAGAGACTCATAGAGGGCTGCAAGAGAGATCTTGTTTCAGAGTTCGAGATGAAGGACAATGGCTTGATGCATTACTTTTTGGAATTGGAGGTGTGGCAAGAGGAGGAGCATTTCTTCCTAGGACAGAGGAAGTATATTGTGGACATTCTTAGCAGATTTCACATGGAGGATTGTAAGCCCATGTCTACACCTATGATCACTAACTGGAAGAAGCTTCACGCTTCAGATTCTGAGTTGGTGGATCCTACTTTGTATAGACATCTGATTAGTTCCTTGATGTATTCGGTCAACACTCGACTAGATATATGTTTTGCAGTCAACACGATGAGCAAGTTCATGTGTGAGCCCAGGAGAGTGCACTGGGTTGCTGCGAAACACATACTTCGTTACTTGCAGGGAACAGTAGATTTTGGTCTGGATTATAGATAGGGAGATGGAGTGAGACTGGTAGGGTACATTGATTATGATTGGGCAGGTTGTGCTTCTGATAGGAAGAGCACTTCAGGGTGTTGTTTTGGGTTGGGTTCGGCAATTATGTCGTGGTTCAGCCGGAAGCAACAGTCAGTAGCATTGAGTTCAGCAGAAGCATAGTACATGGCAGCCAGTTTGGCTAGTTATGAGGCCATATGGCTTCGCAAGATGTTGTTTGGCTTATTTGGTCAAGGATTGAGACCTTCAGTGATTTACTGTGATAATCAGAGTTGCATTAAACTCACGGAGAATCCAGTTTTCATGACAAGTCAAAGCATATCGGGATTAAATATCATTTCATCAGAGACTATGTTCAAAAGGGAGTTGTGAAGCTTGAGTATATTCCCACAGATGAGCAGGTAGCGGACATATTCACCAAAGTCTTACCAAGGGGCAAGCATGTCTTACTTTAGAGACAAGATGGGGGTGGTGAGAAACACCTTCCTCGGTAAGAGGGAGTGTTAAAATTTGAGTACCAAAGGAGAAGTGGTTCCCTAAGGCTTTGATCTTTAGCCTAGGCAAAAGTGTCCAAATGTATTTATCTTTTTCTCCTAAAGTGACTTTATTAAAGTCAATGTGAAATTAGAAAGTGAAAAAGTGACTATAAGAATAAAAGGCTAAGTGGATTTTTATTGAAGTTGGGTAAATTAAAAATTAGAAAGTGAGATTTAAATGCACATTTAATCTCAACCTTAAAGCTAAAGCTATCTCAGTCATTGGATTTAGGGATTCTCCAAAAGTCACTTAAAGTTAGGTTAAAGGAAGAAAAGAAGAGAAAAGGTCATTCAATCTTTCATGAGTAGATTGAGAGAGAAGAGGAGAGCAAAGAAATTTTCTGAGCAGTGAGTTGAAGGAGAGTAGAACCTTGGCACACATACCAAGGCAGCATTCAGCAAATCCATACAGTAAGCCAGCACACAGTTCAAGGCAGATTTGAGCACGGTTTTCAAGGCAGTTTCCATACAGTAGTTTTGGCACACATTCC
This sequence comes from Pinus albicaulis, assembly GCA_034641835.2. Lineage (NCBI taxonomy): Eukaryota > Viridiplantae > Streptophyta > Pinopsida > Pinales > Pinaceae > Pinus > Pinus albicaulis. The sequence continues at coordinate 1,454,202,966 of CM076572.1, read as the reverse complement.
TAGGCATCTGTACAGCATTTTGGCACAGATTTCGAGGTGAATTTTTTGTTGTTTTTGTGGCACAATTTTCGAGGCAGGCTGTAGTTTGCTGCTGTCCTTGTGCACAAAAATCGAGGCAGAATCTATACAGCATTTATTGCTGTCCCTCTGCACGCAAATCGAGGAGGTTGTACAGCAGCATTTATTTATGTTCTGCACACAAATCGAGAAGGTCGTACAGCAACATTTACTGTTGTGTTTCTGGGCACGAAATTCAAGGATTCCATACAGCAATTATTGTTGTTTCTGTTTTACTGTTTACACAATTTCCGAGGCGGTGATTAAGCACGGAAAACGAGATAAGTTGTATTTGTTTGGTTGCTGGAATTTTCTGTGTATTTTTGTTTCATTGTAAAAACAAATTATCAGAAATAAAAAAGAGTTCTCGAACTGGTTTTCCCTAAAAGTTGTAGGGAGTTTTTCCAGAGTCATATTGACTAAAAATCAGCGTGTCATTTTCTGTGTGTGGCTGAAATATTTTCTCTGTTTTATTTCTACAATTTCCAGCACTGTGAAATTTCCAGAATTTGTGTTTTCAGAAATATTTATCATTTCCAGAATTTTGAATGTATGTTTATGGGAATGGGCATTTAACTATATGGGTGTGATAAGGAGAAACTAATAACCGGGGTTGGGTCTAAAATTTCTACATTAAACATTCATAGCATTAAACAATCATAAAAACATCAACATCACATCAATGATAGTACACAGAAATTTCATCTCAACACAAGCTTTGCATTATGTATGGTTTACATACAACTTTACCAGCCGAGTTGGAAGGAAGTACAAGACTCCCCAATGTTTTATGAAGAATTTACAGATATAAGTTGAAGGGACCTTCAGTCATCTAGTACAAATCAACTCCCCTACTCCACAATTCAACTTCTGCTTCCTGCCGAACCTGTTGTCACTGTTGTTGTACCCACTGCTTCCTCTATCTGCTGCCACACCTCCTACCACTATTGTTGCTACCACTCTTAAATCGTTTGCCACTGATCACTGCTGCCACTCACTGTTGTCCAATTGTCCCCTGTTGCAACTGCTACAATTGTCCCTGATTGTCAGGTACAACTGACACTACATCTGCCATAGAGACACTGTCACATCAATCACAGAAGCACTGTCATCACCGATATAGGAGCACTGTCATCACTGTCTATTGTTACTGTCAAAGTCACTGTCGCTGCTACTACCAGTCATCAGCAAGGTTAATGTCACACAAGATTGTTGACATGTCATCCATCAAATTTTCTGCCATTCAACAAGGGTATTTGACATATCAAGCTCACTGCCAATTGCATCAAGGGAACTGTTGTATCAAAGGTCACTCTCATCATACACTGTTATGTAGATCAAAGGTATTGTCACAAGGTTTTGTCATACAATGTCATATAGGAAGTCTCAGTCATACATCCATGGCATGCATTATATCAAATCTAGGGTTACTGACATCAAGGTTTCACTGTATCAGGATCTTGTTATACAAAGTTGCTACCAGTTCACAGGTCACAGTCATTATCCTTCATCAAGGACTCTTGCCATGAGCACATTCATGCCTTCAAGTCACCAACACAATGCCAAAGTCACTGTTTATGCAATAAGGTCACTGTTATAGTTGTGCGAGGTTACATCAAACTTCAAGGTCACTATTATGTCAAGAATCAAGATCAAGGACACTTTCAGACATCAAAAATTACTATCATCTAAAGGAAATCATCAGTCATCAAGGTTACCACTGTCCTAAAGAGACTGTCATCAAGGTTTACCACAGTCATCCAGATTGTTGCACTCATCAAGGTTTGTTGTCATGTCGAGTCAATACATATATGGAGCATTGTCTGTGTGGTGATAGAACTCCTTGCTATACATACATAAACCCTTACTGCTCTTGAACCTTACTAGACAACACATATTGTTCAATCAATCACTGTAATGCATATTACAGTCAATACATCATACTTGAGCCCAAAAGGTATTCTCAAAAATAGGCTTACATATTCTTGCATTAATAGAAATTGGGGTCACTTCGTATTACAAAAATTTGACTTTTTTGTTTCATAGGAAACTCTCATCACAGAGATAAATTTCAGTATTCAAGTCAAGGCACATGGTGTGTATATATATATATATATATATATATATATATGGTTCTTCTAGCAGGTAACTTTAACTGATATTTCAATATCACTAGCAAACAGTGTGCTTGAGAAAATGCTCCAGAATCTGTCTCTAAATGTGCCTCAGTAAGGCCAAATTAATGCATTACGTTCTTTTGATCGGTATTCCTTGGATGCATTGCTGGACTTTGATTCCTGATCTCTGTGATTTGTTTGCAGGCTTATTTCGAGTTGCTCGAGGATCTCCCCTGTCTCGATGAGGGATTGCTCTGTTTTTTATTTGCTTCAGTTGATCATGACTCCTGTGATCCTTTTTGTCCAACATAGTGATTCTGTGGATTTCTGGAAAATGTAACAGCTTATATTTAATATAATGTCTGTTGTTTTTTTTCTCTGAAAAAAAGGCTGAATTAATCCGCAAATTATCATCAAACTTCTCAAAACATAAAAGGTCAAGTTGACCAGCGAAACCCTTGATTAATGAAAACAAAATGCCAAGCCCAGATAGCTTATTTGCTGGTCATAGAGGACGTAGAAACAAAAACTCTTACGCATGGACTTTGAATTCCAAGTAGCACGACCAGTCCTGTATATGATTTACAATATATGTTTTATGCCATGAATTAGTATGTATACACAGGTAAGGTGAGACCTACTGCTTCAGAGGTTTGCTCTACAGAGCGAAGGCTTGTCAATTCACGCCCTAAGAAGGGCCAAAACTTGCATAGAAGAGTTATCCTTCCAGATCTTTCTTCAAAATCAGCGAAACCCTCACAACTATGAACTTCGGGACTTAAGTTTGTTTCAGAAATGCAGTCTTGATGCCTTCGAGATCTGCAAATTGCTCCAGATAGTTAGAGTATCATTCATCCATCAAAAACAGAGGTCGCAAGTACTAATAACCCTTGGCAAGTCAGGACTTCAAATATCGTTCAAAATAAAAGCTGAGTAGATATAACTCACTTAGTTCAAATTAAAAACTCTCGTTCTTCCTTAGAGCCGCAGAGTATAATGATCACCTGCAAAGACAAAAGAGCGAAACCCTTGAATCCCGAGAAAAGAAAGCCCAGAACCCTTGATCTTTAAGACCGCAGCACCTCCAGATCAAAATTTGCATACTTATTTCCTTAGTATCGTAGACAATTTTCAGAAGAACGAATTCCTTGCTTGCACTTTGGAGAGAGAATAAGTCCGCTTATAATATATATAGATTTGATGGGCATTCGTAGAAGGCAGCCTACTTCATAAATTAGGAGGGAAAACCATTTGTTTTTTAATTTTAAATTTTGAGCCTAAAGTCGACTTAGGGTTTGGAATACAATTCACTTTTCAATTTTCAATTTTGTGGTGCCAAAAAATCCTTTACGCCTTGGACCATTAAATTTAAAACTTGATCCAATATAATTTAATAATGACCCATGGAGAGTTTTTCAATAATAGATCAATAATAATTTTGCCTCTTCAGTAAACCAATATTGCCACATCATCAACCCTTTGGGGCTTTGGACCACTAGTTGGGGTTATGAACTGGAACGAACAAAGTTCATACCTCAAGTTAAATACTCCAGAATACTTTGAATATGTAGATCTCCATTGAGATACAAGAATATGTATTAGAAAATATGAAAAATGAAGAAGTTGATAATGATTTTGTCAACTTCTCTTTACATATTTTGTAGTACAATTTTAGCTTCTTGAAAAATTACTTTTGAGATATCTAGTATGTCTTCTAGTATTACTAAATTCGGCTTCACTGTAACATCCAGTAGTGTTATTTTTTTCCTTTTGTAAGAAAATGGCAAACTTTTTTTTCGTATTCAAGATGAAAGAACCAAGGGTTTCCATCCAGGGTGAACCTAAAATAATGTCACCTAGATCATTTCATAGGGATCAAATAGAGAATTGCGATATAAAAGTATAATCACCAATGTTTAATTGTAATTCGGTTATGTCATATTGTACTCTACCCAAGCAGTCTAACTTTTCAAATATATTCGACTCCGGAATCACCAATTGGTTAGCAAGGTTAGAGTTTATATAATTTTTCCCTTCAATGGGAGAGAGAGGAATAATAACATCTTTTCCTGCAAGAGTCCCTTTAATTTTGAATAGCAATGGAGCATAGCCAAGTAAGGTTTCTAAAAATCTCCCTTCCTTCAATTCCGATTTAGACTCCATATTTTTCTTTTTTCAAAGATTGACTCTAATATTGAGCTTAACGCTTTAAATATGAATTATTTTATTTTTAAGAGATACCTTCACACTTAGTCTTTCATTAATGTAGCCAAATAAACTCAAGTAGTGATGTGTGCAGGTGACAAAACCCTTTTATAACTCCCTTGGTAATTCCTATTCAAAATATATATATATATATATATATGCTTTGATAAATCCCTTTATAACTATTGAGTTACTATAACGTAGTCACTTCAGTAACTTTTACTATTCTCACTTAACTTCTAAGTACCCTTTTTTTTAAATATATTTCTAAGAGATATATATATATATATTTGTGTGTGTGTGTGTATGTATATTTTAACACACCACAATTAACAATTATGTTATGGTAATTGGACCAATTGACACATCCTTGAACAAGCGATACTTCAAAATATATACACAAAAATTGGCGTCGTTTTCTCCTTAGATGGCGTAATAGTTAGTTGTGTTTTTGACACAATCCTAACTCAAATCTCCAACGGTTATCAGTAGGTAGAGTGGTTAAACCAATTTCTTGTGTGCTGAGCGGATTACCCTATGTTTGAGTCCAAAGTCTGTGTTCCTGTTGGGCGACAGATAGACAATGGCTGCGTTGGCGGCTACAACAAGCGACAAGCAGTGGTGAAGAAAATTTGTTGTACGGTCGTGGAAGAGGTGATTGTGTTGCCTACTGAGCAGCGACAGGCACGACGGCAATAGTTTTCTATGGTCGGGCTGCATTGACTCAAGGGGTAACAGTAGGGTGAAGCAACTTTGAAGCGGTGGTCGTTGACTTGGAAGCAGTGGTTGTTGAGGTGTACTGTTGAGACTGCAGCCAAGAGACAACGGGTGGGAGACAACGAGTGAAACGGGGGCTCGATCTTCTTCTTTGTCGCTCGTTTTGCGCCTTGGTTATGTGAGGGGAGGTGTGTGTTGTTGATACCTTGCAGCAGCTGCAAATGGGGGATGGTGGCTGAGGAAGAATGCGGTGATAGTCGCAGATTGGACTGCAACAATTGGTGGGCGACAGGAGTGCGACTGCGTGTGGCAGTGGTCGACGGCCTTTGGGCTGTGTATACAGTTGAGGCTGCGCACAGTGTAGAAATTTTCTGTTTTCCCACCCCGGTTTCAGTATCACTTATTTCTCCTTTTAGTTAAATGCCCTTTCCCATATCCTTACATTCAACAATCAGAAAAATAATTTTTATTTGCTGAAACACAAATTACTTTGCTGAAACACAAATTCTGGAAAACTTTACAGAATGCTGAAACTACAGAAATAAAACAAAACACACAGCAAGTTGAAACAGTCATTCAACACATTTGACCACTGAGATTTTTGGTCAACATGACCCTAGAAAAACCCCCTACAACTCTTGGGGAAAACCAGTTCGAAAGCTCCTTCTTATTTCTGGGAAAAATGCTTTTTTTTACAGTGAGAGAAATATTTAGCAAAAAATCAGCAAGTAAACTTTTACAACTTATCTCGTTTTCCGTGCTTAACCACAGCGTCGGAAAATGTGCAAACAGCGAAACAGAACCAGCAATAAATGCTATACAGATTTCCTTGAAAAACATGCCCAGAAATTACAGCATTAATTTCTGCTGTACAGCCTCTTTTGCGTGCAGAACAGCATTAAATGCTGTTGTATGGCCTCCTTGGAATGCGTGCAGGCTGTCTTAAATGCTGTGTATGGAAATCTGCCTCGGTTTTTGTGCCGGCAATCAGCTACAGGCTATACGGCCTGCCTGGAAATGCGTGCAGCAAAACCAGCAACCTCTCCCTCGAAATCTGTGCCTAGAAAATAGTACGGCCTCCTTGGAAATCGTGCCCAAAGCTGCTGCACGGATTCTGCCTTAGAAACCGTGTCAAATCTTCCTTGAACTGAGTGCGAACTCTGATATACGGACTTGCTGAAACACTGCCTTGGAGTGTGTGCCAAGCTACTGCCTTCTCCTCACTGCCCAGAAATCTCCCTTGCTCTTTTTCTCTCCTTCTCCCAATCTGTTCATGAAAAAACTAATGACCTTTTCCTCCTTTCCCTCCTTTAACCTAACCCTAAGTGACTTTTGGGGAATCCCTAAATCCAATGGCTGAAATAGATTGAGATCTAGGGCTGAGATTAAAAGCTCATTTAAATCTCACTTTCTATTTTTTAATTCACCCCACTTTAATAAAGACCCACTTAGTCATTTATTTCCAAAGTCACTTTTCCTTTCTAATTTTACATTGACTTTATTAAAGTCACTTTAAAATTAGACTTTAGTAACTTTATCACTTAAAGTCACTTTTAAATTAGATTTGACTTTACAAAATTATAAAGTCACTTTAGGAGAAAAATTAAAGTCTTTTGGACACTTTTCCCTAGGCCAAAGATCAAAGCCTTAGGGAACCACCTGTCCTCCGGTAACCAAATTTCAATAGACAGCAGATAAGCCATGTTTGTATTTTTTTATTTATTTAAATTATAATTTTTAATTTTGTTTCGAAAAAATTATTTTTATATATATGATTGTATTTTTCATTTTTTATTTTTAATATTTTTATTTTGTATACAATAATATTTTAATTTAATGATTTTTTTTATTTAATTTTTTTTAATTTTGGTTCTAAAAATTCCGTATGTGATTTCCCGGAAGATTTATAAATATAATGGCTCTATATATTTTTTTTCAAAAAAAATAAATTGATTTTTTTTTTTTTAATGGCCAAGGGCCTCTGACGAATCAGTGACGGAGAAACTCCAAAGCTTGTGTAGCGAAGTACTTCAATTGTGATGACAACAACGTTGACGCAAGTTGATAGTCAAAGACTTGGATCGGAGAGCGTGGCCCTGTGCAGCGGAGGGGCGGCCAGAGGATCGAACTGCTTTGATATCAAATGGAACGAACAAAGTTCGTACCAAGTTAAATACCCCAGAAGACTTGGAATATGTAGATGTCCATTGGGATACAAGAATATATATCAAGGATAATGATTATACAACTTAGAGTGAAGGGCCTACTTATATACTAGGCAGGTGCCTCTTCATGGAAGGTCATGTCTCATTTAGACATGCCTCTTCATCAATAAATATTAGCTAATTAATCATTATTTATTGTTTACATTATTTATATTATTTTATTCACAACACCAACTTGGACTAAATATTTCTCTTAAACCATGAGGACTCATGGGCTGCTCCACATACCAACAGAATCAGCATGACGAGGAGAATCCAATGGCAAGGATCTCCAAGACAAACTAACTAATCTGCACCATCAAAAATTCTCAACAACTGCAAGGTGTGCACATCGTCTAGGGAATCCAAACCCTAGAGCTAGGGTTTCATCAGGCGGCATCATCTATGGACCTCATCAAGCTGCATCATCATCATCACCCATATCATTCTGCAGGCATCATCACATCAATGAACTCCAACTATACTCGCTTTGACATCAATGATGATATCTGCTCTCACTATACATCCTGAACTTGCCTGCACTTGCTGCAAGAGCACCCGCTTTGACATCAATGGCAACATACTCAACACATGTTGGCTGCCACTATCATTACAAACAGTTATATTATTGAGGGTGCACCCTGTTCTGCCCAGTTCCAGTAGATTTTGTGGATGGATATTATTAGAAAATGGCAGCAACTAGAGGAGCTCTCCAAGGGACTGTTTTCACCAGTTTGATTGTGATTAGAAGGCAGGCATAATACAGTTTGTTTTCCATGCATGCAATCTGCTGACTGTGGAAACTGACCTGAACAGTGACTCCTACATGCAGGTTGGTTTTTATGATTAAAAACACCAAATACATTGAGAGTAAAGTGCCCTGATGGAGACTGTTACAGCATGTCTTGCATTTATTATTAGCAAACAGCCAATCTTGTGGAGAGGAAACACTCAGTTAAAGAGATTAAACATTATCCAGTGGGCTTCACTATTTATAATTAGAAAGAGCAGTGTTTTTGGAGTGAGGACGCCTTAATGAAAACTATAACAATCTAATTTGAACAAAATGTGCCCCACCTGTTGGTATTGGACAGAGCTGGTGCTGTAACCATGCAGACAGTGCTGTAAGATGGTATTTTTAACAGATCTGAGCCTAATTCTTAGAAGCAGCAGTGGTTCTGAGGATAATTGCTCCCTCCTAAGCCTATTTCCAGCATACATACAAGTTATTCTAAGTAAAACAGCAGAAAGGGCAGCGGTATTTTTGGAGAAAAGAGCACTAGTGGAAGTTCATGTGGGCAGTACAGAACAACAGACCATTCCCAGCATATTTAGTGTGCTTTTCATGCAAGCCAACATGTCTTTCACTATAATCTCCACTAATCTTTCTTCCAGGATGCAACTATTTTCTCTTTCAACTCTTGTTATCTATAAAAGAGGGGCAGATTGTGATGGTGAAAATTGATTCTTTTCGACAGACTTCAGGAGCACTTCTCCATCCCTCTTCCATCCTTCCACGCTTAACAACACTTCTGCTACTGCTTTCCAGAGATTGACAGAGCATCCGCAGGTTTGTTTGTATCTATGATAGATTCCAACCTCTATGCTAATATAACATAAAGTTTCACTATGCTTTTTCTCACTCCTTAACTTTTATGGTTGTTTCCTCAAAGCAATCATGCAGCAGGGATTATGTCGTTAATTTTATGCGCTAGTTTTGATTTTTTCTTCCCCTCATGGTACATATTCCGCATTTGTTTCAAATCATTCTTTCACTCAAAAGTGCATTTACTATCTACCCATTTCCATTTTTCTGCTGAAAACTTAATTAAAGAAACTAGTCCTACTTTATGCAATTTACTATACAAATTTAATGTGCTTTCTGGGCAGTTGAGGGCAGCTTTAATGTGCTGATTACTTTTGATTTTACCAACAGATATATCCATTAAAGGCATCATACAGAAATCATAGGGATACCCCACTGTGGGTAGAAAAGCACCAACCCAAACAGAAAGGCATCTAGTGATGACAGGGCTACATGCCTATAGTTATCATGCAAATCTGTTCTTTCTTCTAGTCGAAGATTTGCATGATAAAAAAAAATCCATGTTTCTCAACAAAGGTTTGCTACTGTAATACAATGTCCTCTAGAGGCATAGCCTTCAATATCCAACTATCTTGAGAAGGATCCTATTATGTTGCAATTGTCTTTAAAGTACCTTAGTTTCAATCTCTCTATGATTATTGGTTTTAATGCAGTCCTCACTTTGACCACCAAAAGGACCACTATATAAGCCCTACAAGAGCATTAAGCAGTTAGCCTTAAGCTGTACCAATTTTACTATTCCAAGTTCCTTGAACAGAGATTATTCCATTCAATTTTTGTTTCCATCTTGGTTAAAGCCGACACTGGCAACACCTGCTTACATCAATGTCTCAATCAACTCATAGTGTATGTTGATCATGTGCTTATCATATCATAGTTTGGTTAAATCATTTATGAACAAAGACATTGCAAGTTACAACGTCAACCATCAGCCTTTAACAAATCCATAACTGATTCAAACACAGGTACTGAATTTACCGCTAGGAAAGACATTACAGACAGCTAACCTTCACATCTGCCGTAAAAGCTGCAGCAGCCACAAAGCGCCCATTTGGTGAAAGAACAGCCATGTTATTTTTCAACTGATTTGTGTCCATAGCTCCCAAGAATTTCCCATTCTCTCCTTGCCAAAGTTTGATGTCTGTACCTACATTGAATCAACACCCTTACCTGCTTTAGTGAAACTTAGACCAACCCTATAAATCATATTATGTTTCCTCTAGAGGCTTTAGCAATATTAGTTAGCAGTGAACCCACATCTTAGTATCCTACAAATGACATTATGAAACCTGCACAATACTCTTAACAATCAAAATGGCATTATAACTCGAGAACTTTGTAGCTACGGTCCGTATTCTCCATTTGTATTAGCCAACAAATACAAGAGAGAGAATTTGTAATTTAAATTTAAATTTATTTTGCCCCCAAAATTCAAGTCAACTCCATCAAAATCAAGTCAGATCACTCAAGGTAGCACACCTCTTGGGGCTCATTAGACCTATATAAAAAGGTCATTCGACCTCCTCCACTGGACACCAACTCAGATCATCAAAAGAGAATTGTGTCTATTCACCCATACAAAGGAGAAGAAAGAAAAGATTGAAATCTGTTCAAGCCTATTCCAGCTCTATTTGACTTCTGTTGACTTCGCACATGTGAGCAGACTGAGATTCTGGGCAGTGCCACAGCAGCAGCAAGCCGAAATTCTGCCTAATCCTGGGCAATTTGACTGCAGTTGACTGAGGCTGTTTGTGGGCAGTTTTACCAGGTTTGACCTGGGTTTGGTTACTGGTCAGTTTGATTTTATTTGATTGGAAAGATCAGATTGTATCTCTTCATCTTGTTGAATTGGATAACTTCTCTAAGAAAAGGTTGCTGGGTTTTTCCCTAGAAGAGGGATTTCCCAAGATAAAATGTGTCTTTTGTCTCTTCACGATCCTACTGTCTTTATTCTTTTACTGTTGATGGTTTTCTATGTATAATTGCTTCATGATGAATGTGACACAAGATATATTAATGAAGAAATCACTGGAAGAAATTATCAATCTAGGAAATCATGAAAAATCAACATGGTATCAGAGCCGAGGTTTACCAGCAGCCATTAAAGAGACTTGCAGAAAGTCAAGCCACTTGCTTGAGGAAGGCTAAATGTTGAAGGAAAAGCTGTCCAGGTTGTATCTTTGTCTACCTAATAATTCTGTCCTGTAAGGGCCAAACACTACTTGTGTCGAAGTCTGGAACAGACTATGTTTAGGAGGCTCTCATCCGAATTCCATTATGATTGAAAGGAGTAAATAATGATTTTGAGAGCAAAGCCCCGTTAGGTGTTTGAAGAAAGAGGGTTGAAGCCCTAGAAGAAGGCCTAAAGACCTCAAGTTAATATTCTGACTGGACCAAGATAGTAAGAGGACTTAAGGATTAGGCAACAGGTTAGAAAGAAAGGATCAAAAGGCCTCAAAGGTTTAAGTGCAATTTTGAAATTTGTGCCCAAGTGCTAGCCGAGATTCTGTTGATGGCCTCAGCCTTAGTTGCAAGAGGGCCGAAGGGCCTCAGTCCAAGATCAACGTGTTGAAATTTGATGACTAAAAAGTTCCTGCAATCCCAACACGGTTTTAATTTCACCTTATTACTCCCATTCAGTTAAATGCCCTTTTCCATAAACTTACATTCAACATATAGAATTCTGCAAATGAAATTTTCAGATTAGAACACATGGGACTGTCAACACATGCTAAAAACAAATATGGACATAAACAGACCAGCAACACATAAAAGATATACACAGATTTTTGGTCAACTTAGACCCAGGCAAAACCCCTCCAATTTTCTCTGGGAAAAACCTGTTAGAGAGCTCTTCAAATTTATTTATCTTTCAAATTCAGAAAAAATACATTTGGAGACAAAACAAAACAACAAATTACAACTTATTTCTTCAGCCAAAAAATCCTTGAAAATCGTGCCCACTTGAAGCTGAAAATGTACTGTACTGACGCGGACTGCACTATACGGACGCAGACTGCACTGTACGGATTTCCATACCGTTGTACGGACTGAACGGAATTTTTTTGAAAAATAAAAAATTAAAAAAGATTTTTTTTCAAAAACTTCACTCGAACTGTGTGCAGCTCACAGCATTAAATAATGTTTGTAATGCACCTTTTGTTGTCTTCTATGCCTTGATTTGCGTGCCCAATTTTCCAGAAATCACTCCTTCAACTTGCTGCAACAAATTTCTCTTTCAGAACTTTTCTCCAGCCCTCAGCCTTCTTTCTCCAATCTGCTCATGAAGAATGAATGAATGCAGTCTCTCCTTTTTTCCCCCTTTTGTTTCCCTAACTGACTTTTGGGCAACCCTAAGATCTAATGGCTTAGATTCATTTAGAGCAAGGGATGAGAATAAAAGTGCATTTAATTCTCACTTTCTATTTTTTAACTCACCCATTAAATAAAGTATTTTATGTGTAAAGTCACTTTTCACTTTATAATTTAACATTGACTTTACCACTTATAAAGTCACTTCACTTTATAATTTAACACTGACTTTACCACTTATAAAGTCACTTTCACTTTATAAAGTCACACTTAGGAAAAGAATTATTTTGGGCACTGTCTCTAACCCATGGGAAACCACTTGTCCAAGGTACATTAAAAATCAACACTCCCTCTTACCGAGGAAAGTGTTTCTCACCACACCTATCTTGTCCCTGAAATGGATATGATGGCCTCTTGGCAAGGACTCTGTGAGAACATCGACCACCTGCTCATCTGTCGATATATACTCCAGCTTCATTGCCCCCTTCTGAACATAGTCCCTGATGAAATGACATCTGATGTCAATGTCTTTTGACCTATCATGAAACATTGGATTCTCTGTGAGTTTAATGCAACTCTGATTATCACAGTGAATAACCGTCGGTCTCAACTCCTGATCTAATAGGCCATACAATAACTTGCGAAGCAAAATGGCCTCACAACGAGCTTGGCTAGCAGCCATATACTGAAGCCTCAGAAGAGCTCAAAGCAACTGACTTTTGCTTTCGACTGAACCACGACACAACTGCTGAACCCAATCCGAAGCAACACCAAGAAGTGTTTTTCCTGTCAGAAGCACTCCCTGCCCAATTTGAATCTATGTAACCTACCAACCTCACTCCATCTCCCCGCCTATAGTACAGACCGTAATCAACAATCCCCTACACGTAGCGAAGAATGTGCTTTGCAGCTACCCAGTGCACCCTCCTGGGCTCAACCATGAACTGGCTAAGTGTGTTCACTACAAAGCATATATATGGCCTAGTGTTGACCAGATACATAAGGACCCAATAAGTTGCCTATACAATGTGGGATCCATCAAACTACAATCTAAAGCATGAAGCTTCTTCCAGTTGGTGATCATAGGTGTAGACGTGAGTCTACAATCTTCCATGTGAAATCTGCTCAACACATCCCCAGCATACTGGCCCTACCCCAGAAAGATATGCCCTTTGTCTTGCCACACCTCGAGCCCCAAAAGTAATGCATCAGCCCAATGTCCTTCATCTCGAACTCAATAGCAAGATCCTCCTTGCAACCACAAATCAAACTCTCTACCCCAGTAATGAACAAGTCATCAACATATAGCATAAGAATGGGCGGATCATCCGCTACAACAATCTAGTATAGGTTTGCATCTGCATCACTCTTCGTGAAACCCATCTGTTGCAAGTAAGTATCAATCCTCGAATACCAAGCTCTCGGAGCTTGCTTAAGTCCGTAGAGTCCTTGCCTCAACAGGCATACATGGGTCTCCCACCCAAGTACCTCAAAGCCCTGTGGTTGCTCAACATACAACTCCTCTATAACTTCGTTCAGAAATGCGGTCTTCACATCCATCTGATGAATCTGCCAACCCATTTCTGTAGCAATAGAAATAAGGGAACGGATAAAAGTGTACCGAGCTATGGGATCGAAGGTCTCATCATAAAACTCCCTCTATCTGTGAGAACCGTCTAGCCACAAACCTCGCCTTGAACTTCTCAATGTTGCCATCTGCAGCATGCTTGATCTTGTAGAGCCACCTGGAAGTCACAACTTACTTGCCCTCAGGCCTAGGCACCACCTCCCAGACATTGTTCTTAATGATAGAGGCATACTCCTCCACCATAGCCTCCCTCCATACCTCTTGGCTGGAAACCTCCTCATAGCTAGTAGGCTCAGAGTCAACAATGCTGGTAGCCTTAGCTACATAACTGCAAAACCGCTCTGGTGGCACACTCTCCCTGTTCACCTTCTTCAGAGGACCAACGAACTTTGCTTCCTTCATGGTGTCTTGAAGCCACTTGAGCCTCCTCTTCCCTGAAGAAGCTTCCCCATAGGGAACCTCATCCTCTACCCGCCAGTCTAGTGAACCTGAACGTCTGCCAACTGACCCTGGTGTGCCTATATCAGCACCTGTCCTCGAAGAACCTGTACATGTGTCAGCTGAAGTGCCATGTGAACTCTGTACCAATGGACTCTCTAAATAAGTGCTCGGTGAACTCATCACTGGTGCCCCAGATGTCATTGACACTGAAGTACCTCCTGTACCAGTCGATTCAAAACCCTGAGGTCCTGCTCCCTGTATGGTGTACCTGACATCCCTGCTGAGGAGAAGCTTGTGACTCTCCCTCATTATACTCTCGTGATCTCCGATAGGCCCTCCCCTCCTCGAACATCACATCCCTCCTAATCACCACTCTCCGTTTAGAAGGAATGAAGATCCGATAGGCCTTCGAAGTCTCGCTATAACCCATAAAGATACCCTTCTCTGCCATGGCTTCCAGCTTCGTCCTTTGCTCCTTGTGGATATAAGAATATGTGAGACATCCAAAGATAAGGAGATGTCCCACATGAGGCTTCTCTCCAGTGAAAGCCTCCTCTGGAGTCATATTCCCCAATACTCTGTGAGGACTCCTGTTCTGAACATAAACAACAGTATTGCAGGCCTCAGCCCACAAAAACAAAGGCAACCCCTAATCATGAATCATCGCTCTAGCAGCCCCAACAATAGCTCTGTTCTTCCTTTCAGACACACCATTCTGTTGGGGGTTTTAAGGAACTGTGAACTCTCTCCTAACGCACTCCTGTGCACAGAAATTAGAAAACCCACCATCAGCATACTCACCACCATTGTCTGACCTCAAGACCCGGATCTTCCTACCTATTTGCTTCTCCACAAGAACTTTGAACTCTTTAAAGTGATTGAAGACCTCACCCTTAGTCTTCAGGAAATATATCCAAGTCCTCCTAGAGTAGTCATCAATGAATATAACATAATACTCATAACCACCCAAAGACACATGAGACATACGACCACTAACATCAGTATGAATCAAGTCTAGTATACTTGTAGATCTGTTGTCGCTCGCTTGGAATGGTAACTTGGTGTACTTGCCCAAAGCACACCCTCTAGAGACATCATAATGCTCGACACTGAAATCAAGAACTCTAGTATTGATCTCCCTCAGAACTCTCAAAGCTCCATGATGCATATGCGCCATCCTCCGGTGCCATAACTCGCACAAGTCTCTATTGTTGATGGTACTAGTGTGAGTGCTACCAAATGTGCTACTCACCAATGCTCCTGCTGACTGAAAACTGAACTTGTATATTTTCCCAGAGCGGACTCCAATCACTTTGGCCGAAGTGATGGAAGCTCCCCTGGGATGCATCAATACCTGCCCTCTTGAGAAAGTGACGTCAAACCCCTTCTCCTCCATAGCAGACACTAAAATCAAGTTCTTCTTCATCCCCGGAACATACAAAACATCCATGACCTTCAAAGGAGGCAAAGACTCCCTCTCAAAGGTCACAGTCCCCAAACCAACAACTCTCACAGTGCGGTCATCTCCTAGTACAATCTCAATATCAAGAGCCCTCTCTACAATCCCTGAAAACAACTCCCATGCACCTGTCATATGGCGGGAAGCCTCGTTGTCTATGTACCACACATCGGATTATGTACTCGTACTAGATGTAAAAGTAATAAATGAAATGTCCCTGTCAAACTGTGAAGCAATCTGCTCCATCTCTGTTGAAGTTGCAGTAGTATTCTTCCCCTTGTTTTTCCTCTGAGGACACGTAGCAGCATAGTGTCCTATCTTCTGACATGCCCAACATTTGACTTTGGATATCTCTGTATCTTTCTTCTTCTTCTTCTCCTTTCCTTTAGCCCCATCTAATGAGGCTCCTTTCTTGGCCTTCCCTTTATTCTTCCCCCTGACTATCAAGGCTACATCCTCCTCATCTGCTATCTTCACCCCAGCACTGCCAATTTTATGTATCTCATGTTGCACACAATCATCCCAGAATCTGTCCCAATGGGGAAGATTCTCCCTAGAGGTAATAGTATCTCCAAATACCTCCCAAGACTTAGGAAGTCCCGCTACAGCTATCTAGACTAACTCTGTGGGTGCAACTACCTCACCAATAGCAATGAAATCATCACGTACCTGTTTGACCCTGCCAAGATAATGAACTACACTTTCAACCTTTGTCATCCTGATGTTCTTCAATTGTTTTTTGAGCACCATCTTCGTACTCTCATTGGTAGTCCACATTTAATATGCATATGTGTTTCCTCTCACCTGAGGAACCACATGATCCTTCAAACTGTTGATCCAAGTGGATATTGGTGGCCACCCGCCTATTCCACTTGAGGCCCCACCATTGTCTCTTTCAGTTTTTTCACAACTTACTATTTTTAGCAGTTTTTCGGGTCCTGAACTTCCGGAGCCGTTTTGAAGCCCTAAACAAAAATAGTATGCCGAAGTTACGTCCCCGGGAAGTTGAAACACCAATTTACCTAAACGAGGCCCATAGTTTTGGCGCTTCATCTCCTAGGGTTAGGTTTTTGGACGTTTAGAGTTCTCCATTGTTTCTCCATAATAAATATGCCCTCGAGCCTCATTGTAACATAGTTCAAAGGTCTGTAGCCGCCACATCTCTTCTCAAAGATTCGCTACCAGCACCATGGCTATTTTATTTCCATCATGTTTGTAAGCATATTTCTATGATTTGATATTAATGAAATGAAGCCTTATTTCCGCTGTATTTCTATGTTTATGGTTATTTATGTATTCTGTTGCGTTCCTGCATAAATTCGGATCAATGGTATCAGAGCGGTCTGCTTTTTCTCGATCCTTATTTGCATGTCCCCAACGAGGTTGGGGTATAAGGAAGTAGGGGTTCGATGCGAATTGGAACCTTTGCAAGATCGGCCTCGCAAACACGACGGACGCCCATGGGGGACGAAAGAAAAGATGAGGGAGCGGGGAGATCCTATCAAAATATTGCTGGGAGGAGGCACTCGAAAAACAAAGGAAGCATTGATGATGGATAACTTTGCCCAGTCCTTCAGCAGCAGCTGCCCACCGTGACCTGCATCTGCATCAGCGGCTTAACTACGGGCTGACTCCTTTAAGGTACAGTAAAACTGACATTCCCATATTTGAGGTCAAATAGATGCCGGTGTCGTGAATGGTTGAAGTGGTTGAATCTATTAGAAGGATATTTCTCGGTTCATGACTTTTCGATCGGGAGAAATTATTTTTGCACTCCTTAAAAAAGCTACCCCCCATCGGGCCGGTGGGGAAACCTACAGGTGAGAAAAAGGACGAGACGAACCCTCTCTGTTCTCGGGCCGTCCACTTGCGATTCTTTCCGAGATGCCATCAAAGAGACAATACCTGTTAGTGGGGGAGCTACTTGGGGGGACAAGTACATACAATGGACCACGCTGCGGCAACAAAGGGATCAAGATGTGCATGAGCTAACGAATTTGTTCCATACCCTGCGCACAAAGTTGGGCATCAAAGATTCAGAGAAACATTTGGTGCTAAAGTATCATGGTTGTCTGCACAGATACATTCAGGAGAAAATGGAGATCCTCGACATCTCCTCATTTGGTACGGCATACCGGTATGCTGCCAAAATTGAGCAGAAATTCCAACAAAAAAAGTGAGACTTTGGATCTGCGAATCAAAAGCAAGGGAAAGGTGCCCCCAAACCGCAGAACAAAGGACAAAGCCAAGGCATGGCGGCCCAAAACAACCTGTCAAAGACACAAGCAAAGAACAACACCGCGAAGCCAAAGAAGGACATGGGAAAGTGGTGTGAGTTCCATAAGAGCTCCACTCACAACACAAGCGAGTGTCGGGCCAAGCAGTCGTTGGTGGCTGAGATGAGGGCTTCTGAATCAGATGCATGCTCCGACTCTGAATCAGAACCTGACAAGGTGAATGACAAAGGGAAGCAGATTATTGATGCGGAGCCCAACGCCATTGTTGCCACTACAAAGATCCAAAGGAGGCAGAGCATCTCTTCTACTCCCATATGTGGGTAAAGGGTTCCTCGCTACGGTTCATTGTCGACAATGGGAGCCAAAAGAACCTCATTTCAGTAAATGTCGTGAAGCGGTTGGGCTTGCCGACCACAACGCACCCACAACCATACACCATCGGGTGGCTTCACCAAGGACGGGATCTCCACGTCAACCAGCAATGCCGCCTTCCCTATAGCATCAAGCCCTTCACGGATGAGGTATTGTGTGACATTGCTCCTATTGATGTTTCTGATGTATTATTAGGCCAACCATACTTGTGGAAGCAACATATTGTGTATGAGTCCTAGCCCTCGTATTTAATTATTTATTTATTTTGGAAATAAATTGTACGGGATACAGTACCACCCTCCCTTCTCTCCCCCCCAGTTCTTGCCATTGTGCGAAGGCTCATTTCCCAAACCAGGAAATTTTTTTTCCTGATGATCTGCCCCCAGGGCAAGAAGAAAACTGTGGCCATGACCTCCAGACATGGCTCCTCTGCACGACAACAACAAATGGATAAGGTTGTGGAGGAGTACGGGGACATCTTCACCTCACCCACAGGGGTGCCTCTACACTGTCAAGTCAAGCACCCCATTGACCTGACCCCAGGTGCGCCGCTACCCAATGGACCGATCTATAGGCGCTATGTTCTGGAGAATGATGAAATCAAGAGGCAAATTCAGGATCTGCTGCAAAAAGGTCACATCCGGCCAAGTTCATCGCCCTGTGGGAGCCCGATCGTGTTGGTATAGAAGAAGGATGGGACTTGGAGACTCTGAATTGATTATCGGGCACTGAACAAGATCACTGTCCGGAATAGGTACCCGATCCCATGGATTGATGACCCTCTGGACCAACTCAAAGGGGCAAAATATTTTAGCGAGATCGACTTGAAGTCTGGGTATCACTAGGTACCAATCGAACCCTCTGATGTGTGGAAGACTGCCTTCAAAGCCAAGGAGGGCCTTTTCGAATGGCTCGTCATGCCTTTTGGATTAACAAATGCTCCCGCAACCTTTATGAGGTTGATGGATGACATCTTGCGTCCATTCACCAACTCATTTGTAGTGGTATACTTGGATGACATTTTGATCTTCAGCCAGACTTGGGAAGAGCACCTCCACCACATCCGAGAAGTCCTCCAAACACTGCGGCAACACAAGTTGTGTGCCAATTTGGAGTGCACAGCATGACCAGGTTCAATATCGGGGATACATTATTGATGAAAAGGGGGGTGCATGTGGATCTGTAGCCCTAAGATCCACGTCATTCGGGATTAGCCGACCCAACCACTATATGAGCTTCGCGGCTTTACGGGTCTTGCTAATTTCTCTTTGCGAGTTCATGTTGGGATTCTCTCATATCACTTGGCCCTTGAGTCAGAGGGACGAGGAGGAAGCGAAAGCAAAATTACATTGGTCGAATCTCCATGAAGGCGTTCGTGAATCGAAACATCACCTACCTTTCGCTGTCTCACTTTACCAGACTTGCAACAACCATCTGAGATCGAGACAGATGCCTATGACTATGCTATTGGGGAAGTTCTTACTCAACGGGGACATCCAGTGGCATATCACAGTGAGACATTGTCTGATATAGTTTGCAAGTATCCCACTTATGACAAAGAAATGTATTCCATTGTGAAAGCTTGTCAACAATGGAAACATTACATTTTGGGGAAGGAAACAATCATCCCACCTGGACCAGGCCCACTGCCGGTTCATACAAACTGAGAAGTTGCAATGATCGCCATCGAAGTGGTCCACATATCTGCAACAATTTCATTTGAACATCAAGTACAAGAAGGGTAGCACCAATAATGTTGCAGATTGCCTCAGCCGACCACCGATCGTGGCCATAACCACCGTTCTCAACTCTTGTGGGCATGAGACTTCTGATTGGCCGCTTCTCTACAAGAGTGATCCAGAATTCAGCTACACATACAAGGCACTCTTGGGGGGTATGCAAGTTCCAAATTTTCACCTCCAAAATGCACTATTATGTCACCTGGGACACCTTTGTGTTCCTTCAAGCGAGCGTGCCAAGATGATATGGGAAGCGCACTACAGTCGAGTCGCTGGGCATTTTGGGGTCGAGAAAACAGTGGCAGTACTGCAGAAGTATTTCTATTGGTCTGAAGCGAACAAAGTTCCTTCTCAAACTAAATATTCCAGAAGACTTGAAATATCCGAATATCCATGAGGATACAAATATTATATTAGAAAGATGATGAATATGAATTGAATGAATGTTACAAATGAGGCCTGCTTATATACCCACGCAGGTGCCTCTTCACGAAAGGTCATGTCTTATCAGACATGGCCTTTCAACCTAATTACTAATTAACTAATTAATCACTATTTACATTATTTTATTCATTACATTGCCTCCCTCTTCAAAAAGCTTTGTCCTCAAAGCTAGTTGATGAAAGGCCTCGATTTCTTTTCTTGTTACGAACATCTTCTCGTCTCGGGGCAGTCATCTTTGTCGACACAAGTTGATATGATCCTCTAAGTGACAAACAAAACTGTCGCACTGAGAATGGATCAGACCACCCTAAATCAATTCTCTGTGGAATCTCGCGGCGACTTGAAACTTGTGCTGAATTATCACTTGAGCGGATTGCACTAATATTAGTATTCTTCGGAATATCAACTTGTTTATGTTCTGAAGACATAGCTTGATCGAGTTGTCTGCTCCCGTGATTTGGATGTCGATAGGGAACTTTTTTGGTTTGACTTTCCATTCTTAGTTGTGTGGTGATGTTTTGATTTTCTTTTGGCAATGATGTTATTGAGCTGGTTACATAACTTTCGCTTGAAATGTTCAACGCCGGAACTACAACATCTAAGTTTGCATCTTTTGCAACTTGCTTGTCTTCTTCTGGAGTTATGACATTTACTGCATTAGTACCAATTCCCTTCTCTTCAACTCGGATTTCTACATTCGATGCTTTATTTTCGACAAGTTGTTGCACCTTGTTTTCTAATGACTTCTTGTCTTTCTTCAACTTCTTAATTTGCGTTAGTAATTTGTCGTTGTGGTCCTTGAGGCGAGCAACTTCTTCGTTCTTATTAGTGGTGACTTTGTCAATTTCCTTTTGCATATTTTGTATCACCTTTTTACCTTCTTGAGAAATTATCTTCGAAATTTCTTGTACGTCTTCAGGCGTCACGGAATTTGGCTTCAAGTTAACGTCTTGTAGCGTTATCTTCTTATTTTTGTAGGTGAATGTCAAAAATTTTCTTTTTCGTATTTAGGACGAATGACCCTAGTGATTCCATCCAGAGCGAACCCAGAATTATATCACTATCGTCACAAAATAAGGTTTTAACGGTAAATTGCGAGACCAAGGAATACTCGCCAATACTTAGGTGTAGATTCCTTATGTCGTATTGTTTTTCATTTTTGTGAAATGAACTTGTTTCCGTTATATTTGATTCGGGGATCACTAATTCGTTAGCAAATTTAGTACTAACATAATTATTCTCTTGATTAAGATCGATAGATATGAGAACTCCCTTTCCTGCAAGTGACCCTTTAATTTTAATTAGCGCACGGACAAACATATTATAAGTTTCAGAAAATCTTCCAGCCTTCAATTCCGATTTAGACATCATTTTTGCTTATAGATATGACTTCTTCAAAAAAAAAAAAAAAAAAATTAATAATAATAATAGTTATTATTATTATTATTTTTAATTTAATTAATTAAACAATTTTAATTAATTAAATTAATTAATGTATTATCTACTTGATATTTAGGCTACTATAGTTAGTGCCCTTCGTTTTTATATATAGTACCTTCACTTTATACCTATTATCCACAATGCTCTTTTAATGCTTAACCTTCTTTAGTAAGAGATTGATGTAAGGTCCACTTTGACAATTCCCTTTAATTTCTTGGTATTTCCCCTTTTTATTAATATTATTTTTAAGTTCCAAGTATACTTGTTATACTTTATAGGATCTCTTTTTAAGTAATCTTTTTTACTTTTTATTAATTTTTCGATTTCAATTTCAATGGCCCTTCGATACTTCACTTTTTGTCACTTATATATATATATATATATATATATATATATAAATTCACCTTATAATATTTTTTTTTTTTTAATTTCTTTTATTTTTTTCAATGGAGCTTCTTGTAGTTATTTCGATGTAACTCCTTATATATAACTTTGATATATATATATATTAATTTTAAACAACTGTTTGTAACTTCTCATATATATATATATATATATATATATATATATATATATATATATATATATATATAGTAACTCTAATACTTTATATTTAAAGGAAATTTCCCTCAAAATGCTTGATATTTTAACTATATTGTCCTCTTACAGTAAATCACTTTTATCCAATCTTTTATCGATATGCTCAAGTATTGTTACCGAACGTCACGACCCTTTTTGAAATAATATAAAACTTTATAAACCTTGCTCTTTAATAGAATCTGTAACCTCACATTTCACATATAAAATTTATCCGTAATAAATCATTAACTTCACAAATAGCCACGACTTTTTGATTTGTCGTGACTTTTGGAAACAGTGTACGAAATAGTTGATTATCCACTTGCTGGAATGATAAACGTGGAGAGTCGAGAAAGATGTGGGCAGCGTAGTGTGGTTGCAGAGGTCGTGGATAACGTAGTCGGACAGAGGCTCGATGGGCAGCAACGAATAGTATTTTAATTTGATTGCTGGAAAGCGCAACGTTGCCCATGTCACTAAAAGCCCTCACTGCGTCTGCTTCCCCGTGCCTAGTTAACTGTTTCCACTTCCAAATGAAGCGAACAATAAACGTCAATAAACTGTTTCTGCGCTTAATTGAACTCCAATTTCCCGTCCTGTAATGTGTTTGCCCTTCTGCGTTTAAATGAACTCCAATTTTCCCTCACTGTAAACAATTATGTGGGTCGGAATATTGCGGCCAAGTAGTTTACGCAGAATTCGGTCGGGTTCTCACGCTGATCGAAGGGTCACGGCAGCAGTGGCTGACGTTTTATCTGCTGCGGTATTTTATTTTTTTTAAATAAATTTTATTTTGATTTTTTTTTTTTTTTGTTATATATTTTTTTTTTTAAAATACAAAACCGCTTTAGATTGGATACTTGGTGAGAGCCGAGATCTAAAAAAAATTCAAATGAATCCTGCTAAACGAATTCCTCTTTCAGTTGTGAACTCGTGCTCTTATGCACATCTTTCTTGACCAAACTAATTTATACTTTCTACAGGTCCGAGGCTTTGTGTTTCTCCAAATCGTATCCTTTTTTTTTATAACCTTCCTGCTTTTTTTTTAATAACCTTTCTGCTTTTTTTTTTATCTCTCTTTTTTTTTATATTATTGTTTTAAAACTTGTCTTTGTATGTTCGTATGTGTACTTTTTTTTCTTTTTTTTTGTTCAATTTTTTTAGTTCTGGCCAAAGGCCTCTGAAAAAATCAACAAATGGAGAAACTCCAAAGGTGTAGCGAAACGCTACAACAGCAACAATGTTGGCGAATTTTCGATGGCCAAAGACCTGGATTGTAGAGTGTGGCTCTGTGCAGCGTGAGCAGCCAGAAAATCAAACTCCTCTGATACCAAATGAAGCGAACAAAGTTCCTTCTCAAACTAAATATTCCAGAAGACTTGAAATATCCGAACATCCATGAGGATACAAATATTATATTAGAAAGATGATGAATATGAATTGAATGAATGTTACAAATGAGGCCTGCTTATATACCCACGCAGGTGCCTCTTCACGAAAGGTCATGTCTTATCAGACATGGCCTTTCAACCTAATTACTAATTAACTAATTAATCACTATTTACATTATTTTATTCATTACATGGTCGAACCTTCGACAGGATGTCAGGAAGTACATCAGATCCTGCACTGCTTGCGCCATTGCCAAACCGACCATCAAGAAGCAAGGGCTCTATACTCCGCTACCTACCCCTAGTCGACCTTGGGAATCCATATCCATGGATTACATGTCGGGCCTGCCTTCTACTAAGCAGGGAAATGACTGTGTTTTCGTGGTCGTCGACAAATTCTCAAAGATGGCCATTATGGCGGCCTGCAAGAAGAATATCACAGCAGAAGCCACTGCTAAACTCTTCTTTGAACGAGTGTGGGTGCACTTTGGGATCCCACAGTCTATCATATCAGATTGCGACAGCAGGTTCCTCAGCACATTTTGGTCTAGCCTCTGGTCAATGTTGGACACCAAGCTCACCAAGTCCACAGCTTTCCATCCCCAAACTGATGGCCAAACAGAGGTCGTCAACAAGATGATTGTACACATTATGCGCATGTACAATTCAAAGCATTTACGCACATGGGATGAGAGCCTTCCCTATGTACAACACAGTTATAACTGGGCTCTCCATAGCTCAACCACCCACAGCCCCTTTCAGGTGGGCTTGGGATTTCAGCGACTATGTCCCATTGACATATCCATGCCATTTGCAGCTACTCAGGCCGATTCGGCTCATGTCCAGTCTGAAGTTGACAAAGCAAACAACTTCATCGAGCGCATTCAGCACATCCGCCAACAGGTTCATGACATATTGGACAGAGCCAATGCTAAGTACAAGCAACGACATGATCAACATCGGGTGCCACACAACTTCCGAGGTGGGTGAAAAAGTGTGTCTACATTTTGCGAAGGAGAGCGCCTCCTTGGACCCCATAGCAAGATTCACAGCTCGATATATGGGTCATACACCATCACCAAAGTGTGGGAACAATGCCTTCGAGCTCAGTATTCCACCATTCCTTGGTCTGCACCCAGTATTCAATGTAGACCGCCTTCGTCCCTACTTCCCACCTCTATTGGACACCTCTGACATTGCAGAAGAACTCACACCAAAAGAGTTAAACCTAGACTGCATAGAACAGGCCACCATAGACTATGTCATGGACATGCAAATCAAAAACACTCGCCGACAGAAGATCCAACTATATCGAGTTGTCAAAGCTGGCCAACTCCTGCACCAAGGCAAGTGGTTCACCAGGGACCAAGGCAAGTGGTTCACCAGGGACCAAGTTCAACAGAAGTTTCTTCACCTCATGGAGGAACTCAATGCAATGGGGACCATTGCTTCCTAAGGAGGGAGGAATGATCCAGGTGGATATTGGTGGCCACCTGCCTATTCCACTTGGGGCCCCACCATTATCTCTTTCAGTTTTTTTACAACTTACTATTTTTAGCAATTTTTCAGGTCCTGAACTTCCGAAGCCGTTTTGAAGCCCCAAATAGAGATAGTATGCCAAAGTTACGTCCCCGGGAAGTTGTAACACCAATTTACCCAAACGAAGCCCATAGTTTTGGCGCTTCATCTCCTAGGGTTAGGTTCTTGGACGTTTAGAGTTCTCCATTGTTTCTCCATAATAAATAGGCCCTCGAGCCTCATTGTAACACAGTTCAGAGGTCTGTAGCTGCCACATCTCTTCTTAGAGATTCGCTACCAGCACCCTAGCTATTTTATTTCCATCATGTTTGTAAGCATATTTCTGTAATTTGATATTAATGAAATGAAGCCTTATTTCCGTTGTATTTCTATGTTTATGGTTATTTCTTTATTTTGTTGCGTTCCTGCATAAATCCGAATCAACTGTCCATCAAAATCATTTTTGTCTTTACATTATTTTTTGCGAATTCAACAAGTTCATTTACAGCAGTAGGAGGTACAACCTCTTGCCGCACTATGGTCCCAAATTGCTGCCTCTCAAACACTGTCTGAATTCCGTCCCTCCAAACGACATAGTTGGATATCCCATCCAGTGTGTCCTCTATCTTTAAGAACATGGCCATGATTGTTGTCCAAAATTTACAAAACCAAGAAAATGGAGAAATGAAATTTCCAGCACACCACGGTGTCCCAAAAGTTCAGTCTGTGTGAAATTTCACCTTGCTATTCCAAGATATCAGTTTGTTGTCCAAAAATTCAGTTTGTTGTCCAAACCACTGTTTGTTGTCCCAAACTACTGTCTGTTGTTCAAACTGCAATTTTCAGCCTGTAGCTTTGATACCATGTTGAAATTTGATGACTAAAAAGTTTATGCAATCCCAACCTGGTTTTAATTTCACCTTATCATTCCCATTTAGTTAAATGCCCTTTCCCATAAACTTACATTCAACATATAGAATTCTGGAAATGAAATTTTTAGATTAAAACACATGGGACTGTCAACACATGTTGAAAATAAATATGGACATAAACAGACAAGCAACACATTAAAAATACACACAGATTTTTGGTCAACTTAGACGCAGGCAAAACCCCTTAAATCTTCTCTAGTGAAAACCTGTTAGAGAGCTCTTCAAATTTATTTATCTTTCAAGTTTAGGAAAAATACATTTGCAGACAAAACAAAACAGCAAAATACAACTTATCTCTTCAGCCCAAAACTTCTTGAACATCGTGCCCACTTTGCCTCGATTTTCGTGCCCACTTGAACCTGAAAATGAACTGTAAGAACGC
Source organism: Pinus albicaulis (assembly GCA_034641835.2). Lineage (NCBI taxonomy): Eukaryota > Viridiplantae > Streptophyta > Pinopsida > Pinales > Pinaceae > Pinus > Pinus albicaulis. Next base: position 1,454,176,226 of record CM076572.1, on the reverse strand, counting down.
GAACTATATTGGACGGACTGTACAGATTTTTTTTGAAAAAATAATAATAATAATAATAATTTTGCTCAAAAACTTCTCTCGAACTACGTGCATCTCACAGCATTAAATGTTGTTCATATTGTACCTTCTATTGTCTTCTATGCCTTGATTTTCGTGTCCAACTTTGCCCATAAATCACTCCTTCAGCTTGCCGCAACAAATTTCTCTTTCAGAACTTTTCTCCAACCCTCAGCCTCCTTTCTCCAATCTACTCATGAAGAATCAATGAATGCAGTCCCTCTTTTCTTTTCCCCCTTTTGTTTCCCCAAATGACTTTTGGGCAACCCTAAGATCTAATGGCTCAGATTCATTTAGATCAAGGGATGAGAATAAATCTGCTTTTAATTTTCATGTTGTATTTTTTAACTCACCCATTAAATAAAGTACCCACATTGTACTTTGTCTAAAGTCACTTTTCACTTTATTATTTAACATTGACTTTACCACTTATAAAGTCACTTTCACTTTATAATTTAATATTGATTTTAGCACTTATAAAGTCACTTTCACTTTATAATTTAACACTGACTTTACCACTTATAAAGTCACTTTCACTTTATAAAGTCACACTTAGGAAAAGAATAATTTTGGACAGTTTTCACTACGTAGAGACTAACTCATGGGAAACAGCTTGTCCAAGGTACATTAAAAATCAACACAAGGTGGCCAAGAAGCCTCAGTTTGGAGGGCAGATGAAGATCAAATTACCCCAGACCTGCGAAGAAGCTAGTGAAGTTATCATTACTTAATTCCTACCAGAATGGACGCTGGATACACTTGCTTCGAATTATCATCATGCACAAGGACAAAGTTTAGTTTTGTTGACATGGTAGTTGAAAGTGTATTCATAAATGAAAAAGAGGTTGAGTTCCTCATTAGTTTTGGAGACCGAAATTCACTTGAAGAATGAGCCACTTTCAGAACTGGAATTGTCCTAGTAAAGGACAAATTATTGCTATTGTTACAATTGTTTTTAAGATGTCGAGCTAGTTAGTTTGAAAGGGTCGAGAGCAATCATCTTTGTGAACAAATCTTGTGGATAGAACTTGCTAATAACTCTGAAGGAAGTCTAGACCTTGCCCATGCCACTTGAAAATTGTACATTTATTATGAGTTGGTTGATGGAGCAAGTTCTCTTGTAAGATGCTATAGAGGACATTGGTATGCCATACCCTATTTGGAGATTTGTATCTATGACTCCCCCTACTACATTTGTCCTTGATGATAGTGGGAGGATGTTTTTTTATAATGCTAAAAGGAGGCATGGACCATTAATCTCAATACATTACCAAGATGAAACATCCTTGATTGATTAATGACATGCAGGATTTCATCTCATATGCAGAGGCATGGGGACTCTATGATTTTGTACAATTGGATATGGGAAGAAAATGTGCATATGACAAAGTATGTTGGACTTACAAAAGGTGTAGATGAAAACCAGAAATCTAGGGTTTGTAAACCCTAGAATCCTAGAAGTCTTGAATAAGAAATCCCTAGGGCTTCTGGATAAAACACTAGAGCTAGACCTAGATCGAAGTTTCTGCTGAAAGAAGAAACCCTAGCCCATAAGGAATGGGAAGCAACGTGTTGATGATGAGGACAAGAATGATGAGTTTGCAGATATATTTAAGTGATTTATGCAAGTAGGCAAGGAGCAACAGGGAGTTCACAATTCCCTACAATCCTCAAAAGATAAGTATGTTTTCCTTGATTATTATTAATTTAATTTTTAAGTCGAGCTCTTGAGTCTTGTCTTTGTTTCTTTTGCTGGATTATAATTGTTTCTTCCATGGCCTCCTAATGACGATTGCAGGTACATAGTGAAGGTTGCCAGGGCTCTACCAGCAAATGGAAGCATTAGAAGAACAAAGCCAAGTTTGTGGCAAGAGGATTCTCCCAAGATCAATGATTTGTGTTTCCGAGGGCAAACTTCTACTAATATCATGGTTGATGATCATAATGTTAGAAAACCAGAAAGGCAGAAAGATTTTCTTATGATGATAATTACTTGTGAAGTTCTTATTTACTTATTAACGTTTTTGTGTTCTTATTTCACTTTAGTTCATCAAGCAATTACCAAAACCATAACATGAAGATCAAGTTTACCAAATGTAGGCAGACAACCATGGAAAAACCCCTATCTACGGGAAAACTCAATCAACAACTCTTCCTTCAATAGTTTCACGAGATAATCCAAGACTCCTTGACCTAGACACAGACCTCCTCCAATCACCAAGTCAGCCCTTCCTTCTTTTGCAGATGTTAACCTTCCAGTAATAACTTCGATCTTGAACTTCGACCTCGCAGCAGCAACTTCGGCCTAGTAGCAGCAACTGAACTTCGGCCTAGATGCAACACTTCAACCTTGAAGCAGCACTTCAACCTTGAAGAAGGACTTCAACCTTAAAGCAGTACTTCGACCTTGAAGCGGCACTTTGATGCAGCAGTAACTTCGACCTTGATGCAGCAGCTTCAACCTAGCAGCGTAAATTTCGATCTTCTAGTAATGGCCTAGTAAATTCACAAGTGTGAGAAAGATGACACAGGAAAAACTTCGATCTTGTGATCCTCCTTCTCCTCCTGCAACTTCGCACTTTTCTGCTGCCTCTTCTTGGATATTTAACTTGAGTGAATGTCTCCAAGTGAATCGAACTGCACTGTATATATACCGTTTTTCAGGAGTTCGAATTACCTTCATGTAGGCCGACTTGAACAAGTAAGGGCCGACATAGTCTGGAGGTGACAAATCACATATTTGATTCAAAAAGAAGGGTCTTATTAAATGTACGATGAATCTAATGACTCCGTATAAATCCTAGAAGTCCTCAATGGGGACTTTGACCTAAAACATGATGACCCAAGCATGAAACCCATGATTTAATAAGTCATAATAATAATAATTTATTTTTCTTTCTTTTGATAGTTACATTTCAATATGACTCACATACAATTATGAAGACCGAACCTAGTAACATTCTTCAACACATAAGACCTCCCGGTTAAGAGGAAGCAAGTAAGTCAGCAAGCTTCACGGATGTCATTGTGCCGAGATTTGTGGAAAGGCAATAGTGATGGCAACATTGAGAAGTACAAAGCAAGGATTCTCCCAGGAAGAGGGTGTGAAAATTTCACCACTGAAATGCTATTTGTAATGTTCCTAATGGAAAATTAACAGTGATAACCAAAGTTATGCAAAGAATTTCACCACAAATATTTTTTAGCAAACACACATGAAGCAGAAAATGCTCCAATCATGCCAAATGGGCAATTTTATTATATATATATAATTGTTGGAGTACAATGTGAAAAAGAAAGAGTGCACCTGGGCTTGCACAAGGAAAGCTACAAGCCTTAGGTGATCGATATATCAATTCTCGACTGTTGCAAGACTTTATCTTCCAGAAACCTACTGGCCCAATAATTCTACACTGCTAGTTGTGTTGAGACCCTGATTTGACCCCTCAAATCTGCCCAGAAAATTCTGCAAAACTAGAGTTGAGATCCTTGCCAAAAACCCAGATAGGGTTTTTGCAAATTCTACCGACCACCCGAGACCCAAAATTTCAGCTCACTCCTCCCCACTGGCTGCCAAATAATTTTGTTGTTTCGGGCACCAAACCTCCCCCAAAAATTCTGCAAAATTAGGAGCCAACTGCTTGACCCTAATCAACAAAACCCAGAAATATTTTGGGCTAATTCCGACCTCCCGGAATTACCCAAAATTGGTGCTACACCCTCCTTGGCAGAAACTGTGTCCCCCGCAACCACAACTGCTAAATATGGCACTTATCCCTCCTCAATCTGTTGTAGAGCTGCCCTGAAAATTTCCTCCGGAAGAAGTGAGAGGATTTCCTTCCAAAATCCGACAAAAGAGATATGGATCTGGCCCCACGAATTCTGCCCAGTGACACTTTTGCGCGGGCCTTGGAATGGAAAATTTGGCCCTGTCAAGAGTAGCAACTTCCAGCCTTGAAATTCTATACAATTGTTGTTGGTCCACCCTTGGTGAAATTTCTTCGAAATCCTCTGGCCAAAATACCCCTTGAAACTCTCTCAACTCAATGGTACGATTTCTGCTACTGCATCCTCCTGTAAGCTCAAATTAGATGAAGCAAGAGTTGATATGACCCACGAACTCTAGCAAATCTCTTCGAACTAAGTCTTGAAAATCTCTCCTAGGGTGGCACTCTAAGTCCACTGAAGAAAGAGCTGAGATTCCCGCCCGGAAATCTCTTTGTGCTAAGCAGCACTAGTAGTCTTGGCTAAGCAGCTCAAGAGTACTCTAATTCAGAAATTCAAATTGTCAAAAGCTACCAAAATGATGCATCTTCCTTCTATTTATCTTTGCTTCCCCCTTTCTCTCCTTGTGGGCCCCACCAATTCGACCTCCTTCTCCCTAACTCGATTTTCCTAAGGGGTTCAAATTCCCATTTTTGGTTGGCTCCCACATCCCACTACCAATTTAATTTTTCTTTTCTATAATGTTGGTGACCTCCATCTCTCCGAAAATTAAGTGGAGATTCCCGCCACCCACTTTTCCTAAGTTTACCTGCCAAAATATTTCCCAACACCCAATGGCAGAAATGGAAATTCTTCTTAGCAAAATTAATTAATTGGGGACATTACACTATTGCAGCAACTAGAATCAATTCTTCTAACTATAAATTAATTTACCAGTTTATTGCTACGGCAACAACAAATTAAACACACTGCAATCTTCACAAATAAAAAAAATTATTGCAGAAGATAAACTGGAAGCTAAGAAAATATTGGCACGCACACACACAAAAATATAACACTGTTATTTTTGGACAAAAGTTCTCGGAAAAACCCAATGTGGGAAAACCGGCGCAGCAGCTGAGGGTTTTTATTATTAAGCAGCAGTGAGAAATTCTTAGTACAATCTATTGATGCCCAACTGGCAATCCAATCAACAAAATAATCTGGCCAAAATATCTATGAGGCAAATACCTCAACACCACGCCTGATCCAGCTCCGACAACTGAAAAAACTAGCTAGTTGTACAGCCTCTACGCAGTGCTTGTGCAGGCCCCAACTCACTAAGCCCCAGAACTGCTAGAAAAATTATGTCTTGGCCGACTTTGCCTCTAGAAGGAATTCGCTTAGCTCCTATAGAATTTTCAAACCAATTGCAACTAAATTACCCTTCCCTTCAGCAAAATCAATCTCCCTATGAAGTTATTTGCGCAGCTTCTATGGGAAATATGACCCTTCTGTTGTTGACTCTCCGGAACTGGAAGACTTCCTCCGAACTCATTGTGTTTGCCCCTCTTTGTCTCTGTGTCTAGGTGGATTAAAGCATCTCTAGGTGGATTTTCCTAACACCTTTTCTAGGTTCTGGAGTCTTGGTGTTTCTTATCCTCTCTGACAACTGTTGAGACTAGAACACCATCTGATGCTACAAAAACTAACACTCCCTCTTAGTGAGGAAGGTGTTCTAATGTTGAGCTGCTCTGACACCCCATCTCTGCATCACCCTTTGTACACGTTGTTGATGTCTAGTCATTGTGACTGCTTGCCATTGCCCACCAACCACTGCACAACTTTGATGTTGCATCTATGTTGTTGTTGACATTGCTCTACTACTGCTATCTCTGCATCTGCATTGCAACTCCTTCTCATCTGTTGTTGTTGCTACTGCAACTAAGAAGCATCTGAAATACTGAATCAATTGTGTCTTTTTGTTGCATCTGACTGCTACTAGCCACTGCACTATCTACAAAAGAATCTATGCTATTGTTGACCCTGCACTGAGCCTCCTACTACTTAATACTATGGGCCCTTAATACTATGGGCCCATAGTATTAAGTAGTTGACACTGATCCATCCTGCTACTTAATACTATGGGCCCTTGTAGCAAGGTAATGATCCATGAGGGCATCTCAATGGACCCTGCCCATACCTTTGGGTTGCTTTTGGCACTATAACTCCATATCACCCCACCTCACTTCTGGAGGTATAACTACAAATATGGTGAAGTCTTCCTCCAATTTGGAGGAAAAATTGTTTATCTCTGTGGATGTTACTGCTTGGTCCTTCTTGTCCTTCTTCCTTTGAGGAAACTAAATATTGTAGTGGCCAGACTCACCATGCCTGAAGCACTTGACCTTAGATAGGTCCTTTTTCTTCTTCTCCCCCTGTCCCTGAGAGCCTTTGATGCAAGGACCACATTCTCTTCCTCCTTCTCACCTTTCAAACCCTTACTGTTGCTTCCACTAATGGAGGTTTTCACAAGTGCTTGCCTCATCTCCCCCTGTTGTACGTTTGACCACATCCTATCCCACCCTGGTAATGTATCGAGTCCCAAAATACCATGAACGAAGATTTCCCATTCCTCGGAGACACTGTTCAGGGCCAAACGCACACCTCTATAGTTTGAGGTGCCTCCACAACAGCTGCAAGTTGATCTCGAATTTCCTAAATACTGGTGAGAAAGGGATCAATGCCTTCACCCTTATGCATCCTGAGGTTTCTCAACTTCTCCTTCAGGAACATCTTCTATTGCTCAGAAGGATTCTGATATAGCTAAGCAAAAGCATCCCACATCTCCTTGGCAGTATTCCTGCAAGATATATGTGAAACTATATGGTCCCGAACTCCATTCAGGATCATCTGCTTCGCCTTTGCCATCTCTTTCCTGTACTCTCTAAGTTGATTTGCATCGATCAGTACTGCCACCACGTTCTTTGCGTAGGTCTTCAGGCCAAATTCATCTAGCAAGAACGACATCCTATCCTTCTAGATGACATAGTTGGAGGCTCCCTCCAACCTATCCTGATCTCTAAACTCAGTTGTGGCCATCTCTGAAATTGGAATAGGAATCTCCTTGTTTCACCCGCTCGGTTGTTAAATTTGTTATTCGCACTCCCTTCTAGAGTGAGAAAATCTACATGGATTTTGAAGCCTATATAAAGGAAGGAACTCGACCTCCCTTGGACACACATTCACTTCTCATCATCTAAGTGAAGGAGAAGCACAAGAAGGCTAGCGAAGAAGGAGAAGGACGAAACGAAGAATTTTTTGGGCTAATTCTCTCACATATGCGAAGAAGAAAGGCTAGGGTTTGTTGCTTCAAGGTCGAAATTCTCATGTTGCTAGAAGAAGGTTGAAGTTGTTGGAAGAGGAGCCTAACAGGTCTCTCTCTAGCCCTAGACAAGGAAGCAAGTCAAGCGAAGTTGTTGGGAAGCCTTGGAAGGCTAATTTCACTCACGTTTGGATGCAGTAACAGTTGCAGGGGCCAAAGATTTTAGACCTGCAATAGATGCCGAAATTATGTAGCTGGGGGTTGAAGTTGTGCTGCTGGAAGAGATTTGACTAGGTTTGACTTGGGCAAACGAAGCACATCATCAAGAAAATCGGACTTGGTCTTGGAAGGGTATTTGTCTTGGTCTAGAGGTCTTGGAATTCGTCAATTGAAAAATCTATAAGAAGAGAAGAGAATTACGAGTTTTCGTCTCAAGTAGAGAGATTTGGCCCTGGCTTGCAGCATATATCCTGTGTTCTTGTGTACTATTGTTCTTCTTGTTTTGGTAGTTGTTTGATGATAAGAACAAACATAATAATAAGAGAAGAAGCTAATAAGTAAGAAAAAGGTAAAAAGACATCACAAGTAGTTATGAAGAAAAGAGAAATCATCCTATCTACTTCCCTATAGATTTCTCAACTTGGTTTCAGAGCTAATGTTCGCAAGGGCATGATGGAGATCTTTACTACATTAAATTAATTTCTTGAAGAAGCGTACAAGGGTAGCAAGTCATCTCAATAAGGGCATGAAAGAGTTATGGGATCTCCTATTCTCTCTCAAGAAGGATATGACCAAGACATCTACAAAGGACGAAGGACTATTCTCAGCACTCACTGGCACATTTGAAGATGAGAATATTTTGGTGATCGACAATGGAGCATCAAGACATATGATTGGTGAGCACAAGAAACTAAAGACATTGTAAAGAGGAAAATCTCCTTACTCCATTGAACTTAGTGACAAAGAAGAGCTATCCTGTGAGAGGAATTGGATCAACCTCACTAGAGCTGGAGAATGGAGGAAATATTCATCTCATTTGTTCAAGGTTTGCATAAGAATCTACTTTCCATTTCATGTTTAGAAGATAAGGAGATGGAATTGATTTCATAGATGGAAAGGTTGTAGTATGGGATAAAAACTCTAGCATCGAAAATGCAAGGATGATTGGGATCTGTGAAGGAAGACTCTACAAATTGTTGACTCCCCTCGCTCAAGCTTTTGGTTCACATTAAAGTCAAGCTCAACCCATGTGAACTCTGGGATAGAAGGTTTAGTCACCTTCACTACAAAATCTTACTAACCCTAAATTCAATGGTGAATAGCATCCACGAACTCAAGGAAGATCATGGAGTATGCAAGGGATGTGCATTAGGTAAAAATACCAAGAAACCATTTGGAAGCAGTGCTTCAAAGTCAAAGAAATTTTGGATCTCATTCATTCAGATGTTTGTGGTCCTATGTCTCCAAAGTCTCTTGGAGGTCATTTGTACTATGTTACATTCATTGATGACCATTCAAGGAAAATTTGGATTTATTTGATGAAATCCAAGGATGAATGTTAATTTTGGGCAACTAGGTCCAAACTCCATGTTGCACTGCTCAGATGACAATGGTCATAGTTTTGTTGGATTCCTCTTTTGGAGAGGTGCAAGATTAATCTAAAGATCATCTTGATCAGATGAGCAGAACATTTATTTTGAATTTATTTTCCACATGTGCAAGGTTGGCCAGATTTGTAATGTAGGCTCGCATGCCTAATAGATGTGTCACACACCCTCATTGATGGATATAAATTGGAGAGACTTCGAGGTCATTTCATCATCAACTCATCACACATTCTCTCATTGTGATAGGAGTGGTTCGATAGCCTTTGGGGGTCTTTTTCCCTTCACACGTGTGGAGCGAAGGTGTTGTTTTTTGCAGATCTGTTTAGAGCCTTTTGATGCAGCGTTGACCGCGATCAACCCTTGGTCATTTGACCTCAACCTTCTGCCAAAATTACAATTTTAGGAGGTCATACTGGTGGGCACTAAAATCGACGAATTTCGGGTTGTTTGACCAAAGCCCTAATATGTTGCATTGACTTTTATGTTGTTGTCTGCGTTGACTTTGGTTTGACTAGCGTTGACCTATGATGTACTGTCTTTGAGGGTTGTGGGCGTGACACATGAAGGATTGGATGACCAATAAAGACTTTGTTGGTTGAAGCATCCTGTTGACTGCCGTAACACAACAATATCTCATATCTTTGTTGGACAAAAGGAATTGTAAATATGATCTATATTTTTGGCTTGTCTTCTATTGATCTATTATTGTGTTCTATCAGCATTTTACTTTCATGTTTATGTGATTGCTATTTTGTATCGGGCCTAAGAAAGATTGAAGTAAAAGTGCATCAACCATAGAACACCATGGTTATCTAAATTCAACATGGTATCTGAGCTGAGGCGAAGACAAAGTCCAAGAGTCCAAGCTGGTGTTAGAAGCAATCTCTGAAGGAAGAACTCCTATCAAGGACAAAATGGCATCCTCAACCTACAAGGGTTTCAAGGTTGATGATAAATTCACTGATAAGTCTGATTATCATGCATGGAAGATGTCCTTGGATTTGGTGCTAGAAGATCAAGATGTCATGGACTATGTGCAGGGGAAGATCCAAGAGCCTCCATCAAATGCAGTTGTTGCCACGAAGACAAAATATTAAAAAGGGGAAATCAAAGCAAAGGTGATTATTTGCGAATCTATTCATAAGCACTTGGTTGCTAACATTTCTGAGTTGAAGACATCTAAGGAGATGTATGATAAGCTGGTAAGCATGTTCAGGGATAGCAATGCTAATCAAATCCTCTTCTTCAAAAATCAATTGAAAAATATCAAGAAGGGTAAGGATGAATCTATTCAATCCTATTTTATGAGGCTCACTGAATAGTTGTTGGGGAAGCAATATCTGATCGAGAGATGGTTCTTATTGCACTTGGAGGTCTCCCCCGTGATTGGCATGTATTCAATACCGCTATTCTTAATAATAATGTGATTCTTGATTTTGATGAAATATTGACGAGATGCACTCAAGAGGAAACAAGAATGATGTAGTATGCCTCTAATGGTAATGGAAGTGACCTACTGCCTTCGCTGCTCATGCAAAACCATGGTAGAGCGGGTCCCAAAGGAAGGAAGGGAAGATGTTACACTTGTAATAAGTCTGGTCACTATGTAAGAGAGTGCCCTAATAGAAGGGACTCTTCAAGGATGATGACAACAACATCTCGAGAAGGAATGGCAGGAACAATAGGTTCCAAGGAAAAAGGAAGGCTCCCTCTGATCGTAGTGGAAATGGGCAACCTTTCAAGAGGTCAAGAAATTCCAAGTACGATGAGTCTAATGTTGTTGATAAAAAGATAAATGAATTTATTCTTGTATTTGCCCTCTCTGTTGCATCTCCACCCAACACCCTGGATGTCTGGTTGATTGATAGTGGTGCTTCAAGGCACCTCACTGGTTATAAAGAAGCCCTCTCTGATTTGGTTGAAAAGGATACTAATCTGAAAATTATCCTTGGAGATAATGCCACCTATCCCGTGAAAGGGACAAGGACTGTGACCCTCCATCTATATCAAGGTCAAGTCCTTCGATTACAAGATGTATTGTACGTACCTGATTTGGAGAACCTTGTGTCCATTTCGGCAATGGAAGACAAAGGGTTCAAGGTTGCATTCGTTGATGGAAAAATACTTATCTGGAAGAACTTCAAGGAAGCTCTTTCTATTGGTTTTAGAGTTGATACACTCTACCAAGTTGGAGGAAGTCCATTGAGGGCTATGTCATGTGATACAACTCTTCAAACTGAGTTATGGCACCAGAGGTTTGCACACCTTCATTACAAAGCCCTTCCCAAAGCAAGGAAGGTGGTGACAGGGATGCCCAAATTTAGAAATGATCATGAAGGTATATGTCAGGGTTGTGCCGAAGGGAAGCATACAAAGGGACCATTCCCCTCAAGTGTCACAAAGACAACTGATATCTTGCAGTTGATACATTTTAACTTATCTGGTATGTTGGCTGTGACATCCCTAGGAGGATGTTCCTATTACATGACTTTTACATATGACTTCTCCCGCAAGACCTGGAAATATTTTTTGAAGAAGAAGGACGGAGCATTCAAATGGTTTTGTACCTTCAAGGCCTTGGTGGAAAATCCAACCGAGAAGAAAATAAAAGTTTTGAGGACTGACAATGGCACCAAATATCAGTCAAATGAGTTTAATGACTTCTGTAGAGAAGCTGGCATTAAGAGGGAGACCACAACTACGTACACTCCTGAGAAAAATGGTGTTGCTAAAAGAAAGAACAGTACCATTGTGGAAGTTGCCCGCGCCATGCTATGTGACCAAGGCCTTCCGAAATTTCTATGGGGAGAAGCTGCGAAAACTGCTATGTACGTTCAAAATAGATGCCCGCATTCCGTTCTGGACTCCAAAACTCCCGAAGCAGTCTTCTCTGGTAAGAAACTTGACGTTTCTCATTTTAGAGTTTTTGGTTATCCTGTTTACTTTCATGTGCCGAAAGAAAAGAGAAGCAAACTAAATGCATCTGGAAAGAAGGGAATGTTTGTGGGCTACAGTGAAACTTCGAAAGCATATAGAATCTATGTGCCTAGTCAAAGAGAAGTGGAGATATGACCACGATGTCACCTTTGATGAAGATGTTGCCCTCAAGAAAGAAAGAAATCTTCCTAGCGCCAAGGAAGACAGAGAAGATGAAGAAGCAGGGAAGTAGGAAGAGTCGAAGGATGACCTAATGCCCGATGTTGAAGGACCTATGGATCCCATTGATCCACCTCCTTCAAATAAGAGAAGACCCTCATGGCTCCGGGATACTCTTGCAGATGCCGAGAGACATCTTGCCCCAAGGGGGGCATTCCGTGAAAGCAAGAAGCCAAAGAGATACCAAGGGTATCTAGCAGCCATGAGTACGACAGTCCAATTTGAGCCTGGAACATTTGAAGAAGCCGTAAACCATCAAGTTTGGAAGGATGTTATGCACGAAGAATATGAGCTTATATTCTCACGAAGCCCTTGGGGAAGGTCAAGTTCCTAACCTTCTGTGAGAAGCTTGGAATCGTGGAAAGAACCTATTCTAAGGGTCCTGCTTGAGTTGGACTATGAGCTCTGGGAGCTCCAAGGGGCTTGGGGATAACTTCTTGGAGCTATAAGCACATACAGGGCTAGGCTTGCTGAACCTTGTTGTGCTTCTGCCCCACCGTTATGATATTGAGTTGGTTCACCTCTCTTTGATCTGTGCCCCGCACGCATCCTACCCTTGGAGTTTCGGACTCATGGGAAGTACCTCTTATTTGGCCAATGAGGTGGGAAATGTGGATAGAGACCAATAGCAAGACTGATGGATGCATCGGATATTGTCGTACTCTCTATGTCTAGGATGGCACATGTCCAACACCTTGATCTAGGATCCAGTATGATGAGGTTTTATCCTCTATACTGACTTCGGGTCAGTAAACTAACTTCGATTTAGTAGGAGACTCTTTTTGAGTCCAAGAGTGGTTTTTACCTCTAGCTGACTTCGGGTCAGCGGAATGTGATGTCTTTGTGACTCACCTTTTGTTCTATCTGAGAAAGAGCCAGCAAAGCAAGTTGCGACAAGATGACGCACGATGTTTGGTGAAAGTACATAATGATACTGATGGATTGAACTTGTGGACAGATGGAGTTCTCCCTAGTTGAGAGGGAGTGTTAATTTTGGGCAACTAGGTTCAAACTCCATGTTGCACTGCTCATATGATGATGGTCATATTTTTTTTGGATTCCTCTTTTGGAGAGGTCCAAGATTGATCTAAAGATCATCTTGATCGATTGAGCAGAACATTTATTTTGAATTTATTTTCCACGTGTGCAAGGTCGGCCAGATTTGTAATGTAGGCTCACATGCCTAATAGATGTGTCACACACCCTCATTGATGGATATGAATTGAAGAGACTTCGAGGTCATTTCATCATCAACTCATCACACATTCTCTCATTGTGATCTGATAGGTTCTATAGCCTTTGGAGGCCTTTTTCCCCTCACACGTGTGGAGCGAAGCTGCCGTTTTCTGCAGATCTATTTAGGGCCTTTTGCTGCAGCGTTGACCGTGGTCAACCCTTGGTCGTTTGACCTTAATCTTCTGCCAAAATTCCGATTTTAGGAGGTCGTACTGCTAGGCACTAAAATCGAGGAATTCCAGGCTGTTTGATCAAAGCCCTAATTTGATGCGTTGACTTTTCTGTTGCTGCCTGCGTTGACTTTGGGTTGACTAGAGTTGACCTGTGATGAGCTGTCTTTGAGGGTTGTGGGTGTGACAGATGAAGGATTGGCTGATCGAGAAAGACTTTGCTAGTTGAAGCATCATGTTGACTGTTGTAACGCAACAATATCTCATATCTTTGCTAGACAAAAGGAATTGTAAATCCAATCTATATTTTTGGCTTGTCTTTTATTGATCTATTATTGTGTTCTATCAGCGTTTTACTTGCATGTTTATGTGATTGCTATTTTGTATCGGGACTAAGAAAGATTGAAGTAAAAGTGCATCAAGCATAGAACACCATGGTTATCTAAATTCAACAATGAAGTATTCGTCAAATTTCAAGAATTCAAAGTTGAAGTGGAGAACCTTACAAAAAGAAGAATAAAGGTATTAAGCTCTGATAATGGAGGAGAATATACTTCAAAGGAAATCATAGCCTTCTGTAAGGAATCTGGGATTAAGAGGGAGTTTATGGTTTTGTACAAACCCGAACAAAATGGAGTTGCAAAATGAAAGAATCGATCTATTGAAGAAAGTGTAAAATCCATGTTACATGATCAAGATTTGTCAAAATTTCTGTGGAGAGAAGCAACAAAGACTGTTGTATATATTCAAAATCGAAGTCCCAGCGAGTCACTAGATAACATGACTCCCAAAGAAGCATTCACTGGGAAGAAACCAAGCGTTGACCATCTCCGAATTTTTGGTTTTTCTATCTATATTCATATAGCAAAGGACAAGAGAAAGAAATTGGATCCTTCAGGCATGAAGGGAACATTTGTTGGCTACAGTAATACTTCTAAGGCCTATAGGATCTACATAAAGGAAGGACACCGAATAGAAGTTAGTAGAGATGTCATAATTGATGAAAGTATTGCATTTAAGAAATCAAAGGATCTCTCGATAGAATCTAATAATGAAGAACTTCCTATTTTTTAAGAGGAAGGCCCCAGGGAGGAAGAAGAATTAAATCATGAAGATGAAGGTCCCAGTGAACCCGTGCAACCTGTGGTAATCCCCGAAACTAGAAAGAGACCTAATTGGTTGAAATCTACTCTATTAGATGCAGAGGGACATGGAGCAGCTAAAGGCACATTCAGGGAAACTATGAAGCCCAAATTTTATTCAGGGTATGCAGCATATATGACGAAGTTAATAAAAGATGAGCTATCCACATTTGAAGAGGCTATCAATCACCAAGAATGGAAGGATGCCATGAATGAAGAGTATTAATCGATAATGAAAAATGGAGTTTGGGAGATCGTACCTAGGCCTGAAGACAAATCTGTGGTGACTTCCAAATGGCTTTACAAAATTAAACACATGGCAGATAGAAGTATTGACAAATATAAAGCAAGATTTGTGGCTAGGGGCTTCTCTCAACAAGGCATCGATTATGAAGAAACATTTGCTCCCACAACAATGTATACATCTATACGTTCATTGGTCTCTTTGGCAGCATCGATGGGATGGAATACTCATCAAATGGATGTCAAGCTATGTTGCAGGAAACACCTAAAAAGGTGGCGTACCAGTACCGAGGACGTCCCGAAACGCCGAAACGGCCTTGAAACGCGGCTGAAACGTCGTTGGTTGTACCGTACAGCGTTTCGAGATTTCGAAACGCCATATGGTACGACCAACAGAGTTTCGGCCCTGTTTCCGCCGCTAGAGGTCGCGTTTCGAGCAGCAAAAAGGCAAAATTATTTTTATTTTTTTACCTTTTTCGGCCAGCTCAAGGGGTGAAGAAGGGCGTGGGCGCCTTCTAACACCCAAACATCCAGATTTAGAGTTGTCCCTTTCTACTCTTGATATTTGTGCCAATGGTGGTGCAAGTGCAACTAGAAGTACTAGTAGAGTTGCCTCTTCCATTGAACAAGCATCTTGTCCCATCTTTGTTGATAAGGATGAGTTTTAATAGTAATGATATGTTAATGTAGCCATAATTGTCTTTAGCTCATGTCTTATTTTAGTTTTAGCACATATAAAGGCTTATTTTGGAGCCTTGGATGTAAAGCCTCATCTATAAAGGTTAATTTTATATATTTGCATCATGTAATCATCTGTTGGAGTTAACATAAATTTGGATTTCCTTCTAAAATGTCATTATATGTCTAATTCTTTCATTTCTTGGAAAATAATGTGTTATTTAATATTGACTACATATATATATATAACGTTTTAGTCGCGTTTCCATTTTTCGGGTGTTGCATTTCAGGCCATCCTAGTTTCGGAGACTTCCAGACGTTTCGGACGTGTTTCCATTTTTCGGGGGTCACGTTTCGGGCCGTCCCCGTTTCGGAAACTTCTAGACGTTTTGGCGTTTCATGCAACTTAGATGTCAAGACTGCATTCCTGAATGGCACAATTGATGAAGAAGTCAATATAGAGCAACCTTTGGGATTTGAAGTCAAAGATAGAAAGGCTTATGTTTGCAAGTTAAAGAAGACATTATATGGCCTTAAGCAAGCACAAAGGGCACAGTATGCAAGGATGGATGCATAACTACAATGATTGGGCTTCGCAAAGAGTTTTGTTGATCCAAATCTCTATATCAAGGTTGTGAAGGATGAGCCTGTAATCATTCTTCTATATGTGGATGATCTTCTCTTCATAGGTGTTGAAGGTCGAATCCAAGAGTACAACAAATAACTAGCAACAAATTTCGACATGAAGAATCTAGGGCTAATGCACTATTATTTGGGACTGGAAGTTTGGAAAGGACCTGATGAGATTTATCTAGGTCAAGGAAAGTATGTGATCAAGATGTTGAAGAGGTTTGACATGATGGATTGTGTTTCGGACGCGTTTCCATTTTCCGGAGGTCGTGTTTCGAGTTGTCCCCGTTTAGGAAACTTCTAGACATTTCAGCGTATCATGCAACTTAGATGTCAAGACTGTATTCCTGAATGGCACAATTGATGAAGAAGTCTATATAAAGTTGGGATTTGAAGTCAAAGATAGAAAGGCTTATGTTTGCAGGTTAAAGGCGACATAATATGGCCTTAAGCAAGCACCAAGGGCATGGTATGCAAGGATGGATGCATACCTACAAAGATTGGGCTTCACAAGGAGTTTTGATGATCCAAATCTCTATATCAAGGTTGTGAAGGATGAGCCTGTAATCATTCTTCTAAATGTGGATGATCTTCTCTTGACAGGTGTGAAAGGTCGAATCCAAGAGTACAACAAACAACTAGCAACAAAATTCAACATGAAGAATCTAGGGCTAATGCACTATTATTTGGGACTGGAAGTTTGGAAAGGACCTGATGAGATTTATCTAGGTCAAAGAAAGTATGTGATCAATATGTTGAAGAGGTTTGACATCATGGATTGCAAACCTATGACTACCCCCATGATCACAAACTTGAAGAGGATAAGAAGTTTTGAATCAAGCCCTGTGGATCCGACCAAGTATAGACAATTTATTAGCTCAATGATGTACTTAGTGAATACTCGACTAGATATGTTTTGCAGTGAATGTACTCAGTCAGTTCCAAGTGGAGCCGAAGCATGATCATTGGATAGCAGCCAAACATATATTGAGATAACTGCAAGGAACAATCCACTACTACCAGAAATATGATAAGAGGAATGATGTCCACATGATTGGATATACAGATTTCGACTGAGGAGGGAGTGAGCAAGATGGAAGAAGCACTACAGGAGGATGTTTTAGTTCGGGATCCTCCATGGTCTCATGGATGAGCAGAAAGCAAGAATCAATTGCTTTGAGTAGTGTTGAGGTTGAACATATTGCAACTTGTGAAGTAAACAGAGAAGTTGTTTGGTTGAGGAAGTTGTTGTTCAACTTGTTTGAAGGACCAATGGACCCTACAGTGATACATTGTGATAACACCAATTGTATAAGGTTGTCTAAAGACCCAATGTTTCAAGGAAAGACAAAGCATATAAATAACAAGTATCACTACATTCGAAAGTTCGTTTGGGATGGTGTGTTGCAACTACGGTATATTGTTAGTTTTGTATCATCGAATGTGTTCTAGCCACGAAATTTGGTGGAGAGGCTAGAATACATGAAATCTCCATAACCCATAAATCATTTCTGGAAATTCTACCTAGAGATGACTTAATTAGATTATTAACCTTTTTGTTAATGTTTCCTAAGTCTAAACTTAGGAAAATTGGTTAATTAATCAAAATTAATTAAGTCAAGGTGAGAATAGTCTAGAAACTCACACGGATCGACTTCAAGATTATCCTAGCCCTTGATTAAGATTTAATATTGGTCGTTGGAGTTATTCCCAGTGAGGCAGCGCAGAGGACTACACAATTGTTTCAGAAGAGAAATTCGATTTGGCTGGAGAAAAAATCGTTTTTAGTTCCAGAGGCCAGACAGAGGTTCCAAAGTGTCGGAGAAGCGATTTCCTCAACAGAGACAAGCAGAACAACTTCATCAGAGGCGGTTCAGAG
This sequence comes from Pinus albicaulis, assembly GCA_034641835.2. Lineage (NCBI taxonomy): Eukaryota > Viridiplantae > Streptophyta > Pinopsida > Pinales > Pinaceae > Pinus > Pinus albicaulis. Next base: position 1,454,158,398 of record CM076572.1, on the reverse strand, counting down.
GCTAGACGTGATAGGTCCTGCGCAAGCACTGCGCAGAGGCAGACACAGAGGGTCCAGGAGGACGGGTTTTCTGAAGCAAAGTTGTGTCGGGATCGCTTGTGGAGGAAGGGAATTTCCCTTAGATAATTTTGGCCAAATTTTCTTATTGTTTGGATTTCCGTTGGGCATCCACAGATTGTACTCAGATTTCATTGTTGCATAATAATAAAAACCCTCAGCTATTGCACCGGTTTTCCCAAGTTGGGTTTTTCCGGGGACATTTGTCCAAAAACAACAGTGTCATTTTTGTGTGTGTGCTTGCATTTTCTCAGTTCCCAGCGCTATTATTTTCACAGTTTTATTTGTGAAAAATGCAGTGTGATTTATTTGATACTTGCCATAGCAAATAAATTGTTAAAATAATTAACAATTAGAAGAATAATTTCCAATTGTTGCAATAGGATTTCAATTTTGAAATTTTCACATGGTATTAGAGCATGAGTAATCAGTAGGGAAGCTGAGAAGCTAAAGAAAGAATTTCACTTCTCAGAGGGAATAGCAGGCCAAAAATTTTAGACAGGCAGGCCAAATTGCTGGGGCAGGAATTCGATTTTTAGTTGTAAGGTTGCAGAAAATTCGATTTTCCCGAGATAGTGATTCTAACAGTCAAGGGGAGCAGCAACAGCAGATTTTTGATGAGTAGATTTATGGTTAGACGCAGAGGATTTTGCAACAGCAGAACCAGTGTTGGGTGGAAGAGAAAAGTACACACAACAAACGGAAAATTTCTCTTAGGGAACTTCAAGTCTCAGAAGTTCAATTTTTCTAGGCAAATTGACAGTAGAAGCTAGCAGATCTACGCATTCCAGAAGGGAGTGCGAGTAGCAGAGTAGCAGCCAAGCAGAAGGAAAGAGGGAGTTTTCGACTTATTCAGAGATGGCCACTGCAAGGCTTAGAGATCAGGATAGGTTGGATGGATCTTCCAAATATGTCATCTGGAAGGCGAGGATGTCCTTCCTTCTAGATGAATATGGCCTGAAAGCCTACAAAGATAATGTGGTGACAATTCCCCGAGATGCGGATCAGCAAAAAGAATACACGAAGGAAATGACGAAGGCAAAGCGGCTGATCGCGGATGAAATCTGGGACCATAAAGTCTCACATATAGCGGCCAAGGGAACGGCCAAAGAGATGAGGGATGCTCTCTCCACGCTATATCAGGGTACTTCCGAGCAGCGGAAGATGTTCCTGGAAGAAAAGTTGAGATGCATCTGGATGCAGAAGAGGGAAGGCATAGATCCCTTCCTCACCAGGATTCAAGAGGTCAGTGATCACCTCTTGCAGTTGTTGGGGCAGTGCCTCAACCTTCAGAGCTAGTGAGGTTGGCACTGAACAGTGTCTTTGAGGAGTGGCAAGTCTTCGTCAAAAGCTTATTGGGCAGAGACAAGTTACCAGAATGGGACAAGATGTGGTCCGACTTGCAGTAGGAGTTGAGATGAGCTCTACTAAAGAGCTCCATCTGTTGCAGCAACAATAGCAGCGGATCAAAGGTGGTGAAGGAGGAGGAGAATGTGCCCTCGCATCAAAGGTTCACAGTCAAGGGCAAGGGGAGCAGAGAAAGAAGAAGGACCTGACAAAGGTCAAGTGCTTTAGGTGTGGTGAGTTTGGCCACTACAATGTCAGTACTCAGTGTCCTCTCAGGAAGAAGGGCACGCAGGAGAAGCAGGACCAGCGGGCAACATCTGTGGAAATAGACAAGCTTTCCTCTAGGCTGGAGGAAGAGTTTGCTATGTTCACAAATATATCTCCACGAGTGAGAAGGGGTGATTAGCCCCAGAGAGCTATAGATTTCAGAAGGGTCCACTAAGGAGTCCACCTCATGGATCATTACCTGGCTACGTGGGCCCATAGTATTCAGTAGCAGGATGGATGAGTTTCAGGAGATGCAGTCAGATTCCGGAGTGACAGTTGCAGACTAGTTGCAATCAAATGTTGGAGAGTGCAGTGCAGAGTTGGCAGCAGTGCAAAGTGGCATAGTGTAGAGTCAGTAGCAGCGCAGATTCTTCAGTGACATTGCAGAGGCTAGTAGCAGTCAGAGACTCCGGAAACAAATGCATCATATTGAACACAATTGATTTAGTATTTCAGATGCTTCTCAGTTGCAGTTGTTGCAATTGCAAGCTTGCAGCAGCAACAGATGAGAGGGAATTGCGGTGCAAATGCAGGGTTGGCAGCAATATGTAGTGTCAGCAGCAACACGCATGCAACGTCAAAGTTGCGCAGTGATTAGTGGGCAGCAGCAGCCAGACATCAGCAACGTGACAGAGGGATGATACACAGACAGTGTTGTGACAGGGTGTGCAACACTAGATCACAATCCTCACTAAGAGAGAGTGTTAGTTTTTGTAGCATCAAATCTATTCTAGCCACGAAATTTGGTGGAGAGGCTAGAATACATGAGATCTCCATAACCCAGAAATCGTTTCTGGAAATTCCACCGAGAGATGACTTAATTAGATTATTAACCTATTTTTTAACGTTTCCTAAGTCTAAACTTAGGAAACATTGGTTAATTAATCAGAATTAATTAAGTCAAGGTGTGAATAGTCTAGAAACTCACACGGATCAACTTCAAGATGATCCTAGCCCTTGATTAAGATTTAGTCTTAGTCGTTGGAGTCCCAACAAAGAATTATAAGAAGTCAATGGAAACTTGGAGAAAACACACCAGCAGTTTGATTTTCTTTGCAAATTGATTTCCAAAGGGTAGCAGCAGTTGTCGGAATGCCAAAGATCAAAGCATAGTCACTGAGGGGCAGAGACAGTGATCCGAAGGAAGTTTTCCAGATCCAGAAAGGCAGCAGCAAGAGGTCGAGTTATTCCCAGTGAGGCAGCAGAAAGGACTGTGCAGTTGCTTCAGAAGAGTAATTCAATTTGACTAGAGGAAGAATCATTTTCAATTTCAGAGGCCGGACAGAGGTTCCAAAGTGTCGGAGAAGCGATTTCCTAAGCAAAGAAAGGCATAACGACTTCATATGAGGCAATTTAGAGGCTAGACGTCATATGGCCTGTGCAAGCATTGCGCAAAGGGTAAAGTAGAGGGTCTAGAAGGATGAGTTTTCTGAAAGGAAGTTGTGTCGGGGTTGCTTGTGGAGGAAGGGAATTTCCCTTAGATAATTTTGGCCAGATTTTCTGGTTGTTTGATTGCGAGTTGGGCATCCATAGATTGTACTCAGATTTCACTGTTGCATAATAATAAAAACCCTCAGTTGTTGCACCGATTTTCCCAAGTTGGGTTTTTCCAGGGACATTTGTCGAAAAACAATAATGTCATTTTTTTTTGTGTGAGTATTTTCTCAGTTTCCAACGCTATTATTTTCGCAGTTTTATTTGTGAAGATTCCAGTGCGATTTATTTGATATTTGTCATAGCAAATAAATTGTTAAATTACTTAACAAATAGAAGAATCATTTCTAGATGTTGCAATAGGATTTCAGTTTTGAAATTTTCACATAGATCTCCACCGATGAGAAGGTAGCTGATATATTGACAAAATCTCTTCCTAATAAGAAGCTTGTGTATTTGAGAGACAAGCTTGGTCTGGTTGATATATCCTCCCTAGTTGAGAGGGAGAGATAGGCACATCATTCTTGTCTTCACTTGGAAAGAAAGAATGGAGGATTGGGTAAGCATCTGGCATCTGATACTCTTTGATGATGAGGTAGGGGATCCAAGATAAGAGTAGTCATAGAGGACCGATATTATTTGAGGACTGGCTATCCAAGATAGAATAGTCCTGGAAGGACATACTCCGTGAACACCCAGGCAGGGTATATGCCTTGAGAGACAATGATGAAGGTGTCTAAAATCATTGGTCTTGCCAGCATTGTGCTTTGATCTTGTGGAGAGATAGAGTTGTTAGTCAAGCCCTTGCTATGTGACAATGTTGGTTGTTATCATGCTAAACAGATGGGTTACCAATCTGATTCTACTTATGAAATCTCTTCAAATTGAGAATGTCCTTGTACCATTTATAAATACCTCCCTAGTTAGGAGGGAGTGTTGAAAAATGTGTAACTAGGTTCAGTCTTCATAAATATGAAATGTACTTTTGATTCTTGTATATTGTAAAATGAAAGAAAAATTATTATTGTTATTTTTGAAGCATAGGTTTCATGCTCAAGTTCTTTTATTTTAGAGGTCAAACACCCATTGGGTGCTTCTAGGGTTTGTCCTAGGTCAACAATTCAAAAGTCATTGGCATATGTTGAAGACCTCATCGAGCACATCGTAACTTGTAAAAAGAATTATTTTTGTGATTAAAAGTGTCAAAATGCCCTCCAAGACCAAGTCAGATTGGCAGCTAAGAAGTCCGCCTATTTTGAGGAGCCACGTCCACCTTAGAAGCCTATATAAACGAAGGAACTCGACCTCCTTTGGACACACATTCACTTCTCATCATCTAAGTGCAGGAGAAGCACAAGAAGGCTAGCGAAGAAGGAGAAGGATGAAAGGAAGAAGTTTTTGGGCTAATTCTCTCTCACACATGCGAAGAAGAAAGGCTAGGGTTCGTTGCTTCAAGGTCAAAATTCTCACGTTGTTGGAAGAAGGTCAAAGTTGTTGGAAGAGGAGCCTAATAGGTCTTTCTCTAGCCCTAGACAAGGAAGCAAGTCAAGCGAAGTTGCTAGGAGGCCTTAGAAGGCTAATTTTCGCTCACACGTGTGGATGCAATAACAGTTGCAAGGGGAAAAAAATCATCGCTGCAGTAGAGGCCGAAATTTTGTAGTTGGGGCTACTGGAAGAGATTTAACTAGGTTTGATTTGGGCAAAGGAAGCACATCATCAAGAAGGTTGGACTTTGTCTTGGAAGGGTATTAATCTTGGTCTAGAGGTCTTGGAATTCGTCAATTGAGAAATTTATAAGAAGAGAAGATATTTACGGGTTTTCCTCTCAGATGGAGAGGTTTTTGACCTAGATTGCAGCCTATATCATGTGTTCTTGTGTACTATTGTTCTTCTTGTTTTGGTAGTTGTTTGATTATAAGAACGTAATAATAAGAGAAGAAGCTAATAAGTATGAAAAAGTTAAAAGACATCACAAGCAGTTATCAAGTAAAGAGAAATCATCATATCTACTGCCCTATAGATTTCTCAACATTATGTACACAAGAGATGGATCCCGATATAGTGGGACTTCACCACATCTCCAGCAATAGGTTGATGCCATTTATAGCATATGGGAGACAACTTTTGAGGCTTGGGGAATCCCACAAGCTTTTGATCCTCAATTGCCTCTCTTGTTTCCCTGCCTCTAGCCACTTCACATGTCTCCCTCAACAATGTTAAATATAGAAAACAAAAAGATAATACAAGAGACAAGGAATTTGGCGAAAAAGGCCTCAAGCTATAATCTCTATTCTCACATTGTCTCATTCTATATTCATATTTCACTGATACAAATATATAATACAATTGTGAAACCACCTCAATTGCTCTCACCTTCACACCTCACAAATAGATAAAGTAGGAGGAGACAAAATAGGATCTAGATTCTAGAAACATACTTAGGATAAAAACTGTATCCCAAGATGTGAAATACATAAGGTGGTATATTAGGACATAATAATTATATATGAGAAAGAGGCTAACATTCCCCCCCTCAATCATAAGTCCGAGCAATAGTACCATAAATGCAACATAAACTAGTACCATCGCCAAGTCTTCATGCTGAAACCCCTTATCTAAGCCTCAATGAAGAGCTGCCTGAAAAACCGCCAAAAATGGATGCCAAAAACTCCAATCTTAAGAGAGTGGAGTGTAAAAACTCTGGTAAACTTGATAAATATATATTATTAATGATGAAAGATGAGATAATTACAATGAGGGATCGCCTAGGCTTTAAATATAGCCTCAAGGTGTCCCTTGGCGAAGAGGCATGATCTTTGATCATGCCTTTTCAGTTAATAACCTAAGATAACTAAATCTAATTAATAAATAATAAAATATACATAACATTGCTCCTCTCTTAAAGATGCTTTGTCCTCAAAGCATATGTAATCGATGGACAACGTTGACGAATGTCTGGTTTTCGCGAGCGGCGAGCTCTTGCTTCCCATATTTTAAAAAGGTCGTGGAGCATATTCTCGAGTTCAATCTGTTGTTGATCTAGATAGTGAAAATATCTGATATCAACAGGGTCGGATCCTGTCTTGACTTCTGGCGACTCTTCGTGGCTCCCTTTTGAAAATAACATTTCTAACTGCTGACATTGTACTGTAGATGTTGGCGCTCCTATTTGAGTCATCTTCGTCATCAGAGAGGAAGATACGACTTGATTTTTTGGGGCTTGGAATCCATACAACTTGTATTTCTGCCCTTTCCACTTAAAACTTATAAACTGCTTCTGATGGTTGGTAGAATAAGTACCTAGAGTTCGTAGCCATTGAATTCCTAAGACCACATCTACTCCTCGTAATGGAACGGTGTAGAACGGAGATTCTAAATGAAAGTCTTTAATCTGCAATTTGACTTTATGGCATTTTCCTACTTGTTCAATTTTCTTACCATCGGCCACCATTACCTTCATATTAGGCATGGGAAAAGTAAAGAGGTTGAGTCTTTTGGCCATGGTTGAATCTAGAAAATTGTGCGTGCTGCCAGTGTCTATGAGAACCATTACGTTGTTTTTCTTTATATGTCCCCTTAATTTTAGTGTCTGCGGTTGTGATATACCTGTCATGGCTGATAATGACACTTGCGGGGTGCTGTCACCATCTACTTCTGGGGAGAATTCTAGGGTATCTTCTATCCCTTCTATGTCTAAATCATCATTGTCAGAATCATTAGTTGCTTCACAGTTATACAGATTTTTTTCTTTCCCATTAGCACATCTGTGCTTAGGGTCCCATTTTTTGCCACAACGTTTGCATTTGCCTTCTTTTATTCTTTGTATTTCCAGGTTAGATTTGTCTCCTTCGCGCAGGCGTGGTGGAACATATTTCATGTTATCTTCTTTTGTAGATTGAGGAAACCGTCGTCTCGAATATACTTTTTCTGG